>CM068374.1:4233553-4833553 GCA_034769895.1 Magicicada septendecula
ATATGTATAAACACAAATATCGTTACAATAATAATAATAATACATAAACTTACGTTTACTATCGCCCGAACTGAAGTATGGAGAGGCAATAACTATAGATATCACAGTAAGAATTTTTGTTGTTGTTGTTGTTGTTTTTAACAGGTGATGTTTTTCATCCCCTGAAGCTTTGCATGTACATACATGCAGAATTATGGCTGTTACATAATATATATTAGGAAAGTCGACAGAAATAGTTATCGCCTGCAGCAAGAATTTTTGTTGTTGTTTTTAACAGGTGGTGTTTTTCATCCCCTGAAGCTTTGCATGTACATACATGCAGAATTATGGCTGTTACATAATATATATTAGGAAAGTCGACAGAAATAGTTATCGCCTGCAGGCATATACAAGTTTACTAACGAAATTAACAATGCTATGAGACACTCACATTAAAAATGTTTTTATAACAGAAAAATCATTAATTATCCACTCTCTAAGTGCGTGCACATTATGATTTGTACATAGTGTAGAAGAAGAAGAATTGCAATGTGTAAGACATACCGTACCGGGAAATAGATATGGTATGTCTTTTGGGCAACCAATGTCATCAAGATTTATTATATGTTGATGAATTATTTTCGTTTCTAAAAAACGTTTTTTCTCAAGACCCTTCACAAACACATATTTATATATGTTCGTATACGTTGTTAACACTGAAACAAGATTGTCGTACGGTGTCTCTCCTTCACCCCATCTCAACCCATGATAGTTTGTCGTTAACCAACAGTTGGTTCTAGTGTATTTCGAATTCGTAACGACTGTAGCAGGCGGGGCGAAAATCCAATGTCTGCATGCAAAACGTGTTACGTCCATAACCGACAACTCCTTTACTATATAATTGCCGTCGTCATCATAAAAGCAGTGAAAGTCAATTATTACAGCAGTGTTTTCCATTATACTATAAAAAAAAAAGAAACCATACATTACAAACTAATATTTATAAACACAAAGATCGTTACAATAATGATAATAATACACAAACTTACGTTTACTGCCGACCGAACTGAAGCGTGGAGAGAGAATAACTAACGATATCACAGTGAGAATTCTTTTGTTTTTAACAGATGGAATTTTAGCAGGAGGGGGAGCAGAGTCGCCGTCGACAATTAATTTGGCACGTACGCGAGATTTTAATAAAACAATTATCAGTTTTAAATAATAATTTTCGGAAACAACACCCGACTTAAAAAATATAGTTTACCTTGTGGTATACAATTCAAACTATTAAATTGTCTCTCTCTCTCACACACATTTCTGATTACTATACAACTAATTGCATGTATGTTCAGAGGGTTATACCGAAATAAACCATTGTGTGTATTAGCTAAATCCTCCTTTCACTTTCTAATATGACACATGAGACGCATTAGTTCCACCATCACAGGTAATTATGGATTAGAAAGTATTCACTTCCAAACAAACACCGGCTTTCCCCTACCACCAGAGACCAATATATATACTCAACAAATTTAGCGATAATTTCTCATTGACCTGCTTGCGTGCACTGATAAATCTATTACGACATTTTTAATAGTTGGAAGACTGTATTATTGTGCAATCGCAGTATATGCAAGTTCCTGTGTGTAGTCAACATACGCTAGTTTTGGTGAGCATAATTTATTGTATGTACAGATTTTATTTAAACGTAAAAATTATTTGCATTAAAACATTATTTAATACATGTATGTGTATGTTCAAATCACAATTTATGAAATATATTCTTACCGTATTTTTTATATTACACTTCTAATTGAAGATATATATTTGAATTTAATACATGTGTGTGTAAGCGTGTGCGTATGATCAAATTACAATTTTCTGAATATATTCTTAACGTACTTTTATTCTTAACGCACTTCTAATTGAAGATATATATTTGAATTTAATACATGTGTGTGTGTGTGATCAAATTACAATTTTCTGAAATATATTCTTACTGTACCTTTTATATTACACTTCTAATTGAAGATATATATTTTTAGGTATAACTGAATTTTATCGGTTTCACACTGACTGCTTGCGTGCGTTGATAAATCTATCTCAGCAGTTTTTTAATAGTTGAAAGACTGCTTGAATTATTGTGCGTCTCAGTATATACAAGTTCCTGTGTGTGTGTAGTCAACATACGCTAGTTTGGTAAGCATAATTTATCAAGTGCATTATTTATTGATTTAATACATGTATGTGTATGTGTGTGTGTGTGTGTGATCAAATTATTATTATTATCTGAAACACAACAGTATATATAGATTCGAGTGGTATGTAAGACGCTGTTATATGTTACTAAAATCATAGCAAATATTTTCATTCTAAGCATATTTACTGTTTAATAATAATTACAACCCAACGAATGATATATATAGTTTGATGCTCGTTACGTATGCGTCTGTGTGTGTTCGTGTTTGGTTACGTTGCGTATGCGTCTGTGTGTGTGTGTGTGTGTGTGTGTGTGTGTGTGTGTGTGTGTGTACACGTCGGATGTGTGATTACGTATGCGTCTGTATGTGTTCGTGTGTGCGCGCGAAAATAAACTTAATTTTCTTGATCTATCAAATAGTTGGTCTAAGCGTACATGTATTATGTAAATCATCTCTTTTTCAGTCATCTACGTAAGTGCATTTGAATTATTTGCGCATGCGCATAACAGCTTTTTTAGTACAGTTGCACACACACACATCGACACTCACTTGCAACAACGTCTTACTTACCACACGTTCATGCGCTACAAATTGATATATAAAACGTTTAAGATACACTAACATAATACCAGCGTTATAACAGTACCTTTTGTTTTTCAGTATTCATTCATTCTCACTCTCTCTTGAAGATCATGGCTAACCTTCAGCAGGAACGTGGGGAGGAGCAGACTGAACAAGGTAAAAAGTTCAATACCAATTGTCACAGTTAAGAAATTATTTTTGTAATTATGTAGTGTGCAAACTTGCTGATTCGAATTAACGTTTGAGTCATACTATGTCTATTGGTGTGTGTATGAAAAGTCTCACTCTTAACATCGTTTAGAAATTGACATGTAGATGAAAATTTTTCATGTTCCTTCATAGGTTTGTCACCTTCTTTCCAATCAACTAATTCAATTCCACAACAAAAGCATTCAACTCTATCGTCTACGAATGACATACGTCACTTCCCAATACTTGAATGATTTTATTCTTTCACTTTCAATACTAAAATCAGGAGTAGCCGACATCTTTACGGTTTGTAATAAACTGACATATTACCCCGACGAGTGTTATTTATTTACTACAAACATGAATTTGTGTACACGTTATTTATCATTCCTATTGGTTACTAATACTCATGTTTCTATTGTTTCAGTTGTGACTCGGTTTTATATCGAGAGGAACAGTAGTGTCCGAGGGTGCATCACAACTTTCGACTACATTCCAGTGAACGTCAACGCGTCGGATCATGACGTAGTATTCGTAATGACTGAGGCACGTCAGTAGAGGGAAAGTGAGTGTTCGAAAACACTTCCGGGTTCCGAACGAAAACACTACCGGGTTCCAGTTCATGACGTCATAGAGGCACTGGCAGCTGGTGTCCGAGCTGTCCATGTGACGTCACTGTTTTGTGTGTGTGTGTGTATGTGTGTGTATGTGTGACTGAAACACTACCGTGTTCCAGTTCATGACGTCATACAGAGGCTCAAGTCGCTGGCGTCCGCATGGCTAAAACCTGTTTCAAGACGTCACGAAGGCCGTGGTTTCTGCATGTTCAAAATTTGGTAGCCGAAAACAATGTGTAGCGGATGGGGGTACCCGGAATTCGGCGGTTGCCCGGACGCGCAGAGGCTATGTCATCGGGTACCGTTACTCGAAATTTTGGGGGTATCGGGTACCGTTACCCGAAATGTTTAAATCAACGGATGGGGGTACCCGAAATTTGTGGGTACGCCCTAACCGGGTTCCAGTTCATGACAGAGGCCCTGGCAGCTGGTGTCCGAATGTTAAAACACTTCCGCGTTCTGGTTTATTTTGATGTAACAAAATAATCGTTCTCTCTCGAAATTTTTTTAATGTCAGAATTTTGGTACCCTAAATGATTAAAACAACGGATGGGGGTACCCGAAATTTGTGGGTACGCCCACATGACGCATGTATAAAACACTGGGTATGACGAAACAGGAGGCTATACAGATGGTTTCCGACAGGTGTTGGTTTCCACAAAATAAATTTTGACTCCTCGGGATTTGAACCTGGATCTGCGGTTCGCAAAACCATATATTGTATTATTATATATGAGTATATTGTGTTATAATAGAACAGATGCATCCATTTGAATATTGTTTAGAAAAAACATATTAAAATTATGCATTACTAAAATTGTGTAATTGTATAAATATATTTTACTCTGTGTACCTGCAAAATTGTAACAAACAGGTCTGGTTGAATCGCTGTGTGTTGATACAAACAGATTATACGCTCTCTCTCACTGTCTCTCTCTTTAGAGAGAGATGCATCTGAACCCTATAAACCGGTTTTCTTCGCATGCTGGCGCATACCACAATCCAGCTGTCTCTTTATCAATAAGTTGGCTGCATCTCAACTATAAAAACTTGTTATCTTCGCTGGCGTATACCTTATTCAAGTATGATAGGAATAACTGTTTTGTATAAAGGTATAATAATAAAATAACAAAGGTTACGGTTTATATATAAGTTTTAATAATATCGAAAGCTTTTACAATCAAATCATAAGCTATAATTTTCTTTCTCTCTCTACACAGACACGTTCTATATTCACAAGACAATTATAATTGTGCAAAACATACGCGCGCTCTCTATATACATAACTAAACAAAATAAACACTTTATCTCTCTCTCTCTCTCTATATATATATATATATATATATATATTTACATAATTATACAAAATAATCTTTTTTTCTCTCGCTTTCTCTCTCTTTTGCAGCCTTGAAGGTGCTCTCTCTCTCTCTCTCTCTCTCTCTCTCTCTCTCTCTCTCTCTCTCTCTCTCTCTCTCTCTCTCTCTCTCTCTCTGTACACATATATATATACACACACACACACACACACACACATAATTAACAAAATAATAATTACATTTACTACAACCAAAACAAGCCTTATATGTCTAACAATATAAAATAATAATAATAATTAATAACATACAATATTACAATGTTGATGTGTAATATGTTAATAATAACATACTAAATGTAGACACACATCAAATGATAATTACTATGGTGTTAACTACATGTGTAAAATGGTACACCAAAACCTTGAATTCAACTCTTTTTAGTATTTTAGATAATAACAAAGGTAACAACGCTTATAATTTTTTAAAACAATTGTTCTTCAGAGTGTAAATTCTCTCCACTCACAAGCACTCAGAATGTTACAGTGGTCACCATATGGTGGTGAACGACATACATCTCCCTCGCATTCGCACAAACACATAACATCGAAACAAGGTTTCTGTAACTATGAGAGAAATCTTTTAAAAAATTTAATTACACATAAAAATTTAATTAACACTTTAATGATTCTTTATCTTAACTTTTTATGTTATAAACCACATACGTTTTTTAATAATTAAAAACAGAATATAATTTCCTACAATTAATAATACTTGATCAAATACAAAAGAATGTAGACACATCAAATGATAGTTAGTGTGGTATTAAAAAAACATGTATTCTGAATTAAAGTCATTTTGATATCTTAGATAACAACAGACGCGACAACGGTTACGAAGCGGACATCCGCTAGAGTCATGCCTTGACCACTCATATTTTTTTACCAGCGAGGTATACGCTGTACCAGTAAAATTATACATCATATAGTACATCTGATTAACCAGCTTTGTTTTAGCAATTAGCGAATCTTTTATTTGAAGATATTCAATATTATGGTTGTTACAATAACTAATTGATGTTTTGAAGAGTTTGAAAAACTCATTACGAATAAATACTTTCATTTTGTAAATATTCTTTTCGTTTCGTATTGATATCCATCTACTCAGTGTCTTACGATTATTTCTAAAATTATAATCGAATTTAATCATGTCGCATTGACAATATAATCTATTATTACCATTTATTTCTCTGTTTAAAAGTTTTTCTACAATATTAGATTCAAGCAACACCTTGTTCTTTCTCTGAAAATGAACAGTTAACATTAAAAAACGACAAAAAAATAGAGAAGTCTACTTCATCATTTAAAAACATTTTACTATTAATGTTATTATTACTATTATTGTTATTATTATTATAAATCAATCCTGTTCTCGTTTATTTGGTCTGGAAAAAAAGAGAAAAAAATTAATACATAACCACTTCTGTATAAGTAATTATTAGTGGTACTGAAAAATCATACTCACATAATCAATATCCAACTGCACGCTCACTTTCTCGTTCGCCAGCGGAGTGTGTGAGGTTACGCATAGTGATAGGACACAAGGCTTCACAGCTTTCAATTGCTCCTCTGTAAATACGTCACACCATCTTTTAGGTAGGTATACATAGAACAGTTTACCCTCCGGCTGAGGACAGGCTCCGGTATCTTCCAAATCTACCACAACTGACTCCCCGAATTTCGTTTTCACAAATTTCATGTGAATTATATGATACTTTACTCCTAAAGAAAGACTTGACAAGTCTCTTTTTGGTAAAAAATTTTCAACTGTCTTCGCGTTCGCAACGATTCCTTCCATGGCGAGTACTGATGACTGCACAGGGAAACACTGGCGTATTTATTCTGTTTCCCCCGACCACGTTCCTTCCTTCTAAAGCGTCATCTCCTTCGGTCACGACCGGACGACGACACCCTACCCCGCACCCCGCACCTCTACCGCAACGGTAACGGCTACAATTTTCCTTCCTACCCCACCCCGCGTCGTCTCGGGCCACCATCAGCTTTCGGTCACGACCGGACAATGACATTCTACCCCGCACCCCCACACCGCACTCAGAGCCTCGCCACCACCCCGCACCTCGCCTACATATTTTGTTCAATTACTTTGTCTGTCGCTCCGCAACGACCGGGTTTACCCCCCACCAACCGCAATCGAGTCCGTCAGCGACAACCTAGCTTCCTACCCCGCACCCCACCCCGCGTCGTCTCGGGTCACCATCTGCTTTCGGTCACGACCGGTCGTACAACCCAGCCCCCCGTACCCCGCACCCTACATCCCGCGGGAGGCGACTCAACGAGCGCGCTTCGGCCAAGGTCGCCGGCATCCTGTACTCCGCACCTCGCCTACCTCTCGGTCACGGACACCGGCTGCAACCTATCTCCCTACCCCGCACCACCATCCCACACCTTTACCCCGCACCCCGCACCGCATCGGTCACGGACGTCGGCTTCCTACACCGCACTCCCCACCCCACCCCACCCACCGCAACGCGCGTCGTCGGTCACGACCGGACGACTACCTACCCCGCACCGCTGCTCCTCGCGAGGCCGATCGGTCAAGGGCGCGCGGCGACAGAGTCACCGGTTACCGGACTGTCTATATAGGGAACCGACGACGCGAAGCCGGCCTCACTCCTTTCACAATGACCGACAGCAGCAGCAGCAGCAGCAGCGGCAGCAGCAGCGAACACCGTGCTATCAATGGTAATGTAATTACTATAAAATTTATGATACTTGACAATACACTAAACACACAAACAGTATTATTAGATTACAAACACACGGTTGTTGATAAGATGTGTAGCGAAGCCGTAGCATTAAATAATTATATAAAATGGTATTTAGCAGTTCGTGTATCTTTTAAAAAATTAATAAACACCGAAAATATTTATTGTAATGCGGTATTCAGATCGCGTACAGAACTTAAGTCACAGTATGACGATATCGATGAACAGTATTCGATAGCTAGCGAGAAAATAATGGAATCCGTTGACAAATTCACGCGCGACGGAAGCGGGTGGGTCGAAAACGGTGTCGAGTCGGTGGAATTAAATATTACAAAATACAACCCTCTTGTGGGGTCGAGCTTTCTACCTACACCATCGAAATTATCAAACAGTAAGAAAGGAATTATCAATATAAAAAATGTAGACGATGAAAAGTGTTTCTTGTGGTCTGTGCTCGCTGGTATACACCCGATCGCGTGTAACCCGCATCGCGTTAGCCATTACCTTCCGTACGAAGAAGAAATAAACATGAAGGACATTCCTTATCCCGTCGCACTCAATAAGATAAAACGGTTCGAAAAATTAAACGAAAACATATCCGTTAACGTTTTTGGCTATGAAGGCGAGGTATATCCTTTACGTATCACTGAACATCGCGGTAGAAAGTACCACGTAAACCTACTGCTACTGTCCGACGCGAACACTACTCACTACTGCCTCATACGGAACCTTTCGCGTATGCTTTCGTCGTTGACAAAACGAAAGGGCACTTCGTTTTATTGCAACTACTGTCTACACAGATTTGCGGACAATAAAGATACTAACGCGGCGCGAAAACGAGTTGAAGAACACGAACGCAACTGTTCTCAGCACGGAGTACAGAAAGTAAAACTTCCTGACGAGGACGAAAAGTGGATGTATTTTAAAAACTTTTCACTTTGTCACCGCGTACCTTATACGGTATACGCTGACTTCGAATCGTTTATTGTTCCGACCACCGGTAAAAACGTGGCACATCATATACCAGCCAGTTTCTGCTATGTGATAGTTGACTGGATGAGAAACGCCGTCAAGGAACCTGTAATATACTGCGGTAAAGACGTGGTGGACACGTTCCTTCGTGTGCTTTTAGCCGACGTTCAACGACTCGATAGAAAGTTTAATAAACCGATCCAAATGACAGCGGTCGATGAACGGTCATTCCGAAACGCCACTCACTGTCATCTGTGCAAGCAGCCGTTAACGAACGACACGGTTCGAAATCATTGCCACATAACGGGTAACTATTTAGGCGCTGCTCACAATGCGTGTAATATAAATTACAAAATACCAACACACGTTCCGGTTTTTTTCCATAATTTAAGTGGCTATGACTCGCATCATTTGATGCAAGGTTTCGGAAAGTACAAGGAAGATGAAATAACGTGTATCGCTACTACAAGCGAACGTTACATCTCCGTTACACTCGGTCAGCTCCGGTTTCTCGATTCTCTGCGGTTCATGAACGCGTCACTTGAAAAACTCGTCTCCAACTTATCCGCGGATAAATTTAAAATCCTTAATCAATTTTACACGCGTAATGTTGATTTACTGTTACGTAAAGGTGTGTACCCTTACGAATACGTTACGGACGATTCAAAATTTGACGAGAGGCAGTTACCGGACCGCGTACATTTTTACAACGGGTTGACAGAGTCGGATATAGACGAAGAAGATTACGCGCACGCTCGAACGGTTTGGTCGGCTTTCGACATGCAAACGTTCGGTGATTATCATGACCTTTATTTAAAAACGGATGTACTACTGCTTGCTGATGTATTTGAAAACTTTCGAAACATGAGCCTGCAGTACTACGAACTCGATCCGTGTAACGTTTTTACCACCGCCGGTTTAGCGTGGAACGCGATGCTGAAAATGACAGGAGTCAGGTTAGAGTTACTCCGCGATATAGACGTACACCTGTACATCGAAAGAGGTATCCGTGGCGGCTTAGCAGCAATTTCTAATAGGTACGCCAAAGCCAACAACCCGTACATTCCCGATTATGACGCAAGCAAGCCGCACAACTATTTACTTTACCTCGATTGTACCAACCTGTACGGAACGGCTATGACACAGCCTTTACCACTGTTCGGTTTTCGATGGTTGGAACGTACAGTGATCGATACGTTGAACGTGCACGCGTTACGCGACGATGGTGATACCGGTTATATCCTGGAAGTCGATCTGGGGTATCCACATTACCTACACGACTTACACAGTGACTACCCTTTAGCACCTGAAAAGCGTACTATTACGGACAGTATGCTTTCACCGTACTGCTATCGCATGAAGCTGTTAAAAGACTTTGTGTGTAGTAACGGTAAGGTAGAGAAACTGATAACGTCCCTCGAGGACAAGACAAAATACATTGTTCATTACAGAACACTGAAACTCTACCTCGAACTAGGAATGGAGTTGAAAGCGATTCACCGTGTGTTAGCATTCACACAGTGCGTATGGTTGAAACCTTTCATCGATTTTAATACGGAGCGACGAAAGGAAGCCAGAAACACCTTTGAAAAAGACTTTTTTAAGTTAATGAATAACGCACCGTACGGAAAATCGTTGGAAAACGTACGAAAGCGAATCGATTTCAAGTTAGTTCCAAACGAGAAGAAACTTCACAAACTAACCGCTAACCCCAGGCTACAACATTTCTTCATCTATAACGAGGACCTGGTAGGTCTCACGATGAAAAAAACATTCATTACACTGAACCGACCTTTGTACGTTGGGTTCAGTGTATTGGATATTAGTAAGCTGATTATGTATCGGTTCCATTACGGATTCACGATGAATACGTACGGGTCACGTGCACGTCTATGTATGACGGACACTGACTCTCTGTTGTACGACATTCGCACCGACGATGTGTACAAAGACATGGAGGAGCATCTCGAACTCTTTGACACGTCGGAGTACCCTAAGGCACATCCGTGCTATAGTGAAACAAACAAGAAAAAGTTGGGTACTTTTAAAGACGAAACAAATGGAATACCGATACTTGAATTTGTCGGGTTGCGCGCAAAATGTTATTCATTCGTTACGGCAAACGATAAAGAGAAAAAGGTAGCGAAAGGTGTGCCACGTTCCGCGATAGCTACACAGTTGAAACATCAACTTTATAAACAATGTGTAAAGACCACTTCTCAAACTTATACTACGGCGCAGACTATCCAAAGCGAAAAACATAACATATACACAAGAAAGCTTACAAAATTATCGCTGTCACCATACGATGACAAACGATATGTCTTGGATGACGGTGAAACAACACTGGCGTACGGTCATTATAAACTCTGTCAACCCAGACGCGAGATAATTCAGCAAGCGAGAAAATCCGTTATAAATTATGCGTTCGATATACGTTGATATAAGACTCGCTTGCAGGAGCAACACACTGTCAGTAACGACGATGAAGTCGGTGAGGTTCAGTGAAAACGTAACGGTATATCTCGTACCAAAATTTTGCGATTCGCGTTTCGGGTGGCGATATGGAAAACGTACGCAAAACTATTGCAAAAGAATTGCACAGACCGGTGAGAAGGAACTTTCCCAGACGTGCGGTGGAGGTGAAGGGGTTACACGATCTCTACCAAGCGGATTTGGTGGAAATGATACCGCATGCCAAGTTGAACAAGGGGTACAAATATCTAATGACGGTAATAAACGCATTTAGCAAGTATGCATATGCGATTCCCTTAAAAACTAAATCGGGTGTTGAAGTAGCACATGCTCTCGAACCAATAATTGTAAAAAATAAAATGAAATACCTGCAAACGGATAAGGGGAAAGAGTACTTTAACACTACCGTACAAGCTTTACTAAAGAGATTCAACGTCAAACACTATTCAACGTATAGCGAGAAGAAAGCGTCCATCGTAGAGCGATTTAATCGTACGTTGAAAACGAACATGTACCGCGCGTTCAGCGAGCAAGGCCATTATCGGTGGTTGTCGCTTTTGCCTAAACTGGTGATGGAATACAACGACAGAGTGCATAGAACTATAGAGATGAAGCCGCGACAAGTCGACAAGAGCAACGAGCAAATTGTGTTGGAACGAATAAGAAAAAATACCGTACCGCGGAAAGTGAGCAAGAAACATAAGTTTAAAATAGGCGATCGAGTGCGTATCAGTAAATACAAAATCACATTCGCTAAAGGTTATACACCAAACTGGACGAACGAGATATATACAGTGCACAGAGTTCAGCCAACCGTACCGGTTACGTACTTGTTGAAAGATCATACGGGTGACGTTGTGGAAGGTGGGTTTTATGAACAAGAATTGAGTAAAACCAGCGTTGGTGATGTGTATCTCGTTGAGAAAATATTACAACGTAAAGGTGATCGCGTGCGAGTGCGCTGGCTCGGCTTTGACGGTAAACACGATTCGTGGATACATAAAAAAGATCTGATATAATAGCATTACCACAGTATTTAACCGAACGTAAACGAGTTAAGATGAAGATTGAACAACAATCGTTAAAGTTAAATGTTAAGAACGTAGACTCTGCTAAGTACAACGGTGAAGTTGCATATAATAAACACAGTCCACTGTTTCCAAACACAGTTCGATGTATCGTGTGCGGCGGGTCATGTAGCGGGAAGTCAAACGTTGCCTTTAACATGTTATTCGATTCAAACGGACTGCGATTTCAGAACCTGTACGTGTTCTCCAAATCGTTATTTCAACCAAAATATCGTATGTTGGAAGACGTTTTTAACGCTCTCGCTGACGAAGGAATGATGTACTTCACATACAGTGAAAACGATGAAGTACCACCTCCGCACGAAATTGTATCTAATTCAATCATGTTGTTCGATGATGTGGTATGTGAACGGCAGAATAACATACGAAAATATTTCGCTATGGGACGGCATAGCGGTGTGGACACTTTGTACCTTTGCCAAACGTATAGTCTGGTGCCAAAGCAACTGGTGCGTGATAATGCCAATTTCTTGGTTTTGTTCAGACAAGATGATCTCAATTTACGTCACGTTTACAACGATCACGTTAACACAGATATGAAATACGAAGAGTTCAAAGCGATGTGCGCCGAAGCGTGGAAGGATCGTTACGGATTCATAGTCATCAACAAGGACTCACCGATAAACGCAGGTAGATACAGAGTGGGTTTCGATCGTTTTATACATAAATAGAATAGTTTGTGCAAGAAAGTCATCAGTGTCAAGATGGATGACAAGCAATTGACACATGAAATCGATGCAATTAGCGATAACATAAGACAAAAGTATCGCGCGTTGAAACATGACATCAGAGAGAGCGGTGAAGCGTTAACGAGAAAGTACAAACCTCTTTTGGAACCGTTAACCCAGATTTCGGAAAAGTTGAATGACTCCAGTGATAAAATAAAACAAAAAATAAAAGTTGAAGATGAAGATACGAAGGCAGCTGTTGAGACGAAAACACCATCACAACCTCGTTTCCTCAGAACGGAAGTGTTGGCACAAACGCCTGATGTCGAAACACCGAACGTAACTCTTGAAGAGTTTTTAACAACACCCGAAGGTCGACACGAAGCACAAGAATACGTTGAACAATCTGTCGAAGGTCCGCTCGCGAGGAAATACTTACTGCTCGCGTTGTCTGATGATCGAGATAAGAAGATGGATCATACGTACGGTGTTCGTAACGTTGAAGACAAATGGATGGTAGGCAATTCGGTGTTGGAGATCAATCAAGACGATAGCTTCTACATAGCTGGAAAACGATACAGAGGCACACCGGGCCTCTACGAACTTATGTTTATGAAAGAACCCGACAAGAGCGTCTACGATGAAAACGATTTAGCAGCGTACAAGTCTATACTGTCGGACACTAACGCTTATAAACGTTATTATTTACCCGGTGCTAAAGTAAATACAAACAAAGGTTTAAAGTACAGAGAGATAATCGCTCGATTGTTTCCACCACGCAGCGGACGTGGTATCGATTACGTACACTGGAACGATCCCAACGAACTGGTTGAACGGTTAAGACTGCTGGTAAGTTCAAAACGCGTCGGTCACACCGGACACGACAACGAAATCATCTCAGTAGTAGAGGAATTACGTGAAGCCAACATTATCGTATAAATTTTATGAACGTCGGTGTAACAACTCATTGACGTCAACACTGTCAACATGTGCGGGTTAGATTTGACACCTGACTTTGAAGTCGAAAACGAGAGACTGAAAACCTTTACATCATGGCCTGTGCATTTCATCAGTCCGACCGCTATGGTTGCCGCAGGCTTTCATTACACAAATGAAATTGACAGGGTTCGATGTTCATTTTGCGGTATAGAAATCTTTCGTTGGAAAGAGGGTGACGATCCGATTGTGTTACACACGCGATGGTCACCACAGTGTCGTTACTTAAAACGGTTAGCACATCATTTGTAGCGTGCAGTCGTACAATGGTTGTGGACAAGTTCGGGAGACATCAAAGCGCCGTGAGCGTGCGACGAGAAACAAAAAGACAATTACGCGATACTGTAGGATTTAAGATTACGAATGATGGGCATATAGATGTTGAAAACAAAAAGATCCGCAATCTGAACGAACCGGATGCAGCAAAGGATGCTGTATCCCTGAGTTATATGCAAACACATTCTCTGCTACTCGATGATGAACGTAAAAGCGTGGACGTTAAAGGGTGTAGATTGAAAAATGTTGATACTCCTGTAGACGTTAAAGACGTAGTCAACAAATATTACGTTGATGACAACTGTATACAACACTCGAGTCAAGAGAGAGGTGAGGTCATCGATGCACGAGATCGATGGGTAATCAACGTTCGAAGTCCGGAACAAGCGACCGATGCGGTCAACAAAAACTACGTAGACTCGAATGTCATTAAAAAAGTATCGAATAGCTATTTGTTTGGACAGAGCTGGTTGTCGGGAGTGAGTTCACCGATTTTTGCAGATGACGCGGTTAACGTAAAATACATGTTGCAGAACACCGTTAGCTTGGGCGAAGATGGTGTTTTCAAAGCAGCGGAAAAGAGAATAACAGACGTAGCAGATGGTTTTGCGGAGAGCGATGCTGTTAACTTACAACAATTAAATGACGTGAGACGATACGTAAAGAGCGAGATGTATAAAGTCGTTAAAACATTTCAGTATCAACTGGATTACTACTTATTGAAATTGTCTAAGCCACGTAGTTCAGAAGACGAGTGGACACTCGACACGAAGGAAATAAAAAGGTTAATAGATGAATACGATAAAAACACAGAAGAGAAAGACTGGAGATCGGTTTACGATGTACAACAACGTTAGGAGGAAAAAGGGGTGGGGCGTCGGAAACGTGCTTAAAAACGTTGTACCGTCCGTTGTTTCGTCAGTTATCAATCGAGCGGTGGACGCACTACCTGTCGAATTACATCTGCCGGGTTACAGATTCTGTGGACCGGGCACGAAACTCGAAGAAAGATTAGCGCGTGGTGATCGCGGAATCAACCAATTAGACGAAGCCTGTCGCGAACACGACATCGCTTACGCTCAATACAAAGACAACGAAAGTAGACGTATTGCAGATCGTAAACTCGCGGAAAAAGCGTGGGGACGGGTAAAGGCGTTGGATTCGGGTATCAGCGAACGAGCTTATGCGACAGCAGTTGCAGCGGCCATGAAAGCAAAATCAGCAATAGGAAGCGGCCGACGTCGTAAAAATAAAAAGAATGTGAGTAGTCGTGGTCGTGGTGCTGGTGGTGGGATGAAAAAGAGGAGGAAGAGAACTGTCCGAACCGTTAGGAAAAAGAAGAGAACTGCGTCCGGATTGTATCTACGTCCGTACCGAAAAAACTAATTCACATACCGCTCCGCCCGTTGTCCGAAGATGAATTACGTGTATACGCAAAAAAGCTAAACATACCGTATTTTAGAGGTGTTTACATGCGTAACGCATTACCGGATACAGCGCCGTGGAAGAACGAAAGCGTCATCGTAAATTTGGACGACGAGAGCGGACCGGGAACCCACTGGGTATGTTACAAGAAGCGTGGAAATCGAGTACACTATTTTGACGGGTTCGGTAATTTACGTCCACCTCTCGAGCTGATGCAATATTTTGGTGATACAGCCGACGTTCGTTACAACTATGAACGGAAGCAACCTCCTCACACGGTCATCTGCGGTCATTTATGTTTAGACTTTTTATCGTCTTCTGATCAGTAAACTTCAGCATGTCGTCGCTAACGGTCACCGTGACGGGTACCGACGCTGCGAATCTCGTGTGTAACTTTTTCCCACCTCTCGAGTTATACGGTGAATGGTACGTTGGACTATTGGATTTTACATCGTATAATTCAATACCAAACGTTACTGAAGGAAAAAATAATGCATTTCCAGTAAAAATTTCCAAGGATCAGTGGTCCGTCATCAAGTTGCCTACCGGCACCTATGAAATCAGTGATATCGAAACGTATCTGCAGAAACAGTTAGGCGAGAGAACAATCAGTTTACGTCCAAACAACAACACATTAAAGTGTGAAATTTACTGTAAGCATGTCATCGACTTTTCGCATACACCGAATACCATTGCAAGTATGTTAGGATTCAAGGAGAATCAGCAGCTGGAAGCGTATAAAACACACGAGTCGAACGTACCCGTTGACATAATCAAAGTTAACACCGTTCACGTACGGAGTAATATCGTACAGGGTGCGTACAAGGACGGTCAGGAACAGCACACGTTGCATTCGTTTTATCCGACCGTGGCACCAGGTTTCAAAATAGTTGAAACACCGACAAACGTAATATACTTACCGGTAAACGTACAACGCGTTGACAACATCATATTGTCTCTCGTTGATCAGGACGGGGATTTAGTTGATTTTCGCGGTGAAGTTATCACGATACGACTGCATCTGAAAATATGGGATTGTATTTCGGACAAACGTCACCTGTAAAAAGGGAGTGTGTACGAAAGAAACATGGTAGTCGGTGTTCAACGTTGAAGCGATTGACATCAAGGAACAAGCGTTTCTTACTTTCACTTGGATTCAAATTATACGATTAAAATAATGTCGGGTGAAATTCTAGCTATCGAACGAGGAGCGGCTTTCGATAACAGAATCGTTGAGTTCGAATATCGTACGCACGCACCGTATGCTTCCACCCGATACGGTAACAACGATGAAATACGTATACCCATCCAACAACAGGATGTTTTCACTTTACCGGCGGAGAGTTTTCTGTACATCGAAGGAACATTGACCAAGGTTAACGCTACCGACACAGCGTTGAACGTGAAATTAATCAACAATGCAATGGCTTTCTTGTTTGAGGAGATCCGTTACGAAGTGTGCGGTGTGGAAGTGGATCGTACAAAAAACGTTGGAATTACGAGCACTGTGAAATTGTTACTATCGAGCAATGAGCATGAAAGAAAGCATCTAATCAATGCAGGATGGGTGACGACAACCGACGAGTCGTTGACAGTACACGAGAGTACCGGTGATTTTACGTTTTGTCTTCCGTTGAAAATGCTACTCGGTTTCAACGAAGACTATACACGCATCATGCTGAACGTTAAGCAAGAATTGATTCTGTTGCGTACCTCTACCGATCAGAACGCAATGGTGCTAAAAGAATCGGGTGCAACTGCAAACGGTAATCTCGTAATAAACAAAGTACACTGGAAGATGCCCTATGTGCGCGTGTCAAACAAGTACCGAATACCGCTATTGGAGCACATCGAGGAGGATCATGAACTAGTGATGCCGTTCCGCAGTTGGGAATTGCACGAGTATCCCGTTCTACCGACGACAAATCGACATTCGTGGACCTTGAAGACATCGTCACAGTTGGAAAAACCTCGGTATGTAATATTAATATTTCAGACGGATAGGAAGAACAATATAGCGAAAAACGCGTCGGAATTTGATCACTGCAATTTAACGAATGTCAAGCTTTTTCTGAACGATAAATACTATCCGTACGATAACCTGAACCAGGATATCGATAAAAAACGTTACGCCCTGTTCTACGACATGTATACACGTTTCCAAACATCATACTACGACCGTCGCAACAGAACGCCTCTTTTGACACCTAATGAATTTATAACGAAAGCACCGTTGTTTGTCATCGATTGTTCCAGACAAGAAGAACCAATCAAGTCGTCTGCCGTTGATGTGCGTTTAGAATTTGAATCCAGTAACAATTTTCCAGATAAAACCACCGCTTACGCTTTGATTATACACGATAGGATAGTACAGTACACAGCGTTGTCGAATACTGTTCATCGTTTGTCATAAAAAAACTTGTTCTCCCCTCTACTAGTTTATAAAGATAGGTATTAGCGATCTCTACATAACAACAACCTCAGTCCTTTTCAACGATGGAAGGTGACTGTGACAGCAGCAGCAGCAGCCATTGTGAGTATAACGTTTACTTGTCTCTTGCATATCCAATCAACTCGTACTCTAAGTTCGTTACCGTCGGACTGTGTAAAGAACTCAACTATGAACCGGGTGTTTTGTTTACAAACGGAAAAAAGAAACGTATATTACTTGACTTTTCTGAGTGGAATTACTTGTTGATCTTTCGTGAACAGTTACTATCCAGTATGTTATTGTACGAAGAAGGTGAAAACCGTGAAAAGAAGAAGAGTGTGATGATCAGTCGTAACTTTGGGAAAACGTTTGTTCGGATTAAAGGTAGTAAGACCGAAAAATTTGTTTTCACAGAACCCGAGTGGATCCGTTTTGGTTGTTTATTAACAGTACTAAAGAAATATCTTGTTCGCTTGTTTTATGATCAAGATCACTTCAAGTCGTACATTAATCAGGTAGTAGCCAAGGGGTGCTATGTACCACCATCCTTCTTTTTCCCCTCGTTTTTTCGATTGGAAAGCAGTCGTCACGACCAACAGATAACATTTGATCGTCTTTACGATGAACTGGTATTGGAAGGAAAAGTAGAGGGGGAATTTGAAAAAATTAACGTACTCGATGCGGACATGTGTCACTCGGAAAAATGAACTTGAATAGGACGGTTATTGCCGAGTTTGAAGCGTTTCGCGGTGACAAAAATGAATATGTAATCAAAGAGTTCGTTACAGTTGATATAACAACCGGACGTTTTGTTATCGTGTTGTTCGCTCCACCATACGAAAGTGCACGACTGCACCAGAAATTCCGAAAAATCAATGACTGGTTGGAAATACATTATCACAGGATACGATGGAACGATGGTAATGTACCGTACAAGAATATGGTACGCATCGTTGCAGACATTTTTTCAGATTATCCTGTTGTCTATACAAAAGGGTTTGAGAAGGCAAATTTCTTACGACAGTTGTATCATCATGGTGAGGTGATTGACTTAAACGATATTCAAGCACCTGTAGTTCCTAGATCCTTTGTACCCATCATACAATGTCCTGTTCCTCATCGTCAACCCGTTACCACTCCCCCCTTACACTGTGCATTACGCAAAGCTTTGTTTTATGCAGAATGGTTGCGGCAACGAAATAAAATATAGTCGGTTGTGAACATGTTTTCATCATGGTGTTAGTGTGAATGCTACGTGACAGAAATGTCCATAAACGTAGAATTAGGTACCGTAGTGTGTGCGTGAGTGTTAACCTTGACTACGTCACTGTCGCGGTAGAAATACTCATAAACGTAGTCCTGGTAGTTCGAGACGGGTCACTGGCACGGTAGATATACCTGTAAACTCGTCAAGAACCAGTATGGGTGTGAAAATTACTCATTACGGTACAGCAAATGTGAATACGCATCATGTATGAACAACATATTCACCCGATTAAAAAAATAAAAAAAATAAATAAAAAAGTAAATAAAAAAATATGTACTGCTTTTACACATTGGCTTAGCATTGCATAATGTATCTTTATTATTATCTACCACTGTACTAGTCAATAGTACAGCGATAGATAACGTGGAGTAGGCCTGCTTTACGAATCTGTAAAGTTGGGGAAACCACGTTAAAAAAAGCGTAGCAGGCTCTCATTCGCCTCCCTCAGGCTGCTAGGAAGAGGATGAGAGGTAAAAAAATAAAAGTATAACGAAATGTTTATTTATTTAATAATAAATAAACTTATATTGTGCTTTTATGATTTTACACATAGGACGACAGTAGATATCACTCGTCCACCTCATGGTTACAAGTAAGAGATGAGAAGTATAAGTACAGAAATAATTACAGTTAAGCGATAACGGCCCCTTGGTGTAGTGGATGCACGCCGGTTTGGTGTACCGGAGGTCCCGGGTTCAAATCCCGGAGGGGCCGTAATTTATTTTTATGTAAAAATTAATATCCAATGACATACCATTGTTACAGTTGAACACATGCGTCATGTGGTCGTACATTCCGGTGTTAAAATTTCGGACACCAAAAATTTCGGGTAACCCCATCCGTTGATTTAAACATTTCGGGTACTAAATTTCAGACACCGAAAATTTCGGGTACCCCCATCCGTTGATTTAAACATTTCAGACATCACGCCCTCTACGTCGTCGTCATGTGGGCGTACCCACAAATTTCGGGTACCCCCATCCGTTGTTTTAATCATTTAGGGTACCAAAATTCTGACATTAAAAAAATTTCGAGAGAGAACGATTATTTTGTTACATCAAAATAAACCAGAACGCGGAAGTGTTTTAACATTCGGACACCAGCTGCCAGGGCCTCTGTCATGAACTGGAACCCGGTTAGGGCGTACCCACAAATTTCGGGTACCCCCATCCGTTGATTTAAACATTTCGGGTAACGGTACCCGATACCCCCAAAATTTCGAGTAACGGTACCCGATGACATAGCCTCTGCGCGTCCGGGCAACCGCCGAATTCCGGGTACCCCCATCCGCTACACATTGTTTTCGGCTACCAAATTTTGAACATGCAGAAACCACGGCCTTCGTGACGTCTTGAAACAGGTTTTAGCCATGCGGACGCCAGCGACTTGAGCCTCTGTATGACGTCATGAACTGGAACACGGTAGTGTTTCAGTCACACATACACACACATACACACACACACACACAAAACAGTGACGTCACATGGACAGCTCGGACACCAGCTGCCAGTGCCTCTATGACGTCATGAACTGGAACCCGGTAGTGTTTTCGTTCGGAACCCGGAAGTGTTTTCGAACACTCACTTTCCCTCTACTCACGTCCTTTATTGCTTGAGGATATTCAGGCAGAGCAGGCACGTTTACGCAATATCAAGTGGCATATTGCGTGCAGGATACGTTTTACCAAAACCGTGGTAGATGGTGACAGTGGTGAGGAGAAAGAGGTAACGAAAGACGCCGTCTTCCACGGACGTTGTCGCACGTTGCTCGCGGACGACAGCGACGAGTTGAATTGTCTACTCGATGAATCCTACGATAAAATCTTCAATAGCATATCTAATTTTACCCGTGACGGGAGCGGATGGTCGGTGGATGCTGTACTGAAGCTGGAACTGGTTGTTGGACGGTACCAGCCTCTAGCAGCGTCCTCCTACCTTCCAACCCCGCGAAAACTCTCACTCACCAAGGCAGTAGTCAACATCAGGAACCCCCACGATGAAATGTGTTTTCTGTGGTCTGTTCTAGCCCACATACACCCTCAAGAACGTAAGAGAGACCGTGCTTCAAAATACATCCCATTCATAAACACATTAAATATGTCCGGTATCGAGTACCCTGTTTCGTTAAAGTCCATTTCCAAATTTGAAGCACAGAATCCTAACATTTCTATAAACGTTTTCGGCTATGATATAGAAGACAATATCAAAAATGAATCAAAAAATGAGGTTTACCCTCTGAGAATTACCTCGAATAAGGACAGGTCGCATCACGTTAATCTTTTGCTTCTGACCGATACAAATAGCCGAAAACATTACTGTCTTATCAGTAACATGAATAGATTGTTATCATCCCTAACAAAACACCGCGCTCAATCATTTTACTGCGACTACTGCCTGCATCGTTTCGCCACAGAACATGGTCTGTCCGATCATCTCCCCTACTGCACACCTTACGGCGAGCAGAAAACCAAAATGCCCACGGACGAGGAGAAGTTTATGTCCTTTAAAAATTACGCGCACTGTCTTAAAGTACCCTTCACCGTCTACGCCGACTTCGAGTCCCTCATCACTTCGCTTCAATCGTGTTCACCTGGTAACAACGTCCCGACGACAGTGCACGAGTTAGGTGAATTCTACTCCGTCGATAGCAGCGGTGCCCGTCAGAAACTAACTTCTCCTCCTGTATCGTCCACATCATACGAAGCGATGCATATTCCGTCAGGTTTCTCCTATGCTATCGTCGATCACACGCACAGCCTTTGGAGAGAGGCTAAAGTTTATCGAGGTGAAAACGTTGTAGACACGTTCTTCTCGTGGTTGATGAAAGACGCCGAGGATATGATGAAGGTGGTATGACATAACGTACAATTAATTATGTCCGATGATGACAATGTTGCGTTCACTAACGCCGTCGTTTGTCATTTGTGTGAGCGCCCTTTGACAGACGATGACAAGGTACGCAATCATTGCCATCTTACGGGGAAATTCTTGGGAGCAGCCCATAATAGCTGTAATCTGAGCTACAAGATGCCTCGTCATATCCCCGTCTTCTTTCACAACCTTCGTGGCTATGACTGTCACCATTTAATGCTTGGTTTAAGGAAATATAAGGACGAACGCGTATCCTGCATCGCGACATCCAGTGAGCGTTACGTGTCGTTCTCCCTAGGTCCCTTGCGTTTCGTAGACTCCTTTCAATTTCTTAATCGCTCTCTGGACACACTCGTTACCAATCTGTCCGCGTCCGAGAGCCAATTTCCTTTGCTTAGAGAGGAAATGCTTAGACGGGGTTTCGATGAACAGACCAATCTACTCGTACGCAAGGGGGTATACCCATACGAGTACGTTGACAGTATTGATCGGTTCAACGAAACAAGTCTACCCGCTCGTGAACACTTTGATAACCGGTTGATGGAATCATCTATTTCGGACGCAGATTACGAGCACGCGCAAAACGTGTGGAGTGCATTCAATCTGCGTACGTTTGGAGATTACCATGATTTGTATTTGTTGACAGACGTAATGCTGCTGGCCGATGTCTTTGAAAGTTTTCGAGACATGGTCTTACGCGATTACTGCTTGGACCCATGTCATTTTTACTCGCTTCCCGGACTCGCTTGGAACGCGATGCTAAAAATGACCGGGGTCGAATTAGAACTGTTGACAGAAATAAATCTACATCTGTTCGTCGAGTCTGGAGTCCGCGGAGGCTGCGCGATGATATCCAACCGTCATGCAGTCGCTAACAATCCTTTGATTCCAGATCAGTTCGATGTTTCGAAACCGACCTCCTTCATTCTGTATACGGACTGTAACAATTTATACGGTGCAGCCATGTCGCAACCACTCCCTTACGCAGACTTCCGATGGCTCGATCGTAACGAAATCGAGTCCTTGGACGTACGTAATGTGAGTGATGATGCTGACATCGGGTACATCCTCGAAGTCGACCTACACTATCCTAATACCTTACACGACCTGCATTCCGACTACCCGCTTGCACCTGTGCGCCAGCGCATAACACACGATATCCTTTCTCCCTTTTCCAAACGTTTACACGAGAGTATATACAGATCATCGTATAACGAATCAGGGTCATCCGTAGAGAAGTTGTTAACAACTTTGGAGGACAAACAAAATTACGTTCTCCATTATCGAAATTTGAAATTGTATTTAAGTCTTGGTTTAGAGCTGAAAGCGACTCATAGGGTGTTGTGTTTTAAGCAAAGCGCTTGGTTGAAACCGTTTATCGATTTCAACACCCGCAAGAGGCAAGCAGCCGTCAACAGCTTTGAAAAAGACCTTTTCAAACTGATGAACAACGCCGTATACGGTAAGTCGCTGGAGAACGTACGGAAACATATAGACTTTCAACTAGTCTCGGATGAGCGACGGCTTCAAAAACTAGTTTCCACACCTAGGCTAAAACGTATGATTCGTTATAGGAACGATCTGGTGGGGCTCTCACTCCGTAAAAAATCCATTGTTCTTTCTCGTCCCGTGTATGTCGGCTTCACGGTGCTTGACGTTAGCAAAACAATAATGTACGACTTTCATTATCGTTATGCTGTCGCCAAGTACGGCCGCAACGTTAAATTGTTAATGACTGATACAGACAGTCTGATGTATAGTATTCAAACATCCGACTTGTATGCAGATATGAAGAAGGACTTGCACGTTTTTGACACCTCCGATTACCCCACGTCTCATCCTTGCTATAGCCTTAAGAACAAAAAGGTTGTCGGACTGTTCAAGGATGAAACGTGTGGTCGTCCTATTAGAGAATTCGTAGGTCTCAAAGCGAAATGTTATTCGTTCCTTGTGGCCCACGAAGATTCTAGCAATGAGTGTCAAAAACGTGTGTGTAAAGGTGTGCCTCGAGTTGCTATTAAGAGGAGTCTGCGACACGATACGTATCGCAAGTGTCTCACTGATCATTGTCAGTTTGCTGTCAGTGCGCTGTGTTTACGTAGCGATCATCATACGTTGTACACGATGCGTGTAAATAAGCAAGCGTTGTCACCGTATGATGATAAGCGCTATATATTAGACAATGGTCGTGATACGCTTGCGTACGGTCATTATCGGATACATGTCGACGACGATGACGACTCTGCTCCTCCACCTGCTAAAATTCCCCGTTACACCACTTGTTAAAAACAACAAAAATTATTACTGTGATATCAATAGTTATTGCCTCTCCATACTTCAGTTCGGACGGCAGTAAACGTAAGTTTATGTATTATTATTATTATTGTAACGATATTTGTGTTATACATATTAGTTCGTAATGTGTGGCTTCTTTTTTTTTTCAGGTGATAACTATTTCTAGTAGTCTGTGGGCTTTCCTACTATATATATATTTTGTAACAACACTAGTTCTGCATGTACCTCGTTAAGGTATCAAACTACTTTTAATAAACAATTTTTTTTTATCACTGTATGTGCGTGTGTTTGAATGTAGTGCAGATTCTAATTTACAAAGTTTTGATGAATGGACATTAACTTATGAGAGAGAGAGAGAGAATGACACATAATTTAAGAAGTTACTCGCGTAAAGCGTTGATTCTGCCAACTATATCTGTGTGTGTGTGTGTGTGTGTGTGTGTGTGTGTGTGTGTGTGTGTGTGTGTGTGTGTGTGTGTGTGTGTGTGTGTGTGTGTGTGTGTGTGTGTGTGTGTGTGTGTGTGTGTGTGTGTGTGTGTGTGTGTGTGTGATATTTAACATGATTTTAATGTTGTTGTATTGTTATGTTGCAGGTTGCTTCTCCTACAAGTACGACACAATTATATATAAACTTTCGAAAAAATATCAATTTTATAATGTATTTATTTAATTATGAATTGTGAATTTCAATTTTATAATGTATTTATTTAATTATGAATTGTGAATTTTATATTGTGAATTTTAAAATATATTTAAGCATTTAAACAAATTATGACTTTATTTTATTTCACTCTACACCTCTGAACATGTGTAAAATTAATTTATTTTTGTGAACTGTTACATCAGAAGATTTGTATGAATTTCAACCACCGTTTTCATGTGTGTGTATAATTTTAATTTATTTCGCTATACACCACTGAACCTATGTGCGTGTGTAAACTGTACCCATGAAGAAGAGCGTATTGAAGATTGCTAAGCCGTTAACGTATGGATTTGTCATCTGTAACAGCACACAGGTAAGTAGTTCATTGACAACAACACACATACATAGTTAATATTTGCCAAATATATATATTTCTAACAAGGATCAATCACACTGACTGCATTATAAAACTATTAATTAATTATTTAGTACATGAAAAATGAAGACGACGTTTTGACAACGAGAGAGAGAGCTAAAATTATTTACTCATCACACCGACTACTCACGAGAATAAAAAATGGAATCTGCCTTAACTTTTCTCAGTCAACATGGCGAAGACAGAGACAGATTTTTGGATCATAAAACAATTATGATCATATAGTTTGAATTTCCCACCACAGAAGAGAAAAAATGTTGGCAGATCTGCTCTATACACACACAATAATGTAAGATTGGTAACCCTGATCATATATTTTACTATATACACTATATAACACATATTTGAATTTCCCTCCCCCCGCCACAGAAAATGTTGACAACCCTGCTCATATAAAATATCTATACACTATAATAATAATACAGAGGTTGGTAAACCTGATCATATAGATTTAATATACATTATAACACACGACAAATTTGAACTCATGCAAAGGTTGGTACATCTGATCATATATTTTAATATACACTATAATGCATCGAGTTGGAACCCCCCCCACCCACTGATATGAAATAAAAAAACCTCCCACCCAACACCACCCACTGATATGCAAATCAGCTTTCTTAAAAAAATAAAAAATTATATTCACGGATGCTGGTGGTCCATTGAACCTCATCCCACCAAATCAATTTAATTAAAAAAATAAAAAATCCAAATTAAAAAAAATAAAAAATTTATTCGCGGAAATTCGCGGTGCTGTGGTCCATTGGGATGCTGCGGTCCAGCGGTGGCGGCGTCATCTCTTAGATCATGTTTTTTAGTGTTTTTTAAGAAGGCGGCATTCCTTTGTGGGTTTGAACTCTCAGTTTCCCTCTACTAATATATATGAAAAAAAAAACTGTCAGACATTTACACGCATACAAAAACAGCAATATCTTTTTTGCAATCACATTATTATACTTACCACCAATCTCACGAAAAGTACCGCCTCTTTCGCCAAATGTGCCAATGACAAGCACCAAATATCGTCCGGCCATGATACGAGAATTGAACGGCGCAGGATAACGAGAAATTGCACTCATTTTTTGATTTTGCTTTGGGCAACAGCAAATCACACAATGACGAAACGAAAAGATTGAAATGTCAAACTCAATGTCAGATGTCACTTAGTATATAGTTTATCGAAAATTCGAATATCGAAAAAACGTTTGCTGAACCCGCTAATAGCAGGCAAGCCAACGTTCAGGCAGGACAACGTCTGCCGGGTCCACTAGTAACCATATATAATTTTGTATTTTATTGAATAACAGATAATTTCAAGTTAATAAACTAGTACAGAGTTGTAACCACCATTCTTTATTTCATGGTAAATTTCATTATAAGATTTGTGTACTTTAGCGACGAGCGAAATTGACGGCGAACTACTAGCGAGATTCATAAGCCCGCCTATTGCGAGGGTTATTCGAATCAGCCCATATCGTCTAGAACGACCGCTCGATTTTCATATTTTTTAATTGTTTTTGTTTAAACAATTTGGTGCCACTCGAGAATTACAATTAGGCCTACATATTAAAGAACAGGTAAGGTTCACACTCGCGAGATATTGTACTGGTAATTCATGAGATCGCGACGGACATCGTCAGCGTAATGAAAAGTAAGTAAGTAAACGCAAAGTAACGACTACAACGTGTGAGGCGAACACACGATAAAAAAACCGTATTTTCGAGAGCACATACAGATCGCGTCGTTACAAATTGACGCACAAACGTGTGGCTTTTACAGGTTTAAAGACACGACAAGAATCGTCGTTACAATATATATATTCCTCCTTTACATGAGTAATATAAATATAAGAATAATGTAAAATCACAATTAATTCAGTATGGGATCCTATCTTACAAAATCAGACTACAGTTTCACACATTCCTGATGCATGTTCACACCAAACTTTACAGGTTAATGTTTCATGATTTTACAATTTATAAGTCTGTTTTCACATAGTTTCTGCAGATTAAACTGGAGGAAAGTAGTAGATGTCAGAAGAAAAGATATAATACAGAACGATCCCACCTGCGTTTTCCAATTTTAAGTTTTATCTGGGCATGTGGTTCAGATACACAGGTGATGACAGTAGGGTTACTGCAGGAGCTGCATCCTCATCTGTGGGCTGTTCGTGATGGCGGCGTCGAGGAGCTTAGTCCTTTTTTTCTCTGCACGAGAGGATGACAGGTGGACGGTCATCCTCCAACACCCCTTCATCGGCTTGTCCGAGAACCCTAGGACATGTATTCTATGTATTGGGTGTCAAACAAAACCTTATACATGCTCACTTACAGCTTGCCCACACAAACACCACACAATTACATAAATGTTGCAAAATCATATCTTAATTTTGAAATATACCCCGAGCACTTTCTTCCACTTCTAAAACCAGTAATCACACTACATTACTTCCCTGATTTTAACTCACTGAATCAACGTTATAAATTTTATGCATAACAGGGTTATTTTAATTTACAATTGATAAATAGTAGTTGAGTGTAAGATATTCTTTTAAAGTTGCAAACACCTGACTTGACAAGTACTTACGCCCATGCACATGTCCATCAACACACACATTCTTTTATTAAATAAATTATATAGCGCATAATTCCATTAGATTACTTTAATAAGCTTTGAGGCTTACCTGGGACTCTTTAGAATTAGGCTTCCATCTAGTAGAAGCAATCGAATACAGGAAAATCAGGCCGCCAGTCCAAACGATTCAGTCAAGAGTAAGATGAAGAATGAGAGAAAGACATGGTTTCTTTAAAACACGAGGCCACGGAAAACTAGCCCTGTAGCAATCGGTTAATCAGCTGATTAACCGCCCACTCTATAATGTCGCCGCGAGACAGTAGCTGCGCCCTGAATCACGTCACCGTTCGCCAGCATGGCATTTATGTAGATAATTACGACTTTGGCTGTCTTCTGCTACGACGTCACGGAGCGATAATGTAAACTCGCCGGGCCAATACCTTTGCAATGGCGCACTTTGACCCCACCATATTTATTGGTTCACTGCAATTCCAAACATTTATACTAGGTAATTTTTGTGTTTTAAATCAATTGATACAAGGTACCATATAACATAAAAAAGTGATATTAGTTTTTACTTTTTTATAAAAGTTAAAATTTAAATATAATATAGTCGAACTGATAGAATTGTGTGTTATCATTAATGTTATATTTAAAGAAAAATAAACCGTTATTTATCAGCAATGCTCATATAAAATTATCATTCTAGAAATTAACATGACTGGCATTCTAGAGAAAATTTAGTATTCTATGAAATGGCAGGATTGTTAGCCAAATTATTAACAACAGTAGTATAGGTCTCTCTCTCTCTCTCTCTCTCTCTTTCTCTCTCTCTCTCTCTCTCTCTCTCTCTCACACACACACACACACACACACACACACACACAGTTACATCTTGTTCGTTTCAACAATTTGTGTTGCTATTATCAGGTCAGATGTACATGGATTCTTAGGGGATGGCACAAAATGCACTAACAGCTGATTGCAAATGGTTTAAAAATTGTGTCTACTCATTAACCAATCATTCAAAAACTTTTCATCATTCACTGATTCACAGTTACAGCTAATGCAAAGAATAAAAATAAACATTTTTAGAATTATAGTTTGTCCAGTGTTGGTATAGTGTTGAATTGGAATCATTCTGATGGGGAAATCATTTGGCTTAAAAGGGCACTGTAAATCCTTTTGGATCCACACCTTCTAAAATTAGAAATAAGTTCACTTTATGGCTTAATCAATAGATATAATAGGGAATTATATGACAGACATATAGAATTGTTAAGAATATACTCGTATGTAGAGTTAAAAGAAATATTATATAATTTTGGTTTGGGGTACGTAGAAAAGAAATTGGAAAAGAAAAATAAAAAAATGGTAGATAAGTTAATAAATTAGTAAGAAAGAACGAAGTAAAAAAGGAACACCTCTCTAAGAATAACTATGAAAAAAGAGTAATAAACCTTACAGAGATAACTTTTAATACAGAAGAAAAAGAAATGTTAGCAAAAGGCTTAAAATATGAGCCACCACCAGAATTAAATCAAGAAAAAACGATTATTGAATGTGAAAGCATAATACAAAAACTGGGAATTGAAAATAATAAAAAAAGAATAAGGTGGGAAGTAGGGAATGTAGTAGATAAAATATTTAAGAAAAATTTGTATAATTCAAAAAATGAACAAAAAATCAAATCAACTGTAACTAAACTAAAGAATAAAATAAAAAAGAATGATATTATAGTTACGAAGGCGGACAAAGGAAATACAATGGTACTACTGAGAAAAGAAGAATACATAAAGAAAACGGAAGAATTTATAAGTGAAGGACCATATGAGGAAATAAAGTATGATTATACAAGTAAGTACCAGTCAAGGATAAAACAAATGATGAAACAGATAACATTTATAGAAGAAAATAAGAAAAAGTATTTATTAGAAAGTAATCCAACAGCACCAACTTTTAAAAGTCAGGTTAAGACACATAAAGAAGGGAAACCAATTAGACCGATTGTTTCTTTTATTAATGCACCTATTTATAAATTATCAAAGGAAGTTAGCAGAGTACTGAAAGAAAAAATATGAATTTGGGACAAAATACAACATAGAGAATAATGTAAAATTGATAGAAAATATTAGAATTAATGTAAATACAAAATTGATATCACTGGATGTTAAGGACATGTTTACCAATATCACAGTAAATAAAGTTATTAAGTTAATAAATGATAATAATATGGTAGAATACAGGTATAAAAAGCAGGTGACTAAAGTAAATAAAGAATGTGTAAATCAGAACTATTTTAGGTTTAATAACAAGTTTTATATACAGTAAAAAGGTTTACCTATGGGGTCTTCATTATCCCCTATTCTTGCAGAGATATACATGAATGATTTTGAAAAGCAATTAATAAGTTCCACTAAGTATAAAGACAATATAAAATTATGGTCTAGATACGTTGATGATGTATTAGTAATTTGGGAAGGAAGCATAGAAAAAGTGCACGAGTTTATAAATGAGGTAAATAATAAGGCCTCTCCATCACAAAACTAGAACACAGGCATAAATTCAGTATATACAGAAAACCAACTACAACTGACACACTAATACACAACACCTCCAATCACCCAATACAACACAAACTAGCTGCCTTCAGAACCATGATACATAGACTTAACAACATTCCCTTAGATGAAAAAGACTACAAAGACGAACTAAACACGATAAAATATCTAGCAGAATCTAACGGATATGACAGAACAATAGTCAGTAAACTCCTACACAAAACAAACAACAGACAAAGACAGAAAACAACAAATTCATAACACTAACATATAACACTTAACTAAAAATGAACTTTTTTCATGTGAAAAACTTACTATTTTATCGGACGCGTTTCGGCTTAGTATCCGCCTTCTTCAGCTTTGGTAACAGACTGCCAGCATTTTGTAACGGTTGTGTGGAAGGTGAAGTGGGGGTGGTGTGTGGCGGAAGGGGATTGGCGCGGGGATTCAATTTACTGTTTGTTTTCTGTATAATTGTGTCAAAAAGTATATATACAGAAAACAAACAGTAAATTGAATCCCCGCGCCAATCCCCTTCCGCCACACACCACCCCCACTTCACCTTCCACACAACCGTTACAAAATGCTGGCAGTCTGTTACCAAAGCTGAAGAAGGCGGATACTAAGCCGAAACGCGTCCGATAAAATAGTAAGTTTTTCACATGAAAAAAGTTCATTTTTAGTTAAGTGTTAGTGCTGTGAAAGAAGAGATGAATAATCAAGACAACTAACATATAACAACAAACAAACTGAAAAAATAGCCCACAAATTCAAAAAAGCAGGATACAGAATCGCTTACAAAACTACTAACAAAACAGAACACACACTATCAAAACACACACACAAAGCACAAAACAAATTTGATCTACCCGGTGTTTACAAGCTAAATTGCTCAAATTGCAGTAAATTCTACATAGGCCAGACAGGACGTAGCTTCAAACAGAGATACATTGAACACACAAAGGCACTCCACTCCACTACAGAATCCACCTTTGCAAACCACCTCATTGAAGCAAACCACACATATAAAAACATCGACAATAACATGAACATTCTACACGTACACACAAAAGGCCGAAAACTAGACACACTAGAACAATTGGAAATATACAAACACACAAAAACAAATAAAAACGACATCCTAAACGAACAGACACAATTCAAATCACATGCATTATTCGAACATATCTCACCCCACACACACAGCATCGATCTTTTGAAATTCGATTTCGTCACCCACAACAAGACGGATACCGCTACCTGCGGCAGCCTCTGAAGAAGCCTTTTAAAGGAGAAAACCGGTTAAGGCTGTAAGGTAAAACTTTTTGCTTTTACTTATAAAAAACCTAGTGTTCCGAGTCGTTAAAGTAATAGTGATATTTAGTTAAGTAATGGACACGTCATGGACAACGAAATCCAAGAAAATAATAAGGATAAAAACTTACAATTTAAAGAAGAGATAGGAGGTAAGAAAATAAATTACTCAGATTTAAACATAGAAATTAAAGATAATGAGAAACTACAGTTTGGGATATTTAGGAAAGAGTCATATTCTGATATAATTATACCAAGAGAGTCTTACCACCCTTATAGATATAAAATGGCGGCAATCAATTCATTTTGTTACAGAGCTCAGAAGTGTTTAAAAGAACGAATCAAAAGATAGGGAGTTAAAAACGATAAAGGGAATTGTAAGGAATAATAATTATAACACCAACATAGTGGATAAAGTTATGAAAAGGGTTAACATACAAAAAGCTAAAATAGAAACAGAACAAAAGAATTATGCATGGTCATTGACATACATAGGTACACATACTCAAAAAATTATAAAATGTTTTAATAAATACGGGGTAGATATAGCTATTAAAAAATGTGAAACGGTATTTGATAAGATAAGGAATAAAAATATAGAAAAAATTCCAGCATTACAGAAAAGTGGAATTTATAAATTAAAATGTAAAGACGCAACAAAGTGTACCTAGGTGAGACAGTACGAAAATTCGTATGCAGGTTGTCTGACCACAAACGTGGAGAAGGTAATAGAACAACCAATTCGTTATATGCAAGACAGTTCACAGAAGACAACCATAAGTTTGTTAATCCTTTGGAAGACTACAAAATTGTAAAAGTAGTAAATAACACAGTTGAAAGGAAGCTGAGGGAGAAGTTAGAAATATTGAAAGAAAGAGAAAAAGGGTTAGACAATTTAATTAATACTAAATTAAATTTGATAATGAAGAAATATTTTATAACATAGTTAAGAAGTAAATGATAGAGGACAGATAGATAAGATTAAGAATTAAATTGCATAGTACTAATTGGAGGTTTTAAAATAAGGGTGTGTGACTGACCCTCGTGCGTGAAGAGGGAGACGGGTAGGTTTAAAAGGAATGCACACACACACACACACATACATACACACACACACACACACACATACACACACACACGCACACAACACTGAAACACAAGGAATTTACTAGAAAAATATGTAACTGTCCAGATGGAGGGACAGATCTCAGGGGGTGGGGAAGGGACATTTGAATTATAGCTTGTTGTGTGTGACCAGGGTGCGGTGAGATGGGGTGAAGGGTTTGTTTTCACATAATTTCTTTCAATTCCGATCTGACGATGAGCTGTGAAGCTTGAAAGCGCTAATCGGGATAATTTTTATATAGTGGTGTGCAACAATATTCTTATATTGCAAGTTATGAATATCCAAAAAGTGCGAAGCAATAGATCCATCATTCATGTTTCCTCAATACGTAAAATCAAAATTTGATAATTTAGTAAATATTTACAAACATGCAGTAACACAATTAGATGAAATGTTTATTCGTATAGAATAATACAAATAGTGTATACATAAGTATATTGATATCAGTTAGTCCATTTGAATATTTACATTTTAGTAGGGATATGGAATTCTTATCAGCATATGGAATTCATATAAACAATACAATAATTCATTGTTTGATTATATTGTAACATTGATTATATAGTACACGTTGATTCTGACAAATCATACTCTTCGACATTTGAATATTCAGTAGGCCTATGTGCAGTAGGAATAATTAAGTGTCGAGAATTATACTTCATCTAATTCATCGAGAATTATGCGATGAGCGTCAGTGATGTAGTATCAGTGCCTTTTCGTTAATTTTATGTCATCGGTAAGTAATATGTGCAATATGTATTGTATTGTATAAATTATTAATTGCCCCCTAGAGATTTATTAGTATAGATCAAATAAATACATTTCCCTTTTTTTAGCTTTGCAATGCCAAAGAGACGATCATGTTTAGGAAGATCTACTGCTGCTGCAGAAAGAAAGAGGGGTCTTAGAGCATCTAAAAATGACGTCGAGGGAGTCGAAATGCAATCAGCTCCTGGAAACTCTTCAGAAAGATCTGGATTAGAAGAAGTCTCACGGGTTGAAAGTCCTACAATTCGTGAAAATAGATTAGCGGCACAAAGACGCAGGCAAGCGACTCTCAGATCACAAGGTCCTACTTTACGATGGAATGCAAAAAAAAAATAGTGGTTTCAATTATAATCCACTTATTAACTACGCGAATGAAACAGATATCGGGTTACCGAGTATGGTTTGCCCTCATTGCAAAGCTTTAAAGTGGAAAAATGAATCACATGGATTATGTTGCTCTGCAGGAAAAATGTGACTAGATCCCATACTTCCTCCTCCAGAACCATTAAAATCATTATTAAATGGAGAACATCTTTTATCGAAAAAATTTTTGAATGCATTAAGATCGTACAATTCAGCTTTTCAATTTACATCATTCGGAGCCAATGAAATAGTCGAAGGGAGCTTCATGCCTACTTTCAAAATTCAAGGGCAAGTATATCACCTCATGGGATCATTACTCCCCACACAAAACGAAGTACCAAAATTTCTACAGGTGTATTTCATAGCTGATTATTTACAGCAATCTGAAACAAGAATGGATCATATTCGTAACTTGAATAAGCCATTAGTAACAGACCTTCAAAATTTACTTCACGCAATCAACCCATATGTTAGTGAACTGAAAAGTGCGTTTGAATTTGTAACATCTGCGAATAATAATCAGTACAATATTGTGATTCATGCTGATCGAACAGAAAATAATGAAGAGCACAGGGGTCGCTACAATCCACCGACAACTAATGAAGTGGCAGTAGTTTTAATTAACCAGGAATGCGATAAACTCGATATAATAATCAGTGCGAAGGATCATATGCTACATCGAATTGCAGAAACACATCGAGCTTATGATGCTTTACAGTACCCTTTAATGTTTTGCAGAGAAGAAGATGGTTATCATTTTACATTAAAATTAGTCGATCCTCAGACTGGGTTACAAACTACTAACTCGACAGTTACCACAACAATCATATACAAATATTCGCGTGCGAAGCCGCGGGTACCTGCTAGTAATATAATATACTTTCACAATCGTTATTCAATTTTAATAATTTCAAAGGTACTGAAACTAATGTTGTCTTTACATTGAATGCTAAGATAGAAAAAATGTACTTTTACATTATAGTCATTAATATTTCATAACAGAATTTTCCATGTTAAGGAAATGAAATTTTGTAAAAACCTACTACTAAGTACATGATAAGTAGACAAATAATGAAAATTTATTCTTACAAAGTAAATGTAATTGCACAAGTGTTGACAAAAAAAAATTAAATTGTTTTGAGAATAATATTGATTTCTTTTACAGAAATCGTTATTTAAATTTAAAGTAATTTGTATGGAAAAAACGAAAGATCACTAGTTTTTGCATACACAAGATTGATCATGTTTGACCTTTCTTTTAAAAAAAAAGTCAGCTGATCTGAGCATAGTCAATTAACAAATTTTATTTTTTCTGTTACATAATACATAGTTTATTAAAGTAGGTTTTAATTATGTATTCAGTATATTTAATTACACGTTTTGTGGTTACTATCTCAATGGATTATATTTACTTGAAATTACACTTTTATGGTATTTAAAATTGATAATGCATTTTCCCTTCAAATTATTTTTGGAAACTCATTTTCACCTATTATCAAATGTGATACTACAAATGTTAGACACTTTATTCAGGTTTAAGTTGTAAAAATGCAAAACAACATGAAGCAACCACAATTATTTTGAAAACATGATGTTTATTAATGGGAGAATAATATTATTTTTTGAGAAATTATAATTTTTAATATCAAAAAAAGAATGCGCCATGACTTCACCAGTCATTCGAATGGCAGCGCTCCTAGCGTGCTACTAAGCTCATTTTGTGTCTGCCTTTTGGTACGTATAGATGTATTAGTGTATTTTATACGGTAATTGTTTGTTACTTCCTATTGAAGTGTGCTTTAACTTTCTAAAATACCTTTCATTGTTTTAGGAAGACATAATACATCAAACTGGAGCAGTTTATAAACACGAGGTTTAACTAGGACGGATCTTCTGGAATACAGTACAGTAAGTTTTTATAATCAGAAAAAGAACTCATTGCTGTTGTACACGTCAATGAAAGCCTAAGGACAGGCATGGTGACACGTCGACTTAATTCCCATGTTATTATTATTTAAAAAACAGTTCACAAATATTGTTATTTAAGGAATGTACATAATTGGTGTTAGAGAGTACGCAAAACTATCTTGTGTAATATGCGTATATTAACGAGGTTATTTTCACGTGAACAGCAGCCTAGCTTCGAAATGACGACGTGTCAGCCTGACCGACCACGCATAAAACATTTCATTTGTTTTAATGTAATTAAAATATCGTGTTATTAACATATCGTGTATTTTTGACAAGTTTATTTAAGAACTTCGATAAGATGTCATTGCCACAGCTTGCCATATTGTATCCGTGTCTATTGATATTTGCTTTTTAAGTGCTACACTTTGGAAGGGAAAATAAAAGAAACTGAATTTTATAATACATTATTTTGATGCGTTATATGATAACATTTACAAGCTGTGCAGTCGATATAATTGTAGAGTGCTTGAAAGTGTTAATTGTTCACTGTGTGTGTGTGTGTGTGTGTGTGTGTGTGTGTGTCAACCATGAGCAGCGGTTGATGGTTTACACTACAATTTTCTGGTAAGAAAGCCATGTGCTAATTTTTTTTTTTTTTTTTCTTCAAGAATTGGTTTTGATGTACGGTATAAAACGTATTCATAAAAAATTGTTTTATGGTGTATTTTAATGTACCGTATGTCTAATTAAAATGCTCAGGAATCATAAACATGTGGTAGATGTTGACTGAGTTATCAAGCAATAATGACTTTTCAGTTTCAGAATCAACAGTTGGTTAAATTGTATTGTAATGTTTCAATGGTATCATCTGTGGCAATTTAATTTTCGTAAGCAGTTACTTAATTTTCAAGTCATTTTCATTTAATTGTAACCACTGTGAGTAGTTAATATTTTAGTGTATTATGTAATATCAGGTAAAGTTTACAACCTAGTGAAAAGTTATTTTTACCTCCATTACTTGTTCAATCAGTGAAACGTTCCATATTCTTTAAAGTGTAAAGTGTAGTGTGCCGCAATAAAGAAGGTTATAAATTATGAACGACTTTAAGTAGTTGCTGTGGTCAGTTGGTATCTCAGCTGGTGTTGCGATCTCAGAATTCTAAATATGATATTAAGTAAGACTTACAGTGACAGTATGTGTAATATTATTGGTATTATTGATTCGATTTTGTTACTACATAATAATGTGCCTTTCAAATTTTTTAGCAGTGTTTATAGTTTTGTGCATCTGCACATTTTTTGTGCTGTTGCGTACTGTTTCATAATTTTAAAATTTCTTTTATTTAAGTTATAGGTTATAGCCTTTTTTAAGTTATTTCTTTTATTTAAGTTATAGCCTTCTTTGTTCCAAATTTAAGGCTGCATGTTAACTTTTTTTTTTTGGATCGTATGTCCAGTTAGCTGTAACCAACAGGGTAAGTTGTCTTGTCTGTCTGTTATTGTCCTGCTAGCAGCAGCTGAAGTCATAGTAAAACAGTTAAGACTGGTTAATTTAATTTTATTTTTATTAATTAATTTATTTTTTTAATGAGTATCCAGAACAGCAAGGATACAGAAACATCTGTAGGTAGGATAAACAGTGCTACATGTACAAGGTAAACAATGCTTCCTGAGTGCTATCCCAGACCGTGCACTAAAATTCTCTCAATAATAATCATGTATCTTCTTCAGTAAAGCCATTATTTCTGATAAATTCGTATATGGGATTATTGGAAAGTTGCATTTCAAACGCATGATGGAACTGAACTTTCAGACAACGAACGTTGTTGATCCGTGCACGTGTTAGGTTAGGTTCCCCCAGCAGTTTCACTTTTCTACAAAGTAATATAGTTTCCTTGTACAGATTTAATATATAACTCAGTTTATTTTTTTTTTTATATAAATAGTCTACATTTGAATTAGTTTTAACTCTACTGTAAAAGTTTTGTTGTTGGAGAGAGTGACAAAAGATCTGTAATGGAATGTCAGGTGAAGGTGAAATTTAACATTTCTTAGCGATTAGAGAGTAACCAACATGCAACAAAGTGCTGCATGATTTGGGCCCAGTTTCTGCTACAGGTAAAAATATAACCTTGCTTCTAAATAGTTATGCCTCACATGAGGGAAAGTACGATGTTCATTCCGTGAACAACAGTTTTGATGTGGTGTTTAAGCCACATGATCACGCACACCTCCGATTATTTGGAGTAATAACTTGTGCTTGATTTGACTATAGAAAAACTGACAATTACTCTGCTTCAACCAAAAATCAGTAAACTAAATTATTGCAATTGTGTCTACATTGAATGTACCGTACTGAGTTGAGTGTATTGAGAATTCTTATACGAGTTGCTTGAAACAGCAATACTGCAACTGCTGTGTGTATAAGAAGTTGTATGTATAAAATCACGTCTGGTAAGCATAAAACTCCCCCCTTATCTCCCCAATATGGTAGACAACTGATACTCATGTCTTCTGTTTAGTATAAAATGTATGTATGAGGTATTAGATATTATATATCCGATTATAGTAAAGTATTAGATTAAAGTTGTATAATGTGTAGTTGCAGAAGTGATGTGATTGGCTACTGATTAAATGTCACATCTCAGAACAAATTTATTTAAATAATTATTTTGGGGCAGTTTATTTTTGAATAGTCAATAACTTGAGTACCTACTTGCCAACTGCTGTGGATTTTTCTGGAGTTCATATGAAACACCCAGTAAAACTATAGAGCCACAGAAAGACACCGGTATATTATGGAAAACGATCGAATTGGAAAAAGGCTTAAATTTCTTATGGAACAACTCAGAAGGGAGTCTGGTGTTGCATGAATTGTAAATAAATAAATAAACGTCCGTTAAGGACCAAGGCGTACCGCGCGGCTTTTGTGTTAGTGTGACGGTGTATGGCTAGTACTACGTGCCACCAGCCGCTAGTTGCGGTATTCACGGCCAGGAGGTGGCGCTGTTATCTCAGCGCCTTCTTTTTGCCTCACGACGCTGAGTGCACGCCGTATGGAGCCTCCACCGGGAATTGAACCCAGGACCACGAGCGCATCAATCGCCCATGTTAGCCACTAGACCACCTGGTTGCATGAATTGTAAACGTGCTAAACCTGTTGATTGTTTATGTATGTTTCATTTCATGAGGATTGGATTAGGCTTTATTTTTATTGTTACTTTGAAATGAAAAAAGGTTTTTGTTTTCCTGTCTTCATATCATATAAACAGAGTAAAATTGGTCTTCTGTATGTGTGACATAATTGACATTTTACAGGAAAAGTGTATGTGCCTTAGAACACTAAACTCAGCTATTGTGGGTAGGATGATTTTGTGAAAGGGACTAGCTTCTCTATTGTTGTGGCCTACTAGAAAAAAAGACTCTTGTAGGTGTTCTGTATTGTCAGTTGATACTGTGCAAAGATTTCTTGTGCAGGTGTGATTTTAAGGTACTATTCATTATTCATTTCTGTTTGTTATTAGTTGTCACATGTTTGAGTTATTAGTTTGTATAAGTTTCTTGTTGCAAAAGATGTAGCAATAGTTGTATTGTGTAGTGATTTATGACCCCAAAAATTGGTGGGACAATTGTTATGAGTTGATTCTAGTATACCATAAACATGGATTGTTTCCTTAAAAAGCATGAAAATTGTTTAGAAAAAAGCCAAGAACAGTTTAATCATAAATAAATATTCGATGAGTGGCTGCGCTTGGTTAAATCATCACAAGGATACACGTATTGTACCATTTGTAAATTGGAATTTCGTATATTTGAATAACTTGTAAGCCATAAACTAAGAAGTGAAGTTAATTTTCATGTAAATTTTTTTTACACATTCAGCATATTTTTGTACAGTTCTTGTTGAGTTATATTGTTACTTAAACAGTGTTTTTGTGGTTTTTTTTTGTTTTAATTTGTTGTGTTTAATTTATTTATCGTGAAGAGTTTTTTAGTATAATTTGGTTCCACTTGTGTAAAAACGGCTTGGTTGCCGCAATCGATTGTGTCTTCGAGCGCCCTGTTCTTCTTCTGAATAATCTGGTCCGTTCGCTGCTCCCTCTCCTGTTGACTTGCCTGTAATTGTCCTATAAATTTTCTAATTTTCTACAATGACAACTCTTTCCAGTCAAAATAACAATATTTATTTTTATTTTAATTATTCAGAGAAAGGAACAGTCGACTTGTGTCGAAACAGAATATTGGTTGGGTCGACTCTACTGCTCAATTCGACTATGACATTAATAACGTTCGATAAACAAATTAATTATAATAATTATTAAATCTCAGGGTTTATGGCTTCTTTGAGACTGTCATTGAATTCAGAGAATGCATACAAAAATACAATACATCACAAAAGGTAAGTAAAATTTAAAATCTTAATACTATATTCTATTACTCGTTGCTAAGCAACGACTGTCGTTTTCGCAAGATGGCCGCTCGAACGTATAACCTCGAGCTGTTCCCAGTTATTTTAAAATGTTTTAGTGTTCACAGTTTTAGTTTTAAGTTTTTCTTTCAATCTATGATCACTGGTGTTTGTTCTGTAAGTGTAAGTAAGTGTTCTGGTGTTTTTAAGTGTCTACAATAGTGTTGTGTAATCGTATCTGTAGTGTGGCTATTATCTAAGTTGGGGGGGGGGGTCACTCACATAAGTTACAAACGTTTACGTTCGTTTTAGGTAGTCAGGATTTTCTGAGTTTCTGCATTTAGTTTTAAGTTTAGTTAAATTATTTCTGTCTTCTGGTCTTACACAGTGTTTACCGCTTCTGTTGGTAATTATTGTTGACTGCCAGCGGTCCAAAAAACATTACTTATATTTAAATAATATTCGCTTCATCAGAGCACATCTGCCCTCTGTAATGGTTAACAATACCATTCTAAATTCTTGCTTCTTCATCAACGGTTTCCTGACCTTACAATACTGGCGTGTGATTGGTCAAAACAGAGTTCATTAGGTCACATGGTCAGTTTACAAAAATTAAATGTTCATTTGCCTATAAGAAAAATACTCTTTTTTTAGCTTTAAGTTTTCTTAAATGTAAATTACATCATGTTTTTCTTTATATAATTATGAGCATTTTGATACCTTATTTATATAAATTGGTTATTATAAAGGGTGATTTCCCACCTTACAAAATTTCTAACTTTGGGCCTACACTTTTAGTTTCCTGACATTTATTTACTAATCTATTTTATAGTTTACATTTATTATTGTTTAAACTCTGATGCTGAATCCTTTTTTTCTGATTTTGACTATCTACTAAACGAGTCTAGACCCTTAACATTATTTAACAAATGGTTACAATAAAATCCTTTAACATATTATTCAATATACTGCCACTGTGGCCTAGTTTACAATTGTCAATTGACAAATAATATACTTTGTGTTAATACAATAATTTGGTAAGAACAGAATCATCTGGCATGCTATGTTTTAGGCATGGCCTACATGGTTTAATATTGTATTTTACAATTAGCCACAATGATTAGTTAACTGGCGTACTATTCAGCCATCCCATTAATCTTAACTAGTACTGCTAATCAGTGATTAGATTATTGTTCATGGGTTTTTGGTTCCTAATGCATCACCTTCTGATTCTGCTCATAGGCTCCAACTACTTCTAACAACATTGTTCATGAATGTTACTCATAAGCTTTGGCATAAAACATAAACATAACTAGTTATGCCAAAACCTTTATAAACATCTTAACATTATTTAAAAATCCCATCACAACTCTCTATTAACGTGGGCCATGGGTTTTCTTTTTATATAAAAGTATTTAACCCACACTTCTGCCATCTCCCCCTCACTGACACTTTTTGTGTTTGGGAATAACACTGGTGTTGCACTGACACTTTATTAATTGGGTGTTTGTTTGTTTGCACTATCTAATATCAGGGATCACTAGCTTTATCCCACACTCTTTCACATCAACTTAATCACAAAAAGGTTTGTATCTTATTTTACATTTATGACACATTTTGATTAGTTTATTTACTATTTGCATTGTATTTTTCTCTTATTATTTATATTAGACAGTCTTTTTTTCTATAACTAAAGGTTGACTATTTTTATTTGATCTATGGGATATGGCTATCTATAGGATAGCATAGGCGACTCTGCCTACTATCATCTGGCTGAATTGAGCAGTTCTAGCTTTGGGACAGGGTTACTATTATGTCGCATTACAATATGCAGTTAATTTGTGTGCGTTATGTTGATTTTAAATTTGAAAACATCACAATATACGTAGCATATAAATCCAGATGAAAGTAGGCACTATGGAAAGCTATAGAGACAGTTTCAGCAGGTACGTAAATCAAATCAAGCAAGTAATCAAATTTGCTCTTGCCACATTCTGCTGGGGGCTAAAATATAAAAATACAGTTTTCTAAAACTAATTGTATTAGTAAAGTTTTGAGGTATGACAATATATATTGAGGTCAGTGTATTGAATCAATTGTAGGTGAAGATTGTTACAGGATATTATATTTTTGCAGCAGTAAGGACCAGTTAAGTACTAGAAGGCCAGCCATCAACATTTCATATTCTTGTAATATAGTATTGTATTTTGTTGTTTAATATAATGTCCGAATTGACAGTTCATGTAGTGGAAATACAGTGTTGCCACATTGTGCTGTGCAGTCATGTGATCTACTGCTGACATGTTCCAGCAGTGTAATGACAGACCATTTTTACAACACACATTCTAAACGTTTCACGGAATTGGTTCTGTTTTTAACTTCCTTAATTTGCAGTTTGAATAATTGTGTAATTTAATGGGTTAACTGAGCAAGTAAGCTACAGTGGACACTGCACGAAACAGTGTTTTGTCTTATTTAAAGTGTTCATGGGGAAGTTGATATAAACTGGTTTTAATGGTAACATCAATGAACAAACTGATTTTTGAAATAAATAATGTTGAAATGAAGTATAGAAATCATTTTTCTTACGTTGCGTTTAAGTTAACATTTGATCTCTGGGTTCCCTGACGATGACACACACCACTTTCAATTTGTAATTTTGATATGAAAGCTGTCAAACCACTTATATTACTGTCACCATTTGTAATTGACCCTATTTTCCTGATCTACCAGTTCCCATGCTGGAAGAGATTTTGCACAAACACGTTTAAATTACTCTACCAAAAAAAAAAATATATTAAAAAAGTCTACACAAATGTTAACACTTAACAAACGTTCAGTGAACGTAATTTCAGTTATTGTTAGTGTAATGATACAGTAATAACAAATAATCACTTCTTTGTTATTAACACATAACAACACACACAAAATTTTAAGAAATAAATCACAGGCATGCATAGGAGTAAACAACCAACTCCGAGATACAAATCAGAAGGCGGTGTTTGCTTTCTGCTGATAAAAAGTTGCAACTGTCATCACATGCTATACGAGCACCACTTTTAAACATTATCGTTTAATGGATGTTTCAAAGAACTTCAAATAACAGTCCTTCTACATTTCTAAGTGTCAGTTCAAAGTTATATTAAATAGATCATAGAGTCTTTATTATAGAAAGACATTAATCAAAGAACTCAGTTGCCATTACTGTCCAATATGGATCATCATATGACTTACTCTGTGTTACATATTTATATAAGTAACTTTGTTCTGTATAGATTTTATCTAGAGTGGATATATATATTTATCCACAGCGAGTTTCACTTATGGGAAGAGATTCATTGTTCACTACAAACATATGGTTAGCACACACACATGATTGCAACCATCTTATTTACTTCCATGTTCCATAAGGAAATGGAAGTATGGTCATGGCAAAAAAATCAAGTTAGCAGCTTTTCAAAGTTATATTCATAGACTTATTAGTATCCCACTTTTAGATTCAGATTTTCAAAAAGAACTTAACATTATAAAACAAATAGCAGTTAACAACGGTTATCAGTCAAATATAATAGATCAGTTGTTGAATAAAAAACTATATTTACAAACATTAAGATTGGTGTATCCTATTCCAACACATAAGGAAAAGTTTCACACACTTAATTATATAGGTACTGTATCAGATAAAATTGGTAAATACTTTACTCAGAAGCATGTAAATATAGCTTTTAGGACGAAATCTTCTCTAGGTAGATATATTAAGAACAATAAGAGTAAAGTAGAGAAATTTCAAAAGTCAGGAGTATATGAGTTATCGTGTGGGTCTTGTGACAAAATTTATATTGGCCAGTCTGGAAGGTCGTTTTCAAAAAGAGTGTACGATCACAATTATAGTTTGAGATATCAGGATGGTAAATCTAATTGTGCGAATCATTTGTCGGAAAATGATCATAATTTTAATGATAACTTTAAAATTTTACATGTATGGGAAAAAGGTAAAAAACTTGATTTACTTGAAGCCCTCGAAATTAATAAGCGTAAAGATTTAGGTTTGCTTTTGAATAACCAAACTGATTTAAATAGCTCTCCGCTTTTAAATTTGAAATTATATAAGTAAATGTACGTTCCTTTCTAATTTGTATATAGTTGTGTATATGTTATGTGTATTGTTTATTGTTTTAACTTAAGTCGATTATCGTTTTCATAGCACTGGCTTTATGTGATATTTTATTGTACGTAACTAGTCAGCTCTTACCATCTGAAGAAGGCACTGTGTGCTGAAACAGCTGTCGTGGTTATTATAGTTTTTAAATATATGACGAGTGAAAATCACGAAAACAAGTTTGTAGTTTTCTTTATAAAATTATAAAAATGGATTTTCATCAAGTAAAGGCCTCCAGTATAAATTATTTTCGCATACAGCCCTGAATTATGGAGTTATCAAGACCTATTGTTTTTGGTGAAGATCGGTTAAGGGAAAGGGGTAGTTTACCTGCAACGTTTTATGTTTTAACAAGGGTATTTTCTATGGCAAACGATAACAGCCGCAAATTCAAACAGAATCAAAAGATTATTTGCATACAGCCCTAAATTGCAGAGTTCTCAAGACCTATTGTTTTTGGTGAAGATCGGTTAAGGGAAAGGGGTAGTTTACCTGCAGCGTTTTTTTATCAATGGTATTTTCTATGGCAAACGATAACAGCCGCAAATTCAAACAGAATCAAATAATTTTTTGCATACAGCCGTGATTTGTAGAGTACTCAAGACCTATTGTTTTTGGTGAAGATCGGTTAAGGGGAAGGGGTAGTTTACTTGCAACATTTTTTATCAAGGGTAATTTTCTATGACGAACGATAACTGCCGCATATTCAAACAGAATCAAATAATTTTTTGCATACGTCACTGAATTGTAGAGGACGCAAGGCCTTTTGATTTTGGTGAAGATCGGTTAAGGGGAAGGGGTAGTTTACCAGCAACCTTTTACATTTTATCAAGAGTAAAGTACTTGAAAATTCATTTAAACTTTTTCAAACAATGGTAATTGTTAAATATCGGTATGGAGAACCATACATGACTTCCATATTCTAAGATTTATATTTAAAATCATTTTCGAAATGAAATATTACCATAGAAACTACTTCTTTCTACTTACTGCTTCAGCCTTAACCACAGTACTGTGGTCACTAACGTATACCACCTCACGTTATCGCACTCGATTTTCACTGATGATGGAAGTTGATGGCATTGCCGAAATGTCTGGTTTTGTAGAAAACATTGGACTACGGCCAAATATCCCGGGAAGGAATTTTAACAAAAACTACTTCTTTGTTGCCGATAACGTTGTACACATATATATAAAATATATGCATAAAATTAATGGCTTGTATAAGTTAATGATTGATCTCCATTAAGTAGTGCTCAAGTTTCCAAAGTTTGAATATTATGATGTCCGTAATTAAAACATCAGAGCAGGTTTAGTGTGAATGAGGATATACTGTGGACAAAAATTTTCAACATTTCCTATTGAGCGTTGCTTAGAGTAAAGCTGCGAATCTACAGTGTATGTTTCACAGAACAAACACGCGAAAAAGAAGGAGCGCTCCGAAGTCACTCATGGACCCTCAGCATCTTGCAGAGGGTTCATTCCCTAAAGACAAAAAGTCTGTCTATGAATCGTTCCTCTGTAAACACGTGCAGTTACATTGCCCAGCGATCCACAGGAAGCAAATTGATGTCCATTTTTTCGGCTTGCACGCGTTATGTTGGTGTGGGTTTCGGCACTTTCCATTTAAAAAGCGTGCAAACGTAAGAAAATAAACATGAGTGAGGCCAGAAATAACGTGAATTGTGTATGTGTGTGTGTGTGTGTGTGTGTGTGTGTGTGTGTGTGTGTGTGTGTGTGTGTGTGTGTGTGTGTGTGTCTTATCTGCCTTTTTATTGCTGTAGGCATAATAATAAAATGGAAACGTAAACATTACATAACTGAGATATGCTTACCTGCCACGAACGATATATTTTATACATGGAAGAGTTCAGTGACATACACACGTACAGAAGAATTATATATATATAAAGATATTAACACATACATAATTTACATTAAAATGAAAAAATTATAATTTTATTGCCTGGCAACAAAATTATTTTATTTTTAACAATTACCATTGTTTCAAAAAGTTTAAATGAATTTTCAAGTACTTTACTGTTGTTAACACGTAAAACATTGCAGGTAAACTACCCCTTCCCCTTAACCGATCTTCACCAAAATCGAAAGTCCTTGCGACCTCTACAATTCAGGGACGTATGTAAAAAATTATTTGATTCTGTTTGAATTTGCGGCTGTTATCGTTTGCCATAGAAAATACCCTTGTTAAAAAAACGTTGCAGGTAAACTACCCCTTTCCCTTAACCGATCTTCACCAAAAACAACAGGACTTGAGAACTCTACAATTCAGGGCTGTATGCGAAACATTATTTAATTCTGTTTGAATTTGCGGCTGTTATCGTTTGCCAAAAAAAAAATTCCCTTGATAAAAAAAACCGTTGCAGGTAAACTACCCCTTTCCCTCAACCGATCTTCACCAAAAACAACAGGTCGTGAGTACTCTACAAATCAGAGCTGTATGCAAAAAATTATTTGATTCTGTTTGAATTTGCGGCAGTTATCGTTTGCCATAAAAAAAATCTACACACAGACACACACACAGACACTTTTTGCAAAACGACTTTTTTCATGTTTTGAGTGTAGTACAATCAGAATCTGCAATAATCTCGAACACGATTTTTTTTGCCATCACCATACTTCCATTTCCTTAAGGAATATGGAAGTAAAAATAAAATAATTTTGTTGCCAGGCAATAAAATTATAATTTTTTCATTTTAATGTAAATCATGTATAAGAGAAAATATATCGTGCGTGACAGGCAAGCATATCTCAGTTATGTACTGTTTACGTTTCCATTTTATTATTATGACTACCGCAATAAAAAGGCAGGGAAGACACACAGACACACACACACAATTCACGTTATTACTGGCCTCATTCATGTTTATTTTCTTACATTTGCACGGTTTTTAAATGGAAAGTGCCGAACCCATACCAACATAACGCAATGCAAGCAGAAAAAGTGTCCAGCGTGGATAGCGATTTGCTTCCTGTGGATCGCTGGGCAGTGTAACTGCACTTGTTTACAGAGGAACGATTCATAGACAGACTTTTCGTCTTTAGGGAATGAACTCTCTGCAAGATGCTGAGGGTCCATGAGTGACTTCGGAGTGCTCCTTCTTTTCCGCGTGTTTGTTCTGTGGAACGTACACTGTAGATTCCCAGCTTTATTCTAAGCAACGCTCAATAGGATATGTTGAAAATTTTTGTCTACGGTGTATCCACATACACTAAACCTGGTCTGATGTTTTAATTACGGACATCATAATATTAAAACATTGGAAACTTGAGCACTACTTATTGGAGATCAATAATTAACTTATACAAGCCATTAATTTTATGCATTTTTTTTATATGTACAACGTTATCGGCAACAAAGAAGTAGTTTTTGTTAAAATTCCTTCCCGGGATATTTGGCCGTAGTCCAATGTTTTCTACAAAACCAGACGTTTCGGCAATGCCATCGACTTCCATCATCAGTGAAAATCGAGTGCGATAACGTGAGGGGGTATATGTTAGTGACCACAGTACTGTGGTTAAGGCTGAAGCAGTAAGTAGAAAGAAGTAGTTTCTATGGTAATATTTCATTTCGAAATATACACATATATATATGTGTTGATTTTGTTGAAGATCGTTTAAGGGAAGGGGTAGTTTACCAGCAACATTTTATGTTTTAACAAGGGTAATTGTTTATATGACGAACGATAACTGTCGCACATTCAAACAGAATCAACTATTTTTTTGCATGCATCCCTGAATTGTAGAGTTCGCAAGATCTGTTGTTTTTGGTGAAGATCGGTTAAGGGAGAGGGGTAGTTTACCTGCAACGTTTTATGTTGTAACAAGGGTAATTGTTTATATGACGAACGATAACTGTCGCACATTCAAACAGAATCAAATATTTTTTGCATGCATCCCTGAATTGTAGAGGACTGAAGGTGTATTGATTTTGGTGAAGATCGGTTAAGAGAAAAGGGTAGTTTACCTGCAACGTTTTATGTTTTAACAAGAGTAAAGTACTTAATTTTGATAAATAATGTAGCCTAATAAGAAGATCATAATAATCCACTGTAGAAACATAGATGAAATATCTATAAATGAAGAGGTTAGGTGAACGGGGTGGGGGTAATTTTCTATTAATGAAAATTATAGTTGATTAGGGAGGGGAGAATTTTTTATGTGTACTACGTTATCGGCACCAAAGAAGTATTTCTTTGTTAAAATTCCTTCCCGGCCTGTTTAGCCGTAGTCCAACGTTTTCTGCAAAACCAGACTTTTCAGCAGTCCATCGACTGCCATCATCAGTGAAAATCGAGTGCGTTATGTTTTAACAAGGGTAATTTTTTCATGACGAACGATAACTGCCGTAAATTCAAACAGAATCAAATAATTTTTTACATGTGTGCCTGAGTTGTAGAGGACTCAAGGCCTATTGATTTTGGTGAAGATCGGTTATGGGGAAAGGGTAGTTTACCTACAATGTTTTATGTTTTAACAAGAGTAAAGTACTTAATTTTGATAAATAAAGTATCCTGATAAGAAGATCATAATAATCCACTGTAGAAACGTAGATGAAATATCTATAAATGAAGAGACTAGTTGAACGGTGTGGGGGTAGTTTTCTATAAATGAAAATTATAGTTGAAGGGGGAGGTGATAATTTTTTTATGTGTACTACGTTACCGGCAACAAAGAAGTATTTTGTTGTTAAAATTCCTTCCCGGGCTGTTTGGCCATAGTCCAATATTTTCTGCAAAACCAGACGTTTCGGCAGTGCCATCAACTTCCATCAGTGAAAATCGAGCGCGCTAATGTGAATTGGTATACATTAGTGACCACAGTACTGTGGTTAAGGCTGAAGCAGTAAGTAGAAAGAAATAATTTCTATGGAAATATTTCATTTCGAAAATGATTTTAAATATAAATCTTAGAACATGGAAGTCATGTATGGTTCTCCATACCGATATTTTACTTCCATGTTCCTTAAGGAAATGGAAGTATGGTGATGGCAAAAAAAATCGTATTCGAGATTATTGCAGATTCTGATTGTACTACACTCAAAACATGAAAAAAAGTCATTTTTCGAAAAGTGTCTGTCTGTGTGTCTGTAGATTTTTTTCTATGGCAAACGATAACTGCCGCGAATTCAAACTGAATCAAATAATTTTTTGCATACAGCCCTGATTTGTAGAGTACTCACGACCTTGGTGGTGAAGATCGTTTGAGGGAAAGGGGTAGTTTACCTGCAACGGGTTTTTTTTAATCAAGGGTAATTGTTTTCTATGGCAAACGATAACAGCCGCAAATTCAAACAGAATCAACTACTCTTTTGCATACAGCCCTGAATTGTAGAGTTCTCAAGACCTATTGTTTTTGGTGAAGATCGGGTAAAGGAAAGGGGTAGTTTACCTGCAACGTTTTATGTTTTAACAAGGGTATTTTATATGGCAAACGATAACAGCCGCAAATTCAAACAGAATCAAATGATTATTTGCATACAGCGCTGATTTGTAGAGTACTCAAGACCTATTGTTTTTGGTGAAGATCGGTTAAGGGAAAGGGGTAGTTTACCTGCAACGGTTTTTTATCAAGTGTAATTTTTTTCTATGGCAAACGATAACAGCCGCAAATTTAAACAGAATAAAATGATGTTTTGCATACAGCCCTGTTTTGTAGAGTTCTCAATACCTATTGGTGTTGGTGAAGGTCGGTTAAGGGAAAGGGGTAGTTTACCAGCAACATTTTATGTTTTAACAAGGGTAATTTTTTATATGACGAACGATAACTGCCGTAAATTCAAACAGAATCAACTACGTTTTTGCATACCTTTTTGAACTAAAGTGAGCTCAAGGTTTGTTGATTTTGTTGAAGATCGGTTAAGGGAAAGGGGTAGTTTATCAGCAACGTTTTATGTTTTCAAAAAGGTAATTTTTACTTTTTTTATGACGAACTATAACTGCCGAAAATTCAAAGAAAATCTAATAATTTTTTGCACACTTTCCTGAGTTGTAGAGTGCTCAAGGACTGTTGATTTTGGTGAAGATCGGTTAAGGGAAAGGGGTAGTTTACCTGCAACAATTTATGTTGAACCAAGAGAAATGTTTACATGACGAACGATAACTGCCGCACATTCAAACAGAATCAATTTTTTTTTTTTGCATGCATCCCTGAATTGTAGAGGACTGAAGGCCTGTTGATTTTGGTGAAGATCGGTGAAGATAAAGGGGTATTTTACCTGCAACGTTTTATGTTTTAACAAGAGTAAAATACATAATTTGTTAAACAAAGTATCCTGATAAGAAGCTCATAATAATCCACTGCAGAAACGTAGATGAAATATCTATAAATGAAGAGGCTAGTTGAACGGGGTGGGGGTAATTTTCAATTAATGAAAATTATAGTTGAAGAGGGAGGGGCGAAAATTTTGATATGTGTACTACGTTATCGGCAACAAAGAAGTAGTTTTTGTTAAAATTCCTTCCCTTCTATGACGAACGATAACTGCCGCACATTCAAACAGAATTAAATAATGTTTTGCATGCATCCCTGAATTGTAGAGGACTCAAGACCTATTGATTTTGGTGAAGATCAGTTAAGAGAAAGGGGTAGTTTACCTGCAACGTTTTATGTGATAGGGTTAATTTTTTTTATGATGAACGATAACTGCCGTAACTTCAAACATAATCAAATACGTTTTTGCACACACCTCTAAATTGTAGAGAATTCAAGGCCTGTTGATTTTGGTGAAGATCGGTTAAGGGAAAGGGGTAGTTTACCGGCAACATTTTGTATTGTAACAAGAGAAATTTTTTTCATGACAAACGATTACTGCCATAAATTCAAACAGAATCGAATAATTTTTTTCATACAGCCCTGAATTGTAGAGGACTCAAGGCCAATTGATTTTGGTGAAGATCAATTAAGAGAAAGGGGTAGTTTACCTGCAACGTTTTATGTTTTAACAAGGGTAAAGTACTTAATTTTGATTAATAAAGTATCCTGAAAAGCTGTTCATAATAATCCAGTTTAGAAACGTAGATGAAATATCTATAAATGAAGCGGTGGGGGGGTAATTTTCTATAAATGAAGGGGGTAATTTTCTATAAATGAAATTGATTGTTGAAGGGGGAGGGGAAAATGTTTATTTACATGTCATGTGTACTACGTTATCAGCACCAAAGAAGTATTTCTTTGTTAAAATTCCTTCCCGGGCTGTTTAGCCGTAGTCCAATGTTTTCTGCAAAACCAGACTTTTCGGCAGTCCATCGACTGCCATCATCAGTGAAAATCGAGTGCGAAAACGTCAGGTGGTATACGTTAGTGACCACAGTACCGTGGTTAAGGCTGAAGCAATAAGTAGAAAGAAGTAGTTTCTGTGGTAATATTTCATTTCGAAAATGATTTTAAATATAAATCTTAGAACATGGAAGTAATGTATGGTTCTCCATACCGATATTTTATTCATGTTGTATCATTGTTGTCACTGTCATTATCCTCATTGTCAGCTTCAAGTTTCAAGCCAAAAAGACCTGTTCCAAATCGAACCGCCACTTTCAAGTTTGTCCAACATTTCTTTGTAAGCAGTATGTATCCATATGATCCAGATGTTGGTACCATTGGCAACTTCTTTGGAGATCTCATTTGAATCACCCAGTCGTTGCTGTGCCCAACATGATGACTATCCACCAAAGTGACACTGCCACAGCACATTGTGCGGTTTTAATTTTATATCCTGCTGAGCGTGTTTTGTCCAATTGTTTTACACATTTGATTGGCTTTAATTATTTTGTCATAAACCATAGGTGATAAAAACAGTTGCATGTTATAAAAACCATATATCTCAAAACCAAGTTAGCTGAAGACATTGATAGCCAGTACGTTAATATTAATCTATTATTTTTCTTTTACAGTATATAGTCCATGAAAGGAGACCTTTGTTTTTTTCTAAGTGATATACTCGGGTCACACTTGCAAGGTATTTTGGACAACTGGTCTGAAATTTGTAATTTTTCTTTGGAACTAGAAAATTCTGCTTGTTCTCTTCAACAAAGAAAATTATTCATGTTAAATGTGGTATCCAAGTCACTTGTACGAATTAATAACTAAATTTACCTTATTTTGTCTGCCTTGTGACTTCTTATAATTTTTCTTTGACGTGTTTCAGAGCTTATGCTAAATAAAGAGATATATATTAAAATAAAACTATCACTCAGATATTAAATCGCTTGGTTTGTGTGCATTCTCACCAAGTTGGCATTCTTACCATTAATGTGTGACATGTGTACAAGCGGATAATTATTAGCTCCCACATTCGTGATATATTTGTGATTATGTTATTTCAACTTTTAATTGTACTATAATACAGGTTAACCTAATTATTCAATAGTTATGCAATATTAACGATATACGTCATGTATTAACTGAATGTGTTAAGAATTCTTGTCAACCCTAGTCCCTCTGTATTAGATAATTCAATTCAAATTTGGTACGGAAAACACGCTAGTTCGGCAATCTCCCGTTCCACCAGCTGTTGACAATTAGCACTGTTATTTGTAATAGGCTTGCGTCTAGGTTAACCGTCCAACGTATTTTATTCACCCTTTTTCCTGTAACTTACTCCACCCACAACACATAATACCTATTCTGCAATAACATAAAACATTATCTTATACAAGAAAGATTCTTTATTAATTTTGTACTTTATTTCACATTAACAGTTCTCTCCAGAATAATAATATCATTAAATCGATTATACAATGGTATATTGATCGTCAATTGACCAAGTTCCTTTGACTTATACAAATTAAATATAACAATAAATATTTCTTATCCCAGGGTTCGTAAGATTCTTTTAACCATTAGTAAGGCCAGGTAATGCAAAATTAAGGTTACTCAAGTATTACAGAAGGTTATTAACTCTAAATATATTGAAATTAAAAATAAGTTGATTTTACCGGATTGGTGAATCTCAAACTGGCATTGGACGTCTGTAAACAGTTGAAGATGATCTGCTCAGATTACATTCATCCAGGAAAAAGTGTTCTGATCCTGAATAAAATTGATGTGGTGATATACAGGAAAGCCCCCAGGAACTCTTCTAACTGCCGTTCTTCTCTTACGCTCCTGATAGTTGTCAGTCACGGTGGAATGGAAATCGTATGATAGCTTCTTCTAGAAGGTGAAGGTTAATTCTGCAGGAACAAGGTCTTCGTATATCGTCTCAATAATTCCGTTAGTTTCGGCCTGTACTTCCCTCAATTAGTCTTCTGATTACCTGGGAAATCGGTTTAATACCGAATCCAGCGGAATTATCCTGGTGAATGAAGTGAGGAATTTTCGACTTTTTTAGAGGTATTTGGTCATAATTTGGAAGTATAATTGGTTTTATTTTTCATCAGTGGCATTATAGAACTAGATCTCAATTTTGATTTATTAATTTAGATTCATATTTTTCAAATTTTATCATTCTTTTTTAAATGTGTCTCCTCATCTCAACTCAATAGCATATAACAATTGAAACGAATGATTGAAAATCAACAACATTGTACCTTTTTAGTTGCCCTAACAACCATTATTTTCTGTCATTGGATGAAATTTGATATCCTAGAGCCAGAATTATAGAATATTACTACTCTTTTTTAATAAAATACTCCATGCTTGGAATAATACCAAATTACCTAAAATTCTCACCTAACCTTCCTTCTTAAACAGTATATGTTTTACTATAGTTTCATTGGACTGGACTTCCTAAAAAGGTATTAATTTCCTTTTACAAATATTAAATTTAGGCCTATAGGTTTTCTTACAACTGTTATAATATTGTTTGGTTTTTAACTTAATTTTCTTTACCTGACCTACTGTACAATTAATTACTGGTTCATGGTTATTTACATTAATTTTGATTTCCTGGTTTTACTTTATTACATTAATTAATTCGTCCTGGAACCCTTCATTAGTTTACAACATAATTATCAGAACTACTTGTCAACTTTTAAACACTTATTGCCATCCTGGCCAAGTTTACAAACATTAATTCAAAACAACTTCATTATTCAATATTAGTCAATACATATAACATAGTATAATGCCTAACACGGGTAATTATACTTAATTGTCTGAAGACAATTTTAACATACATAAAAAGATTACCACTGATTAAGTATTCCTATAAAACAACGGTTCACTCTTACTATACTCAAAATGTAAAATAAATATTCTGTGCACACTACCATGCTACAGTATAAAAACAAGTACAATTTATTACATTAACTATTAATTGGTATAGTATTTTATACTCAACGTTATTTATTACATCTCTAACTTGAGGTACATCCCAGATGTACTAATTACTGAGTAACCTTAATATCGGGATATGGTCCTTGACCATAGTTAATTCATTTTTTTATGTAACGTTGGGGACCTCAACTCTGTTACGTTACATAACACCCCCCCTTCGAAAGAAGTTTATTTTGTCTCAACGAAGTTTAGTAAAATAAACTTATAGCTCTTCTATGATAAGGTTATCTTCTCTTTCTATCCTTCAAACTTTTAATTGCACCGGAAAACTGTGTTGATACTCCTTGTGTATCTGGTCATTAATTCACTTCTGGTACCTCCCTCAGTTGTATACCTGTCCTTTTCTCTGGAACTCATAACTTCGTCTAGCTTTTTACGCTATCATTACTTATTATCATTTTTATATTTCATTACCTCTCTTGGTCTATAATCCCTAAAATACCTTATTTCCCTAACATTTTTCCCTAATATCGTAGCTGGTACGGAATCAGAGGGGCACTATTGGCTTCCATTACTCTGCCGTTTCCCTAACTATACCTTCTGAGATCAGAGGAACTTCATCTCCAAAAAAAATAAACGTTGCACGATCACAACACAATACATATAATTATTACCTATAAGGTAGCTCCTTCGCTACAAACTTATATTCAAGGGATGATTACTATTATTTCTGATGTATCCTAATACTTTTCTTAAATTATTTATGTCGTTGTTCTGTAGTTCCATTTATCATATTATTCACCAGTATTGTAGTTAAAGCTGTTCAATATTCATTTTAAATTCTTCTTAGTTCCGTGCTGACAATTAATTATTCTTTAGCATACGTATTTTACTATTTTTAATTCACTCCCATTTACTTCTGCAATTAAACACTGAATCTCCTCCTTATCATAAATTGTATGGCATATTCTTCCTTCATTTAACTCATTTCTAACCCTTCTTTCTCGTCTTTCATGTTTATTAGTTTAAAATAATTTCTTCTGAATTATATAGTAAGGTGTTCTTACTTATTTTTGAATTTTTTGGTTTTATTTACAATGGGTTACTTGGTCGGTTTTCAAAAATTCAGTCCCCTTTTACTGGTTTGTTTGGAATCTGTTTAACCGTGGTCCATTATTTCCTCTATACTGGTTGTTCGGGTCTCTCTAGTGTATAGAGTTATTTCTGTCCTTGTGACATATCTCACTATTATGCAGTTCCGCCATTTTGTTGTTATAAAACTTTCATTCATGCTGAAGTCTACCATCGTTTTTCGAGCTGATTCTTCTGCACCGTTTCTTAATTGTCCAAATGGTTCATACATAATCTCCAGAAGTCCTCCATGCTCCTCGGTTAGTTTTGGCCTTTTCGGTCCTTCTAATCTATCTGGGAATTCAAGTGTGGTTCGTTTAAAATTTCTACTTTGCCTTACTTCTCCTGGTTCCGTAATTGGTATATTATGTAGCTGAACCAATCCCCTTTTAATCATCTCCAATCCTTCCCGTGTATTTATTAATTTCCTTTTACGCGTTTGTCTTATTTTCATTGTCTTTATTTCATTATGAACCCGTTCTGTTCTTCCGGTCATATTAATTGGTATCTCGTCAAATTTTTCTTGGGTCTTCGCCTGTATCTCCATTATTCTAATATCGTTATGGTTTCCTATTTGAGTAATTTTGGTCTCTACTTCCACTCTGAGCTGTATGATGGTTTCATCTGTCCTTTCCAGACCCACCTTGATTTCAGTTATTTGCTGTCTTACTTCCACTTCATAGTTATCAACTCCTTTGCTCAGTGTTTCATCGACAATTATAATACTTCCATTGATGACTTCCCTCAACGCTAGGCCTTGTTCATTGATGATTTGCCGCAACTCCTTATTACGGTTTTCAATTTTCTCGTCTGCTTGTTTGGTATTTTCCAGAATCTTCCTTAAGCTCTCATCGTTTCTGTCAAACCTTTCATTGATTTGGTTTAAGCTTTCATTTATCAGCCGGTTATTCTCATCATTTTCCTCTTTATTTTTGTCAAACTTCTCATTCATTAGTTTGATTAAATTCTCACCCAAAATTTCGTTTTGTTTCCTTGAGTTTTCGTTGATACTGTCTATTTTTTCATTAGTGTATCTATTATCTTCTTTGATACTGTCTATCTTTTCATTAGTATATCTATTATCTTCTTTGATTTGTCTTAAACTCTCATTAGTTTGTTTATTATCCTCCTTCATACTACTCATTAATTCCATTAATTTTTCCCTATTTAATCCTCCTCTGGCTTCCTCCTTATCTGGTTGGTCCCCTTGGGCCTCCTCTTTATTGCTCGCCTGTTGTTCCATTTCGGTGTCTGTAACTACCTCTGTTTCTTCTTCCCGTCTATCTTCTTCTGTTTCTTGCTCCTTCTCCATCCTTTTATTAACACCTCTCGTATGCATTCCTGTGCCTCTAATGGTTGCCTGCTCAAGTTAAGTAATAATTAATACGATTTTTTACTTAACTAAAGCCCACTCGTTGAGCGCCAATTTGTAACAAATAAGTTTACAAATTGTTTTTCTGTTTATTTACTTATATGAGACTCCCGTGTATCCACGTTAAGCCCCACGTTGCAGGCGGCAATTTGTAACGACAAACCGAAGTTACGGGTTTTTAATTATGTTCAAGGATGTTTGAAAGCCCCACTGTTGGGTTCACCAATTTGTAACCAATAATTTATCTCGTGATCAATAAGATTTATTTTAGGTTTCGGGGTTTAATCAATCTGTTATTTATAAATATTATTTATGTTATTATTTATATAGTCTTATAGGTGACCTCCTGTAATTCAAATTTAATAGGCAAATATATTTGTGATTGTTATTTCAACTTTTAATTGTACTATAATACAGGTTAACCTAATTATTCAATAGTTATGCAATATTAACGATATACGTCATGTATTAACTGAATGTGTTAAGAATTCTTGTCAACCCTAGTCCCTCTGTATTAGATAATTCAATTCAAATTTGGTACGGAAAACACGCTAGTTCGGCAATCTCCCGTTCCACCAGCTGTTGACAATTAGCACTGTTATTTGTAATAGGCTTGCGTCTAGGTTAACCGTCCAACGTATTTTATTCACCCTTTTTCCTGTAACTTACTCCACCCACAACACATAATACCTATTCTGCAATAACATAAAACATTATCTTATACAAGAAAGATTCTTTATTAATTTTGTACTTTATTTCACATTAACAGTTCTCTCCAGAATAATAATATCATTAAATCGATTATACAATGGTATATTGATCGTCAATTGACCAAGTTCCTTTGACTTATACAAATTAAATATAACAATAAATATTTCTTATCCCAGGGTTCGTAAGATTCTTTTAACCATTAGTAAGGCCAGGTAATGCAAAATTAAGGTTACTCAAGTATTACAGAAGGTTATTAACTCTAAATATATTGAAATTAAAAATAAGTTGATTTTACCGGATTGATGAATCTCAAACTGGCATTGGACGTCTGTAAACAGTTGAAGATGATCTGCTCAGATTACATTCATCCAGGAAAAAGTGTTCTGATCCTTAATAAAATTGATGTGGTGATATACAGGAAAGCCCCCAGGAACTCTTCTAACTGCCGTTCTTCTCTTACGCTCCTGATAGTTGTCAGTCACGGTGGAATGGAAATCGTATGATAGCTTCTTCTAGAAGGTGAAGGTTAATTCTGCAGGAACAAGGTCTTCGTATATCTTCTCAATAATTCCGTTAGTTTCGGCCTTTACTTCCCTCAATTAGTCTTCTGATTACCTGGGAAATCGGTTTAATACCGAATCCAGCGGAATTATCCTGATGAATGAAGTGAGGAATTTTCGACTCTTTTAGAGGTATTTGGTCATAATTTGGAAGTATAATTGGTTTTATTTTTCATCAGTGGTATTATGAAACTAGATCTCAATTTGGATTTATTAATTTAGGTTCATATTTTTCAAATTTTATCATTCTTTTTTAAATGTGTCTCCTCATCTCAACTCAATAGCATATAACAATTGAAACGAATGATTGAAAATCAACAACATTGTACCTTTTAGTTGCCCTAACAACCATTATTTTCTGTCATTGGATGAAATTTGATATCCTAGAGCCAGAATTATAGAATATTACTACTCTTTTTTAATAAAATACTCCATGCTTGGAATAATACCAAATTACCTAAAATTCTCACCTAACCTTCCTTCTTAAACAGTATATGTTTTACTATAGTTTCATTGGACTGGACTTCCTAAAAAGGTATTAATTTCCTTTTACAAATATTAAATTTAGGCCTATAGGTTTTCTTACAACTGTTATAATATTGTTTGGTTTTTAACTTAATTTTCTTTACCTGACCTACTGTACAATTAATTACTGGTTCATGGTTATTTACATTAATTTTGATTTCCTGGTTTTACTTTATTACATTAATTAATTCGTCCTGGAACCCTTCATTAGTTTACAACATAATTATCAGAACTACTTGTCAACTTTTAAACACTTATTGCCATCCTGGCCAAGTTTACAAACATTAATTCAAAACAACTTCATTATTCAATATTAGTCAATACATATAACATAGTATAATGCCTGACACGGGTAATTATACTTAATTGTCTAAAGACAATTTTAACATACATAAAAAGATTACCACTGATTAAGTATTCCTATAAAACAACGGTTCACTCTTACTATACTCAAAACATAAAATAAATATTCTGTGCACACTACCATGCTACAGTATAAAAACAAGTACAATTTATTACATTAACTATTAATTGGTATAGTATTTTATACTCAACGTTATTTATTACATCTCTTAACTTGAGGTACATCCCAGATGTACTAATTACTGAGTAACCTTAATATCGGGATATGGTCCTTGACCATAATTAATTCATTTTTTTATGTAACGTTGGGGACCTCAACTCTGTTACGTTACAATATAAATGCTGGGAGTTTGGAAGCCTGTTTTAAATAATACAATATTTGTGTTATAAAAAATCGTAAAATCTTATTGTGCTTAAATATATCTTTTCTGCAATATATTTCAATTTCTAAAATGATTATTGTCGTTTTTGGGGGGTTATTGGATGGAAAATACTTTGCTGTAAATTATGGGCTCATTTTGTAACATTGTGGCGAAGGCTTCCTATATATAGTAAACAGAGGTGGGTCAAGACTTCCTGATCTGTCTCTCTCGAACAATTATGGATTCCTCACATAGTATGGCTGAAACATTTGGTTTTAAGAGAAACAAAAACTGTGTGTGTTGAACCAAAAACAAAACGTGTTAAAAAAACAGTGTTGTTATGTATTGAAAACCAAGAATATTTACGAGTGAGACATTATTTCTTCTCTTTATTGATCTTCATATTCCATTCCCCACATTCCTTGTACATTTTCGTGGTCATATATCAGTATAATAGTCATCTTACGTTGTAGTTTCTCTTGTGTATATCAGTATGCCATTTCTGTTCCTACATTCAGTAGGCATACACAATTGTTTGTTTGCACATGTGTTGTAATAGTACTTTAATGAACGTTTGTCATATTGCATCTGTATTAATCATGCGTATGCGTAACATATGTTGAGTAAATATATTTATCGAAGACAGCGTTTAATGTATATTATTTATATACTCATAATCTGCAAATAAGCAAGTAATATGTGTATATTTTAATAAAGTATTGTAATGATTGTGTGTGTGTGTGTGTGTGTGTGTGCGCGCGCGCGCGCGGGTGCACAAGGGTTGATATTTTAAATTAAACTGATTTTATGTTGTTTGTCAGTATTTTGGTATCAGTAGAGAGCAAACTAAGCACACATTTGGTGATAACATCTGTGAGCCGTGTTGAAATATTGGCAGGCAAACTGCATTTAGTAGCCCTGCAACAAAAGTTCAAAGGTCATTTGCTAGTTAGGGAACATAATATTGTAATGGTTATATTTAATATAAGTGTAGATTTTGTAGGTAGCAATATTTTAAACATAATGTATTACACAGCAGAGATATTGTTGGTATGTTAAACTTTGTTTACAATTTATTCATTATTGCCTATATGAATACTGATGTGTTGGATACTTATCTGCAGTGCAATCAACACCAAAGAAAGAAAAGTAAAAAATGTTGCTAATGACTATTAGTCCAAACTGTGAACACAGTTTGTTCTGTTAGAACCAAGTATTGTTTATGCATACAGTTTTGTTGTACATTCTGTACAAATGGAGTGATTGTAGGTATATATATTATTTTTAACCAGGTTTTGGCTTAATCAGCAAATGCAGATGACAAAAACATAGTAACATACACAGGAAAAAGCAGATAGTAGAAGCCTTATACAAACCTACAACACTTTTTTTAGGTGTCATTGTAGCTGATGAGGCTACTAACTTTTGAACATCACATGGAATTATTTTAAAATTTAGCTTAATGGCTTTAAAACCCTTTTCAGTCAGATCGTCTGTCAAGATCTGTATTAATTGTGATTTGATGTGACTGAAAATCCACAGATGTTTTGTGCAAAGGAAATATTGTCAACAAAACATACGTGAAAGCTTTACCTATAAAAGACGGCACAAAAACTCAACTTCAAACAGATTAAAATTGTTCATAGCTGGGAAGAAAATAAAAACATATCTCCTCTTGATTATTAGATTCAGGTCAAAGCATATAACTATGGCTAAATAAGATTTTACTTGTTTAATTCATAAAAAGTTTCTTCAGGTTGTGGGGTCTCTCCTACCAGTACACCAAAAACCATATGTTCCATGTATATATTACATAGTTAAACATAACAAAATACATTAAAAATATTACATTGCATACTTAAAGAATTGATGAAGGGCTTATTTTAATAGTGGTCCAACTCCAGTTTCTGTGGAAATGGAGTTAACTGCAAATTTATACTCAGGAAAATGTCATTTATTTATTTTAAAAATGGTTCATCTCCACCTTCTTTCTACACACTGCAGAGTGCACCACAAGATATACTTATAAATGAAAGCACAATTTTTTTAATTTCAGTAGTGGTACAACTCCAGATCATCAGCTGTTTTATTTCAATAATGGTATACCTCCATTTTGCTTGTTTAGGCAGGTAAATATTATTTAGTGTGTCATTATAAAGATGAGTTACTTACAAAGGATTCAGATGTTGCTGATTGTTTTAACATGGAAATTAGTGGCTCTGAACAAACGGATGATGAAGATTTGGATCCAGATTTCAAAATTTCTAAAGGTATTTATACATTTAATTTTTTTAGTACGGTATAATAAAGCGTTTCCGTATTAGGTTATATTCAAAGTATTATAGTGTTACATGAAATTATACTTAGTAATTCTTTACTTTTTGTTCTTAAAAAAATGTACTCATTAACTGGGAAACAAGGAATTTTCATTCTTGAACATTTCATTTTTGGTATTGTAATACACTATAGTTTTAGTAGCTTAATATGTATGCAAAATTTACAGGTTAACAAGGGGCATCATCAGTTAATGTTCTATTCATTACTATTTTATACATTGTCAATGATAAAATGCTGGAATAAATTATTTGGAATGATATGCATTTATTATTTCAAATCTGTCGTGTCACATCAAGGAATAAAAAAATGTAGGTGAAAATGATTCTACAGAGCCATATGCAAAATTTTGAAAGGCCTACACTTTACTCTATTTTTGTTGTGTGATTAGTCAAACATTTTACTAATAATTTCTTGTTATCTTTGACAGTTTTTATTTAATGTAAGCTATGTTGAATGTATTAAAACTTTTTTCTGAACCGAGTATACCCATTTATTAAATTCTTAAAAGATTGCTAGTGAGCTTCTAAAAAATTATTCATCTATGTCTCATCTATAAAAATTACAAGAATCTGTTTTATGTTTTTGTAATTTCCAGATTTGAATGAAGACACTGAAGTAAGTGATGCTGTGAATGATGTTCCAAACAATAACAGAGGAAAACAAGCTCGAGGCAAAAAGGGACAGAGAAAAGAGTATGAAGTAAATATCCGAAAGAGGAAAAGAAATGGTGGTGAATCTTATTTAACAAAAGCTGGTAAGATTGTTCCAGCTAAAATATTTACTAATGTTAACTGTCAGTGCCCTCGTAAATGTATTGATAAAATTACTGAAAATTCAAGGAAAACACTGTTTGAAAAGTTTTCCCAAGAAATTGGTATATGCTTATTGAAACACATAAATTCTGTTTCATCATAGAAACACATCGTTGGCTACAGTGATACGTGTGGTGGCCAAAATAGAAATGTATATATTGCTCTGACCATGATGCGAATCACACAAGATCCTAACCTAAGTGTGGAAACTTTTGATTTAAAAGTTTTGTTACCTGGCCATTCGTATCTCCCTAATGACAGAGATTTTAGTCATATAGAGAAGAATTTAAGAAAAGTAGAAATTATTTATATTCCAAATGAAATTTTTAATGTAATACAAAACACTGGTAAAAAATATAAATTTATTTGCACTGAAATGAAACACAAAATGAAAATATATAGGACTGTCATCAGACCAGTCCTATGCTACGGGTGTGAGGCATGGGCAATCACACAGAAAACAGCCGACATAGTAGACACCTTTGAAAGGAAAATACTCAGATGGATTATAAGCCCAATACAAGAAAATGGCTCATGGAGACAGAGATACAACAATGAACTGTATCAAATATGTAAAGAGATACCAGTCTCAAAATTTATAAGAATACAAAAATTGCATTGGGCCGGACATGTTATGAGAATGGAGGATGGCAGGAACCCCAAGAGGGCTTTGCTGGGTACATGGGAGGGAACGAGACCTAGAGGCAGACCAAGGAAGAGGTGGGAAGATGGCATTGCAGAGGAACAAGGGACATGGGGATAAGAAACTGGAGGAGGGTTGCAGTGGATTGGAGGCGGAGATTGTTGGAGGCCAGGGCCCGACTTGGGCTGTAGCGCCATAGGAAGAGGAGGAAATGAACCGGTGATTTTTTAGCTATTAAAGAATTACAAAATGAAATAACTAGACGTAAGAAAAATGAAGACAAGGTTGATTGCAATTGGCAAAAAATAAAATGGATACGATTTGAAAGAAGTTATCCATACATTATGAAATACAAAGAAACATTAAACGAAGATGTAGAGTTTTTCACCTTCAACTTAAAACCTAACAAGACAGGAAGACCAAGACATTTTGGTACAGTTCCCATTCCGTATTTGTATCCTGAACCATGGAGAATTGATGAGAAGAAGAAAAAAGACATGATTGATTTATTTTCTTTTATCCCATCAATTCATCATGATTGCTTTAATAATATAGTTACTGCCAAATATAATAACAGTTCAGATGTTACTACTAGCAAAAATAATAAAAATAAATCTACAAAGAAGAAATAAAGTTAAAAAGCAGCTTATTGAAACCTGTCTGATAACATATATTTTTCTTTTATTATGTATTATTTTTTGTATTTCATCACATTTTATAAATTAACAATACAGTATTCTTTCATCCATTGCACAGTTGTTTTTATTTCCTGGTGGTCTACCTCCATCATTATCTAAAGAAATTACTGAAGATATTGAAAATTGTTTATTTTAACAGTGGTCCATCTCCTTTGAGCATTTACCTTGGAAACCACATTACATGGATCAATTCAGGTTTATAGCATAAAAAATAAGTATTTAATTGTCAACTAGTTGGTATATTTACCTATTCATAAATTTCATTAGTGAATTTTCTGTATTGTCTAAACTTTAGAACCTTCTTTCTAATAAACATAGAAACTGGAGTTGGACCACTATTAAAATAAGCCCTTCAATTTCTACTGTCTACGTTCTTTTGATTTTGTTTTGACACTTTGCATGTGTTTCACATACCTGTTTCCAAAAAAAAGCATATTTTTGTGGTTATACAAGTTTATCCAGAAATAATAAGTTAAGGCAATTAATATTTCTGTATATGTTAGGGTTGGGTTGCAGATCAATATACCAGCGTACAGTATATGTTCATAGGTGTAAGATGGTATCTTTAGTCCTCTCACTTGTGATCAGTTTCATTTTGTAGGCAGTATATCAACAGAAATGATATTTGAAATTTGAACACTGTACGTACGAGGGTCCTTCAGTAATTAAAGATATGAATATCAGTAGCGGAAAATGGTTTGTTTAATCAATATGACAATTTTTTTTTGTACTTTTTAACATAATCCCAGTAGCAATGTTAATACACTTCCCCATGACTTTAATAAGTTTTTTTTTTTAATGGCTGCTGCAAAGAAATCTTTATGTTGAAATCAAAGCCAATTTAAGACATTTTCTTTGACCGCATCGTTGTCATAAATACCACACCTCCTTAAGCGGACCAAACAGATGGAAGCTGGGCTGTAGGGAAGGTAAGGTAGAGTTTCCCAACCAAATTTATTAATGATTTCATGTGTTAACTGAGTTGTATGTGTACAGGTGTTAACGTGGATAATGACACCTTTGCGCAGAAATCCAGGACATTTCTCCATCACTGACTGTATGTCAGAGTAGTCTGTACTGTTTATTGGCCATTGAGCTTGTGATGTTTAATAAGGAATTAAGCCCCGATACTACTCTTTTACTTACCTAAATTCAGTCAGAAGATTCCAAAAGCCCCAGGGTCACCACCACATTTTTATTGGAGAAAATGTGGAAACCTAATCACTTTCCCCATGAATACAATTTTAAAAGAGTAAACAAAACTCCCTCACAGAAAAATTCCAAGGCCGTTTAGACGAATGTTTGGACACAGAATAGGTTATAGGTAGAGTGGCGTAATAAACTAACTTGACACATTGTAATCAAAATTCCTATTTTATTTTAATGAAAAAACATTGCAATTTCTTTTTAATGTAAATAAAACAATACAAAAAATAAAACAAAAAAAATCAGTACTTTATGTTCTTTTGAATAGTACCCCCTCCCCTTTTTTCTTACACTCTCACACACACTATCAGTTTCCCTCTACTTTATTTCATACTTTTGTTTGTTTTTGACAATGTTACTTTAAAAGGAAATTAACAAAAAATTGTACACCCTTCCTACTTACCTGTACAGTCGCGGAGTCTCACAGTGGTTGTGCCATCCAGCGAAATTGCGCACTTACCCGACGAAAAACATGAAAAGAATGTTCTGAAACTTCAATTAATTACTGTACATGTTCTTCTTGAATAATTTAATAAGTTTATATCGCCATTTCACAAATTTTGAAACTCGGTAGGCCTACTTGGCTGCCCACACACTAAAATATACATCTGTACTGTTTGCTGGTGGTTGTGAGACTGACTTTTTCTTTGTCTTGCACAACAGTCCGGTTCAATTGCGCACTCAAAACCAGTTTTCCCCTGTTATATCCAAGCGTCGCTGCCGTGGACTGATGTCACTTGTTTATAATTTGACCATCCTAGACGCCACACTGTCGGGCCTCGCCCACCAACGATTCTGTTATGGTAAACAAAATACCTTTTGGTGTGAATAATTGTGACTCACTCGTCACCAGCTAAAAATAGGTTGTATTGCATAATGTACTGTTACAAGACCCCCCCCCCATGAGAGGTTTTATGTCCATAAACATAAAAACTCTCATTGCCTAAACCTAGGCGGATCAGTGAGGATATGGTGCCACGACCCCCCTTACTTCATGATTAAATGTTGGGTATTTACCCCCCCCCCCCCCCCAATCCAGTGGCTGTGGTCGTACCCATATGACTTTACTGGACTTTATTCATCAGGATCCCAACACCTTCTAAAAAAATTACAAAAAACTGGGCCCATAATTGACACCTCACCTAAATATCCAAGAACGTGCTCGTCAGTCACTGAAGTTTGGCAAGCATGTATACAACAGTATCCAAGTCACTTGTTTGAATAGACAAACTAACCTTTTTCAGGCCACCTTGTGACTTCTTTTTTAGATATACGAGGTGTGTTTTTTAAGTAAGTATCGTTTCACTATATCGCCACTACAGCTCTGCGGTCGCCGTTCTGCGCATGCGCACTGAGTGTCTGCATCTATTGGGTTGCTACAGACGGCATTACATGAGCAGAAGTCTTTGTTTACATTTTCCTGTGCGTTTAAAATGTCTCATACCATTGAAAGTCCTGTCGATTGTGAAATACGGGCTGTAATTCGTTTCCTAAATGCAAGAGACGTGAACACAGCTAATATTCACCGACAGATAAGTGAAGTGTACGGGGAAAATGCTATGAGTAATGGCAAGTTGAGAAAGTGGGTTAGAGCATTTAAAGAAGGCCGTACAAACGTGCACGATGAGGAATGGAGTGGGCGACTGTCTGTCATTAATGACGATCTGTTGCACAAAGTTGGTGAGAATAGGCAGTTTACGATTCCGTCACTGTCTAATGAATTTCCTCAAGTTTCAAGAAGTGTTCTCTATGAAATTGTGACAGACCGCTTAAATTATCGGAAGTTGTGCTTACGCTGGGTCCCAAAAATGGTGACTGAGTTGCACAAAACAAAACGTTTAGCCAGTGCTCTGACTATTCTCACGAGGTACAGTGAGGAAGGTGATCTGTTTTTAAGCCAAATCGTCGCTGGTGACGAGATATGTGTGTCTCACATTACAGCGGAATCAAAACAGCAGTCCATGGAATGGAGGCACTAAACATCTCCCAAAACGGTGAAGTTCAAGCAAACCATTTCAGTTCGGAAAATCATGTGCACTGTGTTTTGGGACAGGCAGGGGGTGTTGCTTGTTAATTTTTTGCCTCGGGGTGAAACAATAAATGCTGTGACAAAAGGCGTGGCATGCTCAGTAGGGGAATCGTACTGCTTCACGACAATGCTCGGCCACATGATGCTCAACGCACCCAAGATCTGATTACGTCATTTGGCTGGGAAAAACTGGATCATCCCCCCCCTACAGTCCAGACCTATGCCACCCCAGTGACTATCACTTGTTCCTCCATTTAAAGCGGCACCTTGGCGGCCAGCGCTACAACAACGATGACGATATCAAAACAGCCATGCAGCAATGGTTATCTTCTCAGGCAGCTGATTTCTACGAAGACAGAATACAGAAGCTGATCACACGATACGACAAGTGCCTCAATATAGGTGGAAACTATGTTGAAAAATAGTTTAATGTACTGGCTTTCATGTAAAAATAAAATTGTTCAAAAAAATATTACTTGTTATTTTTAGTATCAAAAGGGTACTTACTTAAAAAACATGCCTCGTAGATGACGTGTTTCAAAGCATTTGCTTCATCATCAGATAATAAAATATCCCATGTAGGAGGTCTTCATTGCCTAAAAATCCAATATTATATTGCACTGTATACACTTCAGAATACAGCGGTCGACCAAACATGAATAGGTGTACGAATACGCATATGTATACAAAATTAGTCACAAGCCTGATTGAAAAAGGTTAGTTTGTCTGCATCCACCATTTTACTTGTATTTTGACCATTTTAAAACTGTTCTATCCACTTGTAAATATTTTCACGGTTCATACAACTTTTTCTATATTGTTTAGTTCCATGTTGTTTTCCACACAACTTATTCCATATTGTTTGCATCAGGGGTAAATGTTTCCTGGTTTTTCACCTTTAAATAGCAAGAGATAGGACACTGCACATTGTTCAATCAATTCTGAAGAACACTCGCCATCGTTAAATGCCAATTTGAGGATATAAAGAAAACAATTATAATCAAACAGCTGATCAGAAACTCATCACAGGGATGCCAAATTATCGTTATGAAACTATCGTACTCCGCCTACCAACTGTTTTTTCTCTACAGATATTTGTCTCTTCAATTATTGAATGACATTTGTATTTTGGTATCATATTTTTTACAAAATCTTAAATAGGATGTTGATATAGTTCAGGTAATCTCTTGCTTGAATCCATCATATACTGTTGGAACTGTATACTACACCACAATTCCAAAATAAGTTAAACTGTATATAGGAAATTAAGAATTAATATAGTTTATATGGATACAATTTATATTTATTTGTGTAAATGGATTATGACAAGTTATTTAAAAAAACAAGATTATACTCGTGCAATAATTCAGTTAAATTTGTCCATACACGATAATAATGTCAACTAATTGAGTCCCACACAATTATAACACTTCACCACAATACTTCGAACCTCACTTGAATAATAAATCACCACTTACATGCACTGAGTAATCGCCTTGAATGATTGAAAATATACAGAGTAATGAAATATAACATTATAGTAAATATAATATAGTTAAAATAACAGTAGGTGATTAATTATGCGTGGGACAAAATAATGCAGTAGATTATAAGGGCATTGACCTCTGTGTATTCCGGCATTTTCCAAATCCAGCCTTTCTCTCCACCACAACAGACTGGAATAGCACAAGCCTACTGTATGTGTTTCAAGAAGTAAGAATTATACGTTAATTAGAAGTGTATTTCTTATGAACCGTGCTCTTGGTATTTGTTTAATACAAAATAGACATTTGTTGATAAACATACTTCGTTTATTTAATGTCTGTGATCTGGGGTCAAATGTAGGTCAGACATATCATTTGTGTATAGTGGTATACCTTGACTGCCTGGAATTCCCAAGTTGACAAGTCTAGGTACATATTAGGAGTGAACAGACTTGAGTTTGCTATGCATGTGAAAATTCTATGAAGTTGAAATTTCAGAAAGTTGAAAAATGTTATCATACAGTCTTCAGATACAAGATTAATATCGTTGTGCAGTGTTCAGAAAGAATTGGTAATAAATAACGTATTTTTTATTTATTGTAAACAGTTTTAAACAGTTGTGTTATTAACTTTTCAGTGTTACTGTAAGACTCGGCGCGAAAAAGGACTTCCCAATAACAATGCAGCAAGCAGTAGAAGAGGGAGCAGCTTTTGAAGTTAATAACTATGAAAAGGGAGGCAGCGGCATCTATGATGAGCTGTTCCCTGCATTGCCGGAGTCCACAAACACCAGCCACACTCCGGCAGCGCAGGGACAATGGAATAACACCGTCAGTAAGATGCGCGTTGGCTCTTCCATCATAACTCAGGTTAGTATTTCCTGACAGTATAGTAAGTATTCAATTTATCACAAGAGTGCACTTTGTCCTCAGCATTATTTAATTGTCGTCTTCTAGGCAGCAATTGAAAACAAACTCTTTAACACTGCCATCAGCTTGTTTATTTATCATCACAAATGATTTTTACAGTTAAAAATATAACAAAGAAAATACAAATTTCGATTTACAACTGTGATATCGATTATTGACACAACCATAATTTATACAAACACAACAAAATATAATATTGATCCACAAATGTGGTATCAAACACACACATTACTCTATAACTCATTTAACCGAACTCGCAATACACACTGTCCGGTTTCTCATTTACTACCATCTTATGTAGGATGGTTACAACATCATTTACCAGCCTTTGTCACTTACTAGATAAGCGAAGAAAATCCTGATCTATGTTTACTGATCAGTGCAGGGAGTTCTCCTACTATACGACAAATGTTAACGATGAGGGGTTTTTGAGGATTGGTCAGAAAAGTACAACAAAAATTTAAAATTGTTTGTGCCAACATTTCAACAATATTTATTGTCATCATCAGGACCTGTGTATGGATACAAGAGAAAATATCAAGCGTGTGTGCACATGCATATGTGAGTATCTGTGAAGGAGTTGAAACAGCTTGTTTTACATCATCAAAATAATTGCCTGATCACCAAACAGGCAGACATAATTAATGAACATAGATTAGTAATTTGAAATTTCGCTTGAGAGTTTACAAAGACAAAACAGTTGAGTCAAAGAAATACCATTTTAAGTATTATTATTCATATACTCAAGTTATATAAACTTAATAGCAGTAGCATAAATTGATATTACGTTTACGGCTTTCTTCATAGAAATCAGCCTTTTTTATTTTAAAGTGCCTTTTGTTTTATATGTACAACAGGTATTCCGTGTACCGGCAGAAGAACGCCGTTTTGATAACAATGACAGTTTTGGTGAAAAAGAATCTGTACGGACATGTCAGTCAATCATGAAAGATACATCAGCACACATAGAGATGTCAATCAGTAAGGACCAGTCATTGACATTTCTCATAACTGGAAAACATGACAGCGTTCTTGAAGCTCGGCGAAAAATTCTTACAAACTTTCAGACACAGGTTTGTTGTTTCTTTTTTCCAGTTGGTGTAAATTCTGATGTTCATTGTTCAATTATCCTTATTTTCTTCATTTCACTTTTTCGTAGCCATAGTAATTGGTATTATGTTCATTTCCAAACCAGTTAATTCTGGGTCAGCTTGCTGGATAAATACAGTGCAAACTCCATGGGGGTTATGATGATGATTTATTGTTGCTTTGAGGGACACTTTCGTGACTGGGCCCTCCGGAGTGTAGCTAACAACCAGAAACTGCACATTTTTGGCTATTTCTAATTTTTACTGTTAGAAAACTGTTCAACTTAACTTTTATGTAAGATAATCCTTATGTAGAAGAGAATTTCTTCTTTAATTTTATAAGTTGGACAACTTGGTCCAATGTTTTTATAGTTTTCACATTTTCAGTTTTGTGTCCATGTTTCAAATTAAATAAAATTTTGTTAGCACACCACACACATTGTAACGGTACAAACTATTTGGGTTTAATTTTTCTTAAATAATTGTAAAATGTAACGGCCACGCAAACTGAATAACATTTGAATCATAAACGCTGGACAGTTTTTTAACACCTTACAGTCAGTGGGGTAACAAGCCAAGCCATACATAGGTGTTGTTGTTGCACAAAAGCCATTAACGAGTCTGGGAATGTGAACGTTAGCAGCGAGGGGAGCGTATTTGCGCATGGGTGTGCCACAGTGAACAGCTTGAAAAGCACACACGAAACATTCTTTCTCGCCCAGTGTGCAGAAACAAAGAACTCAACACAGTAAAATCCAGTTCAGTTGAAATTACACTCTTAAACCGGCCGGTTGTAAAGAACAGTTCCGGAACAAAAACGCGGGCCCGTATAATAAAATGTGATTTTAATTCAAATTAATAAGTTTTACAGTTATGAAGTGAAATGAAGTGACAGTTTCGAGTGACCCGGCGAAAATTACGGCAAAGAACGAAATGTGCAGCGTGGTGAAAGAAATAGAAAACGGACGGAGGCTGGACTGAATTTTAGGGACAAAATGGCAGATAAGAGAATCAATTATCTTATTCTATTATATTCATAAATTAGGCAAAGAAGAAATTTAAAGTAAAATTTTATAACCATTCAAAATTGAAACCTTTTTAAAAAATGTAAATGAGCTCATAAGTGAATTTTAAATATGTATCGTGAGAGAGTAAAAGGGCGTGTGAAGAATTAAGTGATAATAAATGATAAATAATTGATGGCTAATTAATAAAAGTTTAATTGAAATTAAAATGTAATGTTTATAATTTTTATACGCAAATTTAAAGATGTAGGGTGTGTAAATTTTGATCAAAGTTAAATGTGAGTTGTTTGTTGAATGTAATAATCACAATGTTAATTATGAGTGTATTATTATGTATTATGTTTATTATGTATTAGTGTGGGAATTTAAACATGAATTGTATGTGTGTATCACATGTTTTATAAGCGATTCCCTACATTTCGGGCGATCTCGGCCTTACCAACCCAGATCGTGGTTTTGGATGACAACTAGCTGTGGGCAGCAATTGTTAAAACTGACCACAGTTGGTTGCCTTTGAAATTGGTCAAACCTAGAAATTTAATGGGGTTTAATAAGGGAATCTAAGATTATTTTGAACACAGGCTATTTTCACCCAGATAGGGGTGGTAGACCTTAGGGGCATATATTAAGCTAATAAGTAGGGGTACTTACCCTGAAGTTTTTGTAACGCTGAAGCAAGGATGGGAGTGAGAGAAAAGAAAAAAGTGCTTACTCCTTCCGCCTCAGTCCTTGTGGAGGCAACTGAACGCAACAGTTCAGGGGGGGAAATAGTGTGTGTGGAGGAGTAAAAGGGGATAAGTATTATTAACAGCGCCGGATCACTTACTGTTAATAATAATAATAATAATAATAATAGTAATTTTTTTTCTTCTATGAAAGAGAAAATGTTTAAGAATTGTGGAAACGGAGAGATATAGATGAATTGTATTTGAGTAAATTTTGATAGTGTGTTTAAATATTGTGGAAGGTATTTGTAATATTGTAATGGGAAATGTCTATTTTAATTCTGATGGGAATCAGGGCAATAATTTTGATTTTTGGGAAAAGAGTTAACAAGAGAAGGGTATACAGAATGATTTTGAGGAAGTTTATAAATGTATCATGTTAGTTTAAGGATTCATATATACATGTGTTAAGAATAAAGAAAAACCAGTGCTTCTTAACACAAACCAGCGCACAACTAAGGGGAAACAGATCAGGTAGGGATATGGTATTATCCAAGGCCACTATTTGACATTTTTATTTGATGTTTCAGCGTTTGGTGATGTTGTGACGGCGGTCCTGAGCTGGCCTGCACGTCAGATCAGGAGCGTAAAGCGCCTGATGGGCCTTATGGTGTTGGGATCTCGAAGGAGAAGTCCAGTAAGGTCATGCAGGTACTGTCACCGTCATCGGACCAAGGGTGAGTCATTATAATTTTTTTTATAAACAGTAAAGGGGTTGTGGCGACATATCCTAGCTGATCCCTTTAGAAAGTATGAGAGTGTCAATGAGAGTTTTTATGCTTCGGCCTAAAACCTCTCATTGAGGGGGTTTTGTAACGGTACAAACTATTTGGGTTTATTTTTTCTTAAATAATTGTAAAATGTAATGGCCACGCAAACTGAATAACATTTGAATCATAAACGCTGGACAGTTTTTTAACACCTTACAGTCAGTGGGGTAACAAGCCAAGCCGTACATAGGTGTTGTTGTTGCACAAAAGCCATTAACGAGTCTGGGAATGTGAACGTTAGCAGCGAGGGGAGCGTATTTGCGCATGGGTGTGCCACAGTGAACAGCTTGAAAAGCACGCACGAAACATTCTTTCTCGCCCAGTGTGCAGAAACAAAGAACTCAACACAGTAAAATCCATTTCAGTTGAAATTACACTCTTAAACCGGCCGGTTGTAAAGAACAGTTCCGGAACAAAAATGCGGGCCCGTATAATAAAATGTGATTTTAATTCAAATTAATAAGTTTTACAGTTATGAAGTGAAATGAAGTGACAGTTTCGAGTGACCCGGCGAAAATTACGGCAAAGAACGAAATGTGCAGCGTGGTGAAAGAAATAGAAAACGGACGGAGGCTGGACTGAATTTTAGGGACGAAATGGCAGATAAGAGAATCAATTATCTTATTCTATTATATTCATAAATTAGGCAAAGAAGAAATTTAAAGTAAAATTTTATAACCATTCAAAATTGAAACCTTTTTAAAAAATGTATATGAGCTCATAAGTGAATTTTAAATATGTATCGTGAGAGAGTAAAAGGGCGTGTGTAATAATCATGTAATAAAATTAAGAGGCGCTGGTTTGTGATAAAATGGGGTATAACTATTTCTATGTTATTTTAAATATGTCTATTGTAATCAAGGTAATACTAGTGTATACGAATAAGTAATCATGATAATTTTTGTTTAAAATGATATCAAAATTTAAAGTGAGAAGTGATATTTCATTTATGATGGGGTTGTAACAGCATCTAAAATTTTCTGCTGTTTATTTAAATGCAATTGAATTGTTTTGAGCTAATAAAGAAACAGATGAGTATAAGAGTAACAGATATGTTTAATTTCAAATAACCAGTTCTGATTTTCCCGTTCGCTAATTCGAACCCTGGTGAGTGAAAATTCAGGTTGGCAGACAACAACATGGCGTCTACAGAGCCAGAATACATAATAAATAAATAAAACCTATTTATTAATTTAGAAAAAGGTAAGATTGTTAACAATTTGCGCCCAGAACAGTGACTATTAATTATAAGTTTGTTAACAACATCACTGTTCACAATGTACTGGTAAAATTATGTCTCTAAATCTATTTATTCACACATCTAAAAAACACAAACAAATACTGCATAGTTATTTAGAAAAGTGATAAGGATATTTATACATTATAATTTTTCGTATTTTAGCAAAGGAGACATGGTCGTCTGTTACATTCCACTCATCCACTCAGAAGGAAGTTCCGTAATATTATTGATGAAACGTACACATTGTTCTTCTTCCACATATGGCATAACACTACCAACATCTACATCACAACCGTCATCGTCAATTTCGTGTACAAATTCATTATCTAAGTCACTATTGTCCGTTTCAGAATCAGATTCATTTGCTATCTGTTCAGGTTCCTGAATGGACAGATATTGGTCCTGTGAAGCCATGATAATAATAGAAACTTAACATTAATAAAATTAAAATATAACATGAAACACAAAAACACCCAAAAAACAAATCTAAAAAGTTGAGAAAACAACAGTAAACACACCACAAAACTGCACGAAGGTTAGCCAGAAGCATGATATAATTATGACAAACAGCTGTCTTGTAACACGTATACAAAATGCGCTAAATTCTCGTTTCATAATGCTGATGCCATCTTTGAATTTTTTCATGAACCAAGAGAATTGTACGGTCCTATTACAGTTGCTCACAGTCGACTATATTTCGTCGCTTGAGAAATACAAGCATCGAAACATGAAAATGTGTTAGCCCATCCTTCGTTAAATAAGGCATTTTTTCCAACGGATGAGTTAGTATGTCTGTTGTCTCGAAAGTGTTAAGAAGTTGTAACATGTTTTTTATTTTGAAATTTTTGTACAAAAAAATTCGAAGTATATTTCTGTATCAGAAGTGCTGACTTTTAGTGTTGTTTTATTGTAGGCAAACGTGACTATTTCAATCCCAAAAGAACATCATGGATGGATTCTTGGTAAATCTGGTGCTAGACTTCAACAATTAGAAAAAGAAACTGCAACAAAAATATCTTTGCCCAATATAAACGACACTTCTGATAAAATTGTTGTGACTGGAACAAGAGAAGGAATTGAGAAGGCAGTGCACGAAATTAGAGTCATATCCGATGAACAGGTATTTTCTGTAGTTTTTTCATGTTATGAACAAATGTAGTTACAAATGTGTAGAAGATAATGCATTTTTTTTATATGTCTGTTTAGTCAAAGAAAGCCTTTGAAGTGGTGACAGTTCCAAAGTGTTTTCACCCTTTCATTTATGGTGCTCACAACGAAACTCTGAACAATTTAATGGCTCAGACAGGTGCTCGCATCAACATACCCCCTCCTTCCGTTCCTAAAGATGAGATAACTATTGCTGGAGAAAAAGAGGGCGTTGCTCAAGCCAAGGAAAGGATCTTGCAAATATACCATGACATGGTAGGTATTTATAAAATTTGCATGTATATGTGATGAATTGCAAAGTATGATTATTCGTATGAGATTGTGTTTGACAAGTATTTTATTTTACACATGTTAGAAAAAATTTGTGTGGTGTATGTGTACAAAAATATAAACATGATTATAAGTTTAAATCATAGAAGTGAATAGTTCTGTCATAGAAGTGAAAATATCTTGTTAAGTTTGTCATACACAAATGTGATAGTTTTAATATTTCTATTCACATTGTATGAAAATTTATCCAGTCTGCATCAGTTACACACTATGGTGCAATATCATACACATTGGGTTGCTCCAATGTGCTTGGGTATCAGATATTATAGAAATTTTTGTGATTTGGGCACAGTTCAATTTAACTGTCGTTTGATATAATTAATTCAGAATTAAATAATTCAAGTTCGTACTAATGTAGTCAACTTTAATTGGAAGAGGTGCACCACTACAAAATAAAAGAGAAGTATTGTAATTGTACTAGAGAAGAGACCCCCCCAAAAAAAACAAACTTACCCCTACATTGTGACAGGCGGAATGTGGAAACTGCTAACTGTCCCCATAGAAAACAACCAAACTGTTCAAAGCTCACACAAGCCCTTACTGAAGAGAACTGGGTCCAGTTTTGTATTCTTGAACTCAACCACTCTTTTAAAAATTTAGAATTTGACAGTGTTAAACAGTGATTTCGTTTGCCACACACTTTGTAAGTTATGATGGTTCTATGGCCCCTAATGAATGACTGAGCCCAACCTGGAAATATTTCCTGGACTACTTTCAATATATCTCTCTGCACAGCTTTAGCGACAAATTTGGTATTAACTATGCTCACATAACACTTCAGTTATGATTCCGATATTAATATCAGTTATGATTCTGATATTAATATTATTAATTCTTTGTTAGCTTCTTTATTATATAGGAATATTAAAAAAAAAATTTATGCGAAACTTTACAAATCATATGACCACTCACAATCAAGTACTACCTGATTATACATAAAACAAAACCGGAAGTTTGGGGAATTTAAAGGTAAAAATTATCTATACAGCAAAAAAGTCCTGACATTAGTTTGTTACAAGGTTCTTAACACAAAACAATGTATTCTATAAACGGTGAAAATACATACAGAACTAATAACAATGTATTAGGTAGATTGTGTGATCCGTAGGAGTGGTTAGATCTCAAGTAACTGGTTGATCAGACTTACCCATAATTATTAACTAGTTATAAATTCTTAATTGCATTTTGTAAAGACATTGTGGGTTGTCTTGTGTAGGAAAAAAGAAGTGCAACAGTGTCAGTTGAAGTACCCAAAACGCAACACAAGTATGTGATTGGCCAGAGGGGCAGTGGTATTGCTGAGATCCTGCAGAAGACTGGCGTTAGCGTGGAAATGCCGCCAAGTGACTCTCCTACTGATACAATTACTCTTCGTGGGCTTCATACCCAATTAGGGGCAGGTAATCACTGGATCCTTGTGTGTTTTTAACTGGCGTATGTACTCATCCATAATATGTGGAGGGTGTATCTGCTGAGGCACTGAGGATGACTAATCATAAAACGGTGTTAACAAAATATATTAAACCACAAAACAATGTCGTTTCTAATAACAGTAAAAACTAAGTTCACAGATGCGTCATATGTCCACATTTACAAATACACTGGAATAACAATGGCGTAGTTATGTTATTATGTTGGTTCATTACATTAACATTTCATGGGTTTGATCATGCTGTATGAAAAAATGTCTGGTTATCCATTTATTCTTTTCTTACAGAACACTGAAACCAGCAAGTGTTAAACTATGTAGTAACGCTTGTTCGCATTACTGTTCAGGAAAATAAAGTAGTGTTAAACTATGTAGTAACACTTGTTCGCATTACCGTTCAGGAAAATAAAGTAGTGTTGACCGTATTGAGCACAGTGCTGAAGCAATAAGATAAAATTTAGACTATCACTGGGATTCTGTAATTTCCGTTTCTTAGCAGTTTAAGAGTGGTCAGGGAGTGATTACAAAATAATGTCTTGTAGTTCATAAATTAGTGAAAAAAATTGTGTGAAGTCTGATATAGAGTTAGTAAATGAAATTGTTTGTGACAGAATAAAATAAGTTATTCTTAATAGTGTGCAATTAAAAAATTGGTGTATATAGTTGAAATATCAGAATTAAAGTGTGACTACTATTATTATTAATACAAAGTACTAATTACTTATATGGAGTGGTCAACAGTAATAAAATAATAGTAGAAATTGATCTCTTATTTGTAAAAACCTGTTAACACTTTGAGTTGACCATGGCATTTATACATACACCATTGCCTGTAACCAGTTTTTTTTTTTTTTTTTTTTTTTTTTTTTCAAAAAAGTGTACTGAAACACTCGATAATATTTAATACAATTTATTACTAAAACATAATTACACTAAAAGTTGTTCCAAACATTCCTTTTATGAATATACAGTGGAACACGTTTAACACGAAATATTGGTTAACACAAAATGTGACTCGGGTCCCGATCGCTGTATTTTTCAGTTACAGTTTGTACGGTTAACACGAAGGTTTAACCTATGAAATATCGCTTACACGGCTTTTCATTAGCTGCATATAATAAATAAATCCATACATGCACGCCCTGAAACGTGTTAACAATGTCCCAATATAAACGAATCTGTCCTACTTGTAGGTGTAAAGAATAAACAGCTGCTTGGTATGTTACGTCTTTATACCTGCTATTGTATACAGTACAGTACCAAGTTTACCTCTATACCAAATGTGTTGTTCATCGTCCCCGAATTCACTGCCATTCCATTACATTACAGGGTGCAGTTTGTTACGAAGTTAGTGAGTTCAGCCCACTTACAGTATTCTGTGCATGTGGTGGTGTTCACAGTACAGTATGGATAACGTTTTTGTGAAAAAATTTACTCAGCTGTAAGATTTACAGTAGCTGTTTATCCCTTTATTTTTAGTCTTTTATGGTCTTCAGTACAGTATTAAGTGACGTTTGGCCTACGTGTACATATAGGTGCTAAGTGAGGTTACAATTCTGTAAATTTTGGTATGTAAAAATGGAGAAGAAAGTGTGTAAACAAAATTCCATATCATTAAAAATGAAAATTGAACTCCTTAAAGCTGTTAACGAGGGTTTCTATCCAAAACAGAGATCTGTAAAAAATTTGGTATACCAAACTCGACGTTATCTACCATAATAAAAAAACAGAAATAAAATTTTAGAGCTGTATGAGTCGAGCAAGTTTGAAACAGATAGAAAACGTGTAAAGTTACAAACGAATTTTACATAAATATAAATTCCAGAATATTACCTACCTTTGTGATCTTTTCTCCGCAACTTACCTTATACTCAACTAGAAAATTCCATCCGAATTATAGGGCCACCAACACGTTTGTAAACTTTCATACTCTTCCCTTTGTAAAAACACTTAAATAATTTTGCTAACTGACCTCTCTCTCTTACTTCAGAAAATTCACAGGGTTGTTAGATGAGTTTTTGAGCACAGAATACTAGGAAATGGTTAAGGAGCGAAATAAGTTATCTAACACATATTTAGATTCTTAAAACAAACTCTTATTTTTATTCAGTTAAGCTTTCTTTCTTACTCTTACTTTTTATATGTTCGTTTGACTAATCTGTAATAACATTTTTCTATACTAACCTCTATTGCCAAACACTAGTATTTTTGTGACACACACTCTCTCAGTCTTTTCAGATATTTAAACATATTTTTCACCCCCCTTTTACTGAGCTCTTTTAATATTTATTTATTTACTTTCCTTCACTTTTTTGGCGAAATAGTTGCTTTACTACGGTACTTAACTGCACGTGGTTTCAACGACTGCACACTATGTTGTCTTGTAATATACTTTACTCTTTTCCAAATTTAATTTATTTTAATTTTGATTTTGATTACTGTATTCGTCCATAGTCCGGACGCCATCTTTACTGGTTACCAACAATGAGATATGAAATTTACTTACCTTTGGGCCAGGTTCGGTTAGGTGAACGGAAGTAGCAGAATGGGTTATTTTCAGTAATTAACTCTTTAATTTTTTGTTTACCAATGACATTCCCCTTTTATTTTTTGCTCATATACTTGTACATTTAACCCTTGTTCAACAAATGAAATACATTCGGCCATGAGGCATAATTGATAAAGAAAACAAGTAAAATAATTATTAACATTAACATTTTTCTCCCTCTCTCTAATCATCAATTTAATTTATATTTCTAATTAACCACAACCCAGCACTTCTTAAATATATATTTGTTAATCACACTGACACACACACACATTCATGCGTTACATTTTATATTCCCCTTAATGAGCTCATTTTATATTAGAATGGGGCACTTGCAAGATTTTAATAAAGATTGTATTAATTTTACTTTCCTTTTATGATCCTTCTATGTACGTCCATCAGATGACTCCTCGTGCACCCACTACCGTTGTTATTTCATACTGAGTTTTCATGTTTTGAAGAAGAATTTTAGTTGTTAGCCACTTTAATGAAAGTTAATTTAGTTATTTCATTGTTATTTTACATTTTTAATATTTTACACACACGGGCCCGCATTTTCGTTGCGAAACTTTTATTCACAACTGGCCGGTTATATGGTATTATTGCAACTGGGGCGAGATGAACTGCTACAAATTCTGAGATGGAAGAGGGGTCATGTGACCAATTCTCATTGTTCTTATTTATGTGACTAACCAATTTCCAAGGCGAGGCTAACTACGCATCGCATTCCACGTGACGTATTTAAAGGCTTGGTAGTTATGTAATGTGGCGAGATTGGTGACATCATCGGTCAAAGTTCGTTTGGTAATATTTAACTGTTGTTTTGCGTCTGGAATGTCGACCTTGACTCCCTTTCAATCGCTTGCTTATTACGTCTTATACAATTTTACAATTATTATTTATGTTGTTACCCCAAAATTATTATTTATACTTTTGTTTCCCCTTTCCCAAATTAAACCTGGTATACCCAAACTTTCCCGTTACAGTACCCCCTCAATGAGAGGTTTTATGCCGAAGCATAAAAACTCTCATTGACACTCTCATACTTCCTAAAGGGATCAATCAGGATATGTTGCCACAACCCCCTTTACGTTTTATTAGAAAATCATGGTTAACTTACCCCTGGTCCAGTGACTGTGACCGCACCTGAATGACCTTACTGGACTTCTCTCTCGAGATCCCAACACCGCAAGGCCAGACACGCACTTGACGCTCCTGCTCTGACGCGCTGGCCAGCACAGGACCGTCGCCACAGCATCACCAGACACTGAAACATCAAATCAAAATATCAAATAGTGGCCTTGTATAATAACATATCCCTAACTGATCTGGTTCTGGTTCCTCTTAGCTGTGCTGGTTTGGGTTAAGAAGCACTGGTTTTCTTGACCTAGTAATATAATCTTATATCTACTGCATAGACTTTCATCCCCTTAATTCGTTCCCCATTTTACAAGAAGAAGTATAAATCCCTACATTAACACAATAATATTTCAAAATACTTAAACACATTATCAAAAGATTAATCAATCAAATAAATTTATCTATGTCTCCCTTCTCCAATTCTTAACCATCTCCCATTTATATCTAAAACAATTCAAAATCATTTAACACATTATATAATATTATTATTAACAGATAAAAAAAAAATTATTTATCCGGTACTGTTAATAATAATCCTCCCCTTTTCTCCTCTACACACACTATTGCCCCCCCCCCCCAGACTGTTGCATCCAGTTGCCTCCACAAGGACTGAGGCGGAAGGAGTGAGCACTTTTTTTCTTTTCTCTCACTCCCATCCTTGCTTCAGCGTTACAAGAAACTTCAGGGTAAGTACCCCTACTCATTACTTTACTATATGCCCCTAAGGTCTACCACTCCTATTTGGGTGAAAATAGCCTGTGTTCAAAATAATCTTAGATTCCCTGATTAAACCCCATTAAATTTCCAAATTAAACCAATTTCAAAGGCAACCAACTATGGTCAGTTTTACAATAATGCTGCCCACAGCTGATTGTCATCCAAAACCACGATCTGGGTTGGTAAGGCCGAGATCGCCCAAAATGTAGGGAATCGCAATGGTTTGACACCTAGTGTCATATCTGCCCCCAAAATTATTAACTTGTACATATTTACGAATACATATAAAATCATCCTTATTTAAAAGTAATATACATTACAAACATTAATAATCATATTATCACTGTTCATAAAGTAGTGTTGTACTGTCTGCTATTTATTGATATAATAAATATATAAATACAAATACCTAAGGGAATTCACTTTTGACTCAAACTTTCTAAATAACTTCTTTGGGCGCCATGTTGTGTTGCCAACTGTTAATAACTCACCAAGGTTCGGATCAGCGAACCGGGAAGTGCAGAACTGGTTATTTGAAATTAGAAATTAAACATATTTGTTACTCTTATACTCATCTTTTCTTTATTAGCTTAAAACAATTCAATTGCATTTAAATAAACAACAGAAAATTTTAGATATTGTTACAACCCCATCATCAATGAAATATCCCTTCTCACGTTAAATTTTGATATCATTTTAAACAAAATTATCATGATTACTTATTCGTATATACTAGTATTACCTTGATTACAATAGCTCTATTTAAAATAACATAGAAATAGTTATACCCCATTTTATCACAAACCAGCCTTCTTTGTTTAAATATATTCTCACATACTCACGCACACACACACACACACCAAGTTACTTAAGAGATCTCATTTTTATGTTAACAATTTTATTTCCTTCTATTAAAATATTGACTGTGTGAATTTTCATTTTTAGTGGTGTTTTGTCCTGGTTACTTATCTGTTCATTGAGTCCTGAAGATGTTACCCGCACAACATAACTAGCGGTTTTCACCGATTCTATGGAGTTTATATTACCGATTTCACATTTTGAAGTAACTGTAAAAACGGTATTAACCGTGAAGTGTTTAATTATACATTTTTCATATCTTATTGGTTGCGGGCGCCCGCGATTTTACGTTCCGGAACTTTGTACGTGTACCACTCGCGAGTGGTGGAGTTAGACTGGCCATAGGCTACCGGGACTATTTTGTGAAGCGTCCTTGGTTATTCTTATTGTTTTAAAGTTTGTATCACTACGCCAGCAGACTGTTTCGTTACATAACGGCATTCCACTGTTAGGCTGGGCTCTGACGTAATCTCGCCTGACGATTCGTTACATAATTTGTTGACAGTTTTTGTGTGTCATTGGTTGACCTTGGCACAATTCCAGCTTATTAAGTCTGTTGCTGTCTGCGTCTTTTGATATTCACATACAATATTTACAATCAGTCTTACCACCTCCGCTACCACTGTCGCTAACAATAAATTTACCTTTCGTTTATACGTTTGTCCCTAATATTCGAAAAATGTTATTGTTTTATGAGAAAAATACAAATTGCTTTATTACCCCAAAATAGGCCCGTTAAATACCCCCTCAACGAGATATTTTATGCCGAAGCATAAAAAATCTCATTGACACATTCATACTTGCTAAAGGGATCAGCCAGGATATGTCGCCACAACCCCCTTTACGGTTTACAAAAAAAAAATATAATCAACTCACCCTTGGTCCGGTGACTGTGACCGCACCTGAATGACAATACTGGACTTCTCTCTCGAGATCCCAACACCGTAGAGTCAGACAGATACTTAACGCCCCTGCTCTGACGCGCTGGCCAGCTCAGGTCCGCCGCCACAGCATCACCAAACACTGAAACAACAAATCAAATATCAAATGGTGGCCTTATACAACACCATATCCCCAACTGATCTGTTCCCCCTAGCGGTGCTGGTTTGCGCTAAGAAGCACTGGTTTTGTTTTTTTCACTTATTTCTAACATATCAAAATACCTAACAACATAACATAACATAAGAAAACATAGCACATTAATAATTCACATTGTTATCATTATCTTAAAATAAACAACTTGTATTTAAAATGTTACACACTTAACATCATTAAATTTGCATATAAAATTTACCTTTTAATCTCAATTTAACTTTTATTAATTCGTTTCTCAAAAAAAATTTTTTTTTTTTTTCTTCATTTTACACATCATTTCATTTATTATTCCCTTTCATTAGTTTGGGTGATTCTCAGTTATTCATTATAATTCACTTTATCAACTTGGCATTTACTCATAATCTTACCCCTTTTCTTACTCTAGCGCTCCCTTACAAAATCTTTGACTAGTATGACACCCCTCTCTATCAAAAAATCTACTAACCCTTCTCTACCTCTAACTACTTACTACTTTAACTCAATTCGCCACCTTCTCTCAATATATAAATTAAAATACTCTCTAACCCTTTGTACATAGGATATGTGTCCCCCCCCCAAAAAGCTCAATTCCCGTTCTCTGGCCCCTGGATTCTACCTAAGGCGGCCCCGTCTCCACTAAAATCTATCCCTATCCCGTCCCAGCTTATCATTATGTGCGGACTCCCACATTACACTACCCCCTACTACAAAATTGCCATCCCCAAAATCTCGATCTCATTACCTCTCTTCAATTTCAACAAAATAACAACATCAATTATAAACAACAATATCTCAATCAAAACTCTACAATTATTCTCCATTACTACTGTGTCAACATCAATACTTCTCATTCATTCTATTGTATTTAACATTGGAATCAATTTGTTGTTCTTTATTTTGTTTTTTCAATTCATTTAAATCACTACTTATATTTTCGGACATTGTTTTTATCAGACTGAACATATCGTCCATCGACAACTCTCTAACTCGTGTTGTCGAAGGGGTAGATTGTGCCGATACATTGGCAGATAACATCGACTCTGTAAGAGTGCTTTCTAAATTTAATTCTTGATTCTCCATTTTGTAATAGTAAAATTATTACTTTAAATAAAAATACTAATCTATAACATCTACTTTTCACACAACAATGTATTCTACTTACATAACGCTTTCCGTTACTTCACGTAACCTCCTATGCACCTTATTTATACTTCATTCCTTTCAAAATTTATTTATATAATACCCTTTTATTTTACTCAAATGCAATCATCTTATCTACTACAAAACATCAACATCAATATTTTACCTTTATCAAAACATAACCAATATTTACGTCTTTTTTTACGTATGCAAAAAAAATTTATTTTACCTCAAACAACCATTCCGCTCTCCCAAGTAGGCTGTATTTATATAATTATATTATATAAATGTCCCTGTTCACAAGCCAATTGTACTTTCTGCTATTTATTGATATAATAAATATATAAATACAAATACCTAAGGGAATTCACTTTTGACTCAAACTTTCTAAATAACTTCTTTGGGAGCCATGTTGTGTTGCCAACTGTTAATAACTCACCAAGGTTCGGATCAGCGAACCGGGAAGTGCAGAACTGGTTATTTGAAATTAGAAATTAAACATATTTGTTACTCTTATACTCATCTTTTCTTTATTAGCTTAAAACAATTCAATTGCATTTAAATAAACAACAGAAAATTTTAGATATTGTTACAACCCCATCATCAATGAAATATCCCTTCTCACGTTAAATTTTGATATCATTTTAAACAAAATTATCATGATTACTTATTCGTATATACTAGTATTACCTTGATTACAATAGCCCTATTTAAAATAACATAGAAATAGTTATACCCCATTTTATCACAAACCAGCCTTCTTTGTTTAAATATATTCTCACATACTCACGCACACACACACATATTTACATACAATATTTGCAATCAGTCTTACCACCTCCGCTACCACTGTCGCTAACAATAAATTTACCTTTCGTTTATACGTTTGTCCCTAATATTCGAAAAATGTTATTGTTTTATGAGAAAAATACAAATTGCTTTATTACCCCAAAATAGGCCTGTTACAGTGTTAAGGCGTCACCATAGTTTCACTGTGTTCTTCACTTTACAACCACTGAAGGTTGTCACTTTAATACAATTTTCAAAATTTTTAAATTTTGTCTTTTACATTTTCTCCAAAAAATGGTTGATTTTTATTAATTACTTTCACATAATAATATTTTAATATAGACATTTTTTACAAGTTCCAGCTTTCACTTCCCAACAATACCTTCTCACAACAAGATAACAAGTACAACAATGGATCATCTTAAACTTCTAAATTACATTAATTACATTTCTATTTTGTAAAGAAAAATAACTCCTTAATGAGTTAATGATTTAAGTTACACAAATTTTGGGTGTTTTATTCCATAATTCACAAAATAAAACTATTGTTCGTGGAAAATACTGCCAATTATTGTTTTTTTTAACACTACCTCACCTTTCCACGAAACTAGGGGTCCCCCCTCCCCGTTCTTGTAAACAGAAGAATTTCTACTATCACCAATTTGTGGAGTAAGACCATCATTGCTTTCACCCCTTAGTTGAGGCTACCGCCAACCATGGTCCGCCTCCAGACTGCCAAAATCCATGATCTGAGGTGGCGAGTCTGTGATCGCCCGAAAATGGGGGAGAGTCCCTTCCGTAAACACATAAAAACCAAATTAAAATTCATTCACACATTAATGACGATCACTTCTAAAGTTTCTAAGATGACCAATACAGTTTTAAGTTTGTTGCATTGTGTGTCCCTACTATCTCCCTTGTCTCTCTGTTCTGTAATATGTACGCATTATTCTTCAATTCTATAGGGTCCTTCGTACAGTAAGAAAAATTTCTTAATTTCCTTGTCCTGAGCACTTGATAAGTCGTGTCGGGCCTCACCAATACCAACTGTCCTATTTCATATTTCATCCACTTACCTCTTGCATCATGTCTACGTTTCCGTCGTTCACCTTTACTTGATAGATTTTCATTAGCCAACCTGATTTTAATGCACACATCCGTTTTCTCACTCTCAGGTGGGTAGTCAAAAAGCTGTTCCAAAATCCTCGGGTGGCGTGTTCCCTTTATCAACTCATGAGGTGTATATCCCGTCGACTCGTGGGTGTTACTGTTCAGCCAATTTTCAACCCTTTTTACATATAACGGCCACTCGCAGTGTTTGGCATGACAATAGGCTCTAAAAATCCTGCCTATCTCTCTCATGACACGCTCTGCCTGGTTGGACTGAGGGTGGTAGACTGCCGTATGCTTCGGAATGATTCCCTCCCATCCGAGGGTCTGGCGCCATCTTCCACTGATGAACTGTGGCCCATGGTCCGATAAAATCACCTTTGGCTTCCCCACATTTATCATATAATCCTTCGCACCTTCTCACTCAGCACATGACTTGTAGCTCTCTTCACACTATACAATTTTACATATTTCGAAAAAGTGTCCATCATTACAAAAATATACATCCCCTCCTCTACCCTTCGGCAACGGCCCGTACAAATCTACCGCAACTAAATCAAATGGCTTTTCTACTTATATAAAATTCAACTCCCCTTCAACCCTATATTTCACTACCTTTGACGTCTGACACAAATCACAACCCCTTAACAACTTCCTAACCCTCCTCTCCATATTCTTAAAAACACAAGGCTCATTCAAAACGTTAACACACTTTTTCGCCCCAAAATGACCATATCGTAAATGACAATCCCATACGACTTTATCTACTAACCCATCTGGCACAACTAACCTCCAATCACGCTCACCCGCTTCTACTTTCTTAAATAGGAACCCTTGATATATTTGAAAATGATTATTATACTCTGACCCAGCTAATTCCATCTCTAAACTATTTATGACCCTACCTGACTTACCATCTGCTCTTTGCATGGTTTTGATGTTTTTTAACTCTTCCCCAAAACTCCTATCTTCCCTTGTTATTTTAAAAATTTCAATTTCTTTCAAATCTCTCCCCGTTTTGTTATCTAGCATGTCCACCCTGGAAAGAGTGTCAGGTATTTTGTTCTCTGTTCCCTTTATGTACTCCCAGGCAAAATTATGTTTGTAATACAAGTACCCACCTGGTTAGACGCCTGTGAGCAAGCTTGCATGTGTTCAAAAAGGATAATGCTTTATGGTCTGTGCGTATGACAGGTTTGTTCCCCAGGATGTATGTACGGAACTTTCCCACAGCGAACACAATGCTCAGAAGTTCCTTCTCAGTCATGGTGTAGTTCTTTTCAGCAGACAGAAGCGACCTACTGGCGAAGGCGATGGTAAGGTGTTCCTTATTGCTGTCCTCCTGGTAGAGCCCCGCCCCTAAAGCTACGTTGCTTGCATCTGTCTGTAAATAGAAGGTTTTATTAAAATCAGGATGATTCATTATAATCATATGGCTACATTTTCTCTTAATTTCATTAAATGTGTCGCGTTCCGTTTCTCCCCATTTCCACTGCTTGTTTTTCTGGAGTACTGCACTTAGTTTCGATGCCGTGTGTGCATAATTCTTCTGGAACTTGCTGTAGAAATTACAGAGTCCTAAAAATCTCTGTAGTTGTTTGAAATTTCTTGGTTCAGGGAAGCGCATAATGGAGTCAACCTTATCTGGATTTGCGGAGATTCCCTCTTGTGTAATAATGAAGCCTAAAAAATTTATCTCAGTTTGTAAAAATTTAGATTTTTCCCAATTTACTGTGAGTCCTCCTTCTTCTAAGTTGGTCAATACATACTCCAAATGTTCCAAGTGCTCCTGAAAAGTTCTAGAAGCAATTAAAATATCATCCACATATATTGTTAAAAAGTCTTAAGTCCTAAGGTTTCAAAATTTGATTCAAACATTTAATAAAACTCGCTACACTTGTATTTAACCCAAATGGTAAATGCTTAAACTGATAAATTTTTTGTTGAACAAAAACGCTGTATACTTTCTACTTTTTTTGCTAATTGCACCTGCCAATACCCTGCTGTCAAATCTAATGATGTCATGTATCTTACCCCGCTAAACTTTTGAAAAATTTTATTTATGGATTCCGGTGATTCACGGTTGGGTATTATTATTTGATTAATTTTTCTGGCATCTAAACACAATCTGACCATTCTATAATACCTCCCTCCATCATTCGATCTAACTCTTCTTGCACCGCTCTTCTTTTGGAATAAGGTACTGGATAACTCCGCTCCATGAAAGGTGTGTGTTCCCGAACTTTCAACTCACATTCATACCATCTTGCCCTCCCTGGAATCTCGGCAAACACTCTTCGAAACTTCTCTATCACCTGCTACAACGACTCACGTTGATCACTCCCTACAACATCACCCTCACTTAGAAATTTATCAGCCCTATCTTCCCACATTCTCTCACTACTTTCATCAATTTCTCTTTCAAAACTCTGCATTCTCTCTCTCTCTCTCTCTCTCTCTCTCTCTCTCTCTCTCTCTCTCTCTCTCTCTCTCTCTCTCTCTCTCTCTCTCTCTCTCTCTCTCTCTCTCTCTCTCTCTCCTCTCCCTCACCCCACCACTGGTTAGTGAATTTTACCACTGCCCCGGGTTATAAAACCACTAAAAAACTACTCCACATAATCAAACAGAATATAATATTGAAGAATAACTACAGCTTAACTAATAGCATTGATTTTGTCGATAAAGTTAAAAAACTAAAAATCGAACCTTCATATAAACTGGCGTCCCTCGATATCATTAACTTATATACAAACATACCGATATCCGAAACTCTACAGATACTAAAGAAGAACCTCATAAATACCAAAAAACTAGATATCAAGAGTATACAAGAATTGATTGAGTTATTAAAGTTGCTCCTCGACCAAAATTACTTTACCCATAACAAATTATATTTCAGCCAACGAGAAGGATTAGCTATGGGTTCACCTCTTTCGGGCCTTCTTGCCGATATATACTTAAATTACTTCGAGAATTCTTATATCTTTGAGAATGATATACATAGCAACAATATTATATTTTATGGTAGATATGTCAATGACACGTTTTTAATTTATAAGGGTACACAGCGGCAGATTGATCGATTACACAGTTATCTAAATAATATTAACAAACATATGAAATTCACCTTGGAACATGAAGACAATGGACAACTAAACTTTTTAGATCTGACAATCACAAAAAACACCAACAATAAATTAAATTTTAATATATACAGAAAACCAACGACGACAGACACCGTGATACATGCCACATCATTTCATCCCATATCGCAAAAAATGGCTGCGTTTCACAGCATGATACATAGACTTTTATCTTTGCCCCTTCATAACAATGATTTTTGTAATGAGTTAAATACCATCAAATGCATTGCGGTTGCAAATGGTTACAATACCAATGTCGTAAACAACATTCTCAAGAAACATGAAAACAGAAAAAGGAACATTAACAAATTATCAATGACTGCATGGGAGAAAAAAACCACACAAATATATCACCGCAACATACACCAATTTTATGCCAAACATTTTAAAATCACTCATAAACAAAAACAGTGATATTGTAGTCACTTACAAGACTACAAATAATATCTTAAATAATCTTCGCACCCACGAATCCACTTGCCTTGAGAATAAAACGAGCGTTTATAAATTGTCATGCAATTACTGTGACGCTTTCTATGTGGGAAAGAAGGGCCGTGGTTTCCTCAAAAGATTTAACGAACACAAACCACCCACTATCTGTCGCAACTATGATACCATCAAATCAAAATTCGCCAAACATCTTATTAATGAAAATCATAATTACACCGATTTCGGAACCAATTTAAAACCCCTCCACTTTTGTAGTAGAGGACGTTATATGAACGCACTCGAGGAATTTGAGGTGTACAAAGCGTTCAGGGACACTAGTACCAAGCCACACATCTTGAACGACCAGTTATTTCAAATCTAATATATTGTACGACACCGCGTTGAGATACTAAGATAACAAGAATCATTTGTGGTTAATGCGCGGTGGGTCGCTGCGCAGTGTACACTGTTTGCCCGATTCATGTTACAAAAAGTATATAGTTTATGTTAAATTGTGCTATTTATGGTTTTAACGTTTGACAAGTATATCAGTGAATGATATGCGCTAAATATTTTATGCTTTGAAAATGAGACAAGTGTCTCGAAACATGTCACAATAAGAAAGGACATCATACGAGAAGTCACAGACGGGGTTAGTACAATATATTTTTCATATAGTTCCGTTACATGTTATATGTAAACGTTTAAATCCTCACCATTTTAAAAATGTTAAAAAGTTACCAGTAGAATATACATGTAACAAACGAGCGTGGATGACGTTTACATTATTTACCGAATGGCTAGTTTTGTTAGAAAAACATTTCGCTTCTCAAGAGAAAAGTTGTGTTAATTGTTGATAACTGTCCTGCCCACCCGAGTGACATAGAACTGACGGCAGTTAAACTTGTCTTACTACCACCGAACACGACTAGTGTCCTACAACCTTGCGATCAAGGTATTATTCAGAATTTAAAATTTCAGTATAGAAAATTACTTCTGCAGAAATACTTGGCCGCTATAGAGGCAAAAAACAATTTCTGTATAAATTTACTGGACGCTTGTAGTTTGTTGCGAACAGCATGGAACCTTGTGACAACTAAAACTATTGAAAAATGTTTCACTCATGCTCGATTAATTTTGAATTTAGAGATTAAACAAACCGAATGCGAAGAAAATGAAATTGGGCCTACCCTGTCTGAAATGTTTAATCACGTATCATCAGCATTAAATGCTTCAGTTTCTCTAAATGAGTACATGTCTGTGGACGAGAACGTAACTAAGTCCCCCGTATTAACAGACAGTGATATCGTAGAAATAGTGCAAGCTGAAAACTGAACATGATGAGAGTGCCGACGAACTTGACACAGAAAATTATATGACAGGAGTTCCTACCGCTACCGATATGCTTTCGTTGCTGAGATGCGTTCGTCGATTTTTAGAAGCCAACTCGGAAGGTGAAATGTTTGAGCACATCGATAAACTAGAACAATTTATTGAAAATCAAGTAGTGCAGAATTCTGTACAAAGAAAATAACGGACTATTTTAAAACGAATTGAACATTGTTACTACAATAACTTTACATTTCAAGAAAAATTAATTACTGTATAATAGTCCAGGAGGATAAATAAAATGTTCATATGTAAGTACCTTTTGAATATTCTTTATTGATTTATTTTACTACACAATTCAGTAAGTAATCTCTTCAGTATTTGACCATTTACAGTACAGTACTACTGTATCATTTTGTTTCACTTTTTGTCCGTTAACACGAAATTCGGTTAACACAAAAAAAAACACCTGGTCCCCGTAACGAAATGTGTTAAACGTGTTCCACTGTACTTTTATATTTGTATTACACTAAAAACTCGTTTATCCGAACCGCGTCCGAAAATCTGGTTTATCCAAAACAAATTTTAGTAAATTTTAAAAATACACAAAAGCATTTTACTATTTCTATAGTCTATATTTAATAACGTAGACAAGCGATTCCACGTGGTATAAAGTAGAAAGTCAATAATCAGAACTAATTGGGATAAGGGGTACTCCGAATTATCGATTTGTTCAGATTTTCGAACATAAAGTATTATGTTCATATATTGTAAATGTAAAGTAACAAACATAAATGTAAACATTGAAACTTCCCCTACTTTCATTAGAACTTGTAACAATGAAACGACTCAAACGACTTTGAGATCGGGCAGCCACCAAACGAACTTCAAAGCTTAGGCAAAAAACTGTTATTGATTACTGTACGAACAAGCAGTAGGAATGTTCCGGTTCTGTAGAAACTATAATTTACAGTATAGTGCCGTTTTATAGCTTATTGTGTCATATTCTTTACTGTAAGTAACTTTTAAATTATTATTATTTAAATAGAAATTTCGGTTTATCCAAAACGGGCACGGTCCCATCAAATTCGGATAAAGGAGTTTTTAGTATATTATTTTTTTTATTATGTCTCATGTAAAGGTGTATAAAAATAAGGTGTTTGTGTAATTTTTGGAGAAACAAATTCTTTGAAATCCTATTACTTGTCCTAAAAAACTACATCAGTTTACTCAGTTACTTGTTTTGTTTATAACTCGCGTTTAGAAAAAGAATGTGAAACTAAATTACACATTATAACGTGTTTGATTTGAAGCACAGATGACACACAAACTCTTAGAGTGGTAAGAACTATTGGGCCACAATTTATGTAGAAACATAAATATTGATTTTTCAGAGTGTTGGTATTAATGATTGTCTATAATTAGTTTAGATGAAAACAAAATATTACGGAAAATATTGGAAATGACTAAAGAGAAGTTGAAATAGCATGTGTAATGTACTACGAGCATTACGACCATATCGTTATTTCTAGGTTATCATTGAGTTGAGAGGATAACAAATTATAGTATATCAGTTTTATAATAAATAATACGCTAATATGTTAAATAATACAGTTATATGTTCTTCACTCGGATGTGCCGTACTAAAATTTTTATACTAAACACAACACAAAATATATTAAAAAAAAAAGACTCGATTAAATAAAACAATCAGAAAATAACAAAAAATACATGTTCATTAAGTTCACAACCCGATACAATGTAAACAAACAACGCAACCTTAAGCCATGTGTTCGACATTATCTCCTGCTGTGACGTTGTAGTTCTGCTTCAATAAAAATCTATTATACTTCATTGAAATGAAGAATTGTAAACGAAATAAGTGAGTAAACATTTGTATTGCGTTTCATGTCATAAATATCAGACGGTGAACATTGGAAATGACTAGAAACTTCACGTCTTCGTATTATTATGACATTTATCAAAAACCTTTGTAACGGGACAAAGCAAGAGGGTTTTAATTTCATGATTTTTATTGTAACAATCTGTAGCAAACCATGCTAGGCAACACTTTTTAGATCACCCAATGTGTGATTTTTGTGAACACCCGGTAGCCAATTCAGTGCGATGCTGTGCAAGACACAACGAAAATTATAACAACGGAATGTGTAAGGGCGCGCGTGTGCCGCCTTTTGCGACGTAAAGTTCAACATGTGCTCAGAGGACAAAAAAGGGCATAAGAAAATATGTAGTCTCCGACCCAAAATTCATAACGGAAGGAAGGCGAATTATTCCCGCTAGCCGCATTTAAACCAATCACAGAACGAGTTGACAACAGCAGCCAACGCCTGACGCCTGGCAGGTATGCAACCACGCGCACGAGGTTCGCCCAGTTCATCACCAGTAGCCAAACCATATAGTAGACAGTACAGTAACAAGTCTCCGTTAAAAAATGTCGGGAGGCCGGCGTGTGTAAGTACTGTAACGTAACAAAGTTAAGGTCCCAAACGTTACATAAAAACTTTGTCCATAGAAACTCAAACAATACCCAAGGTATGCCATAATTAAGGTCAGGAGGGCCGACCTCACCCAAAAAATGTATTGATGATACCTAGTACGGTTACTAGGTAATAAAATAGTAAAAATGTATCTAAATATAAAATATGGAGTGATCAGTGAAAGATGTAAACTATAAACACAGTGTCTAATGAGATGAATTTACTGTAGACGAGTTTGAAAATAATAGACTGTTTAATTGATATTTAATGTTTTATAAAGACATACATGTTGTTGTGCTTTATCATGATATTGTGTTTACATGATATTTATTTTGTATTTTGTATGTAGCAGTTGAAGCCATTGCTTTAAGAAAATATTAAGTAATGGGTACTAATTTCATTCATGTTAAACAAGTGTATTTATTTATGTATGGTATCGTGTTAAGTGTATTTACTTTGAATAATTAATGAAGATGTCTTAAAATAATATTTGTAAACTTGGCCAGGAAGACAATAATTGTAAATAAATTGTCAAGTGGTCATTATAATTATGTTATAAACCAATGAAGGGTTCAATGATAAAATAAATAATAATAATCATAAATTGAAATCAGGATAAATTAAAATTAGAATAATTGACCATAAGCCAGTGACTCTTTGTACAGTAGGTCAGGTCAGAAAATTAAATTAAAAACAAAAAAATTATAACACATGTAATAAAACAAATAGGCCTAAAGTTAGTATTTTGTAAAAGGAAAATAATACCTGTTAAAATAAGTTGATCAAGAAGAAAATGTAGTAAAATGTATATGGTTTAATAATGCATATTAGGTGAAAGTTTTAGGTGATTTAATGTAATTCCAATAAGGGAGTATTTTATTAAATAAGTGTAAGCATATTTCCTAATTACGGCTCTAGGATAACAAATATTATCCAATAACATAAGAGGAAGATGGTTGTTAGTGACAACTAAATGCAAGATATCTTGTTGATTTCAACATTCAATTGTTATAAATGAACGAGGACAGTTAAGTGGTGATAAATCTAGAAAAAAAACAATAAACCTAATGAATAAAATTACTGTCAATTAAAATTAAAACATAGTAACTGATCAAAAGACGGTTGGACGACTTCCGAGACTCTCACTTCGAGAACATTAAAATACCTATCAATAAAATTCAAATCAAAAATCTAAAGAATAAATTAACTAAACCTACCGTCAAATGAGTAATAATGGAAAACAATAAATAAATGAAGACAATCTTAGACCTGGAGAAGTCGAAGTAAATAAATACCTTATAACGAAAAATAAAGAGAATTAAATTAATACAGAACCTCACTTTCAACAACGGAGCAAGAACTTAATACTACACTAATTCCGTCGGGACCTGTGACCACCAGAAATGAAAAATCAGCGAAGATCAAGAACTGAACTTTCCATTACATCCTGGGACACTAACACCAACTTTTATTGAGAAGCTGGAGGTTGATATATTCAAGCCATTCCTCATCACTCAGCTATCCGTCACCGTTTAATGGAACATGGCCTTAACGAGTATCTTGTAAACGTTTGGTAAAAAACCTGCTTATGTTTATACTTCATATAATAAGATTTTAACTAAATTGTAATACCTAGTAACCTGAATTTGCATTACCTGACCTTACTAATAGTTAAAAGAACTACATGTACCCTGAGATAAAAGACAAACTGAAAATTATAATTAAATTGTAACATCTAAAACACGAGTTCAATAACAAATCGATTCCGTATTGTGTGATCTATATGATGTACTAGTAGCAGGAGAAAACAGCTGTTGGAATTTAAAATTATATAAAATAAAGAACCCTTCTTGAATTTGACAATTTTGTGTTATTTGTAGAATAATTATTGTATTTCGAATAGGGTGTATTTTACAGAGAAAGGAACGTGAGAAACGCATCAAGTGAAACGACTTAACCTATAATAACGGGTCAGTCGCCAATAACAGCGCTCGCCTGCAGACAGCTGGTGAATACGGGAGAATAGAGAACTAACTTAACGCTCTCCTCTCTCCGCTCTTTCCAATTTAAATAATACATACCAACTAGGGTTGGAGGAAATTACTGAGTTATTCACTATAATAACTGTAATATAGCGTTTTTTCTCTGGTAAAACACTTGATAACTACTTAACACAGGTCTATGATCAATAACCGAATAATATCAACAACTTAATAAATAATTTTACAAATAAATCAACATTGATTTGCTGCAGGAGATCTCATCGACAGTAAAGTATTACAGATTGATGCATTCCACTGTGGAGCCTTTGATCTTCATCTAATTAAATAAGCAACAACATATAATTTATTATAAATTGACGATCATAACGTAGGGCTGAATTAACTATAAACCCGTAACAGTATTACACTAGTTACATAATCAGAGGATTGGTAACAAATTGACGTCAACAACGTGGGGCTTAACGTTGATACACGGGAGTCACATATAAAGAAATAAACCTGTGTAGAAACAGTTTTTTTCAGTTGTTACAAATTGGCACTCAACGAGTGGGCTTTAGTTAAGTAAAAAAGTCGACTATATCGCTATTACTTAAGTGGAGCAGGCAACTATTAGAGGCACAGGAATGCATACGAGAGGTGTTTCCAAAAGGATGGCGAAGGACCAAGAAACAGAAGAAGATAGACAGGAGGAAGAAGCAGAAATAGTTACAGACATTGAAAAGGAACAACAGGCGGGTGACAAGGAGGAAGCCAGAGGTGATATGGATTTACTAAAACTATGGGAATTAATTAAAGAAGATTCCAAGAAACAGAAGGAAGCCAATAATGAAAATTTTAAATGAATGGAGGAAAGATTTGACAAGAATAAAGAGGAAACTAATGAGAGTTTAAGACAAATGAAGGAGGATAATAAACGAATGGAGGAACAAAATAGACAAACTAATGAAAAAATAGACAGTATTAACGAAAACTCAAAGAAACAAAACGAAATTTTTGGTGAGAACTTAATCAAACTAATGAACGAGAAGTTTGACAAGAATAAAGAGGAAACTGATGAGAACAACCGACTAATCAATGAAAAAATAGACAGTATTAAGGAAAGTACTAGTGAAACCTTAAGGCAAACTATAAATGAAAATAATGAACAATTGAAGGCCGATTTTAGACAAATAAATGAGAAAATCGGCAGTTCCAATGAAAGGACTAAACAAGAGTTTAGAGAAATACATGAGAAAATAAATCGTATAAGTGAAAGTATAAACGATAGGATAGACAAAATTAACGATAATACAGATGAGAAAATAAAGAATATTAACGAAACAATCGGTCAAAGAGTCGACAAAACAAAAGATGCACTTACAGGGTTCAAGGAAGAGGTGTCTACCTGAATAAATAACATGGAAATTAATAACAAAATTAGTGTAACGGAGGTACAAGCGGAAACACAAGAAAAATTAGATGAGATACAAATTAACATAGCTGGGAGAATTGATATAGTTAACAATGAAATAACGCAAATAAAACCCAAAGGGACCATTGAAAACATACAGAATCAGGAGTTGATTAATATCAAGGAATCGATAGAAAATTTACAAAATCGACCAATGTACCTGGCACATCACATAGCCCCTGAGCAAAAAGAAAACATCAATTTCAAAATTTATAGAGGAAACCCCATAGAATTTTTGGAGAGAATAGATGAATGGTTTGTTAGAATTAAAGTGACCTGATGGAACATAATCAAAAATTTGTTGGATGACTGTTTTAAAAGCATAAATGATAATTGGTAGTCAGCGGTTCGAAACGAAACAAGTAATTATGAAGAGTTTAAGAAGGCTTTTAGGTCAAAATACTGGTCGGATTCCGTACAGAACATGATTAGGGACAACATTACCAACGGAAGATTCAACATTAATCAAGAGCAGTCCCCCACTACCTACTTTTTGGGAAAGGTGTGTTTGGCGCGTCATTTGGAACCACGAATACCAGAGGAATGTTTAGTGAATAAACTATCTTACCATTTTGAGAAGAAATAGTTCGTATCAGACGCAGTGGACAAGTGAAGACAGTAGGGGTAATGGAAACCTTGTTAGCCAGCTATGAAATGGAAGACTATTATCAGAGGTCTCGAAGACAAAGTGACTATTCAACCAATAGGAGAGAGGAACAAAATCAAGTGTCGCGTCAGGGAATGAATAGGTATAACCACAATAATTATAACCGAAATGTTCATGATCATTATATGAATAACCGCTACCGCAACAATAATTACCAAAACTATAATCATTATAATAACCCTAATAATAACAGATACAGCACAGGCCGCAGGAATTTTGACAATGGGAGAGACTATTGGAATAGTAACCGAGGGAACGATGATGGAAGAAATCAAAACAGAAATTTCATTCAGAAAAATTGTAAAGATACAAAATTTGATCGAAATATATTAAATAAATAAAATACTGCCAGGACTTACCTGCGGTCTTGTTCACTTACCTGTTGCATAAATGTTTTAATCAGAAGCCCAGAGTCGCCACGGTATTTTTATAGGTTATAATACCGAAACCTTAACACTCCACCTTAATTAAAAACGGGACAATTTAGCAATCTGACTACCCCCAATATTCATTCAGAAGATATCCGGGAACGTTTAGACGAATCTTGCAGCACAGAAATGAGAAAGTGGTAATGACGAAATAACTTAGACTAACACATTCTATGTCATGAAATGAATATTTTTACTTACAGACAGACGGAAATCATTAACACAAAACACAAAAGAACAGAACACATTCTGAAATGGTTAAATAGGCCTTACACTTAAATACTTTTTTACACTATAGAAAGCAGCCCAGCTTTGCTCACACACACATCCACACCATTTAAAAACCCCTTTTATTTTATGTTACCAATCCTTTTTTAGTTTGTCTGTACTGTTCACTGCCGCGATTCCGTGAAAAACACGTGTTTTGTTTATTTATTATTGTCACTTCACAACTCCACTGCACCAATTATAATCTTGTTACGTCCGTTAATTCCTCGGGTCCCGGTCGGTATTAACGATATTATCGAATTAGTTACATTTTATAAAACTCCACCGACCGGGCCCGAACAAAACTGTCCGCGTCTGCTAGTGCACTCTGTTTCTCGTGGACTGCCGCGAGCCGCTATGTATGCATGGCCAACTGGATTACATCGTTCTTTATGTGGAAACCAATGCCTTGTAGTTGTTCGTCACTGGTTATTTCCATTCAACACATGCAGTTGGTGGTGCGTTCTTCGTATTAGGATATTTGCTAGGCACTGGCTGACTTCACAAGATAGGCGTGACTTAAATTTTATATCCGTCACCTTAGTAAAGGAGGCGAACAGAAATTATTCACTTGGCCATCTTTGCGGTTCCCTACCGCGTGGGTCCGCGCGCCTGATTGTGTGATGCATATGGGCGCGCTGTCACACACTCGCAAAGTTCTTGGAAACGGAGGCTGAGTAAATTCCTCTATACCGATTGCACAACGGTGGTCACGTATTACTGCTTCGTTACAACACCGTTCTTTCAACACGTGGTCTATCACAAGGGGAAATAAATTTACAAATATTTTAATAAAACCCCAAATTTAATAAAATAAAATTACCCACAAATTTGGCCTGTTACAATACCCCCCCCCCCAATGAGAGGTCTTCTGTCAAAACAGAAGAAGTCTCATTGCTAAACCCCTAAGAGGACCGGTGAGGAACTGGTGCCAACAACCCCCTTTTGTTCTTACACCTCATGGGTAAACGACCCCCCTGGCTTGATGACTATGGACACATCTGAACGAGATCACTGGACTTCTCTGTGCGAGATCCCAACACCGAAAAATCGAACAGATACGCACCACAGCGCACCTCCCCTTCTATCATGCTACCCCAAAAATCCTAAATCCCTGGCTTAGAGCATGCCAGATCCTCAACCGATATGTTTCCCCTTATATGCAAACTGGGCTGCCTTTAGCAGATACTGGGCTCACACACACTTATATTACATACTGTAAAATTAAAATATTCTTCGAAAATTTATTTAAGTTAAAATTCATTAGCTGTTTTCCTTGAAAATCAAAACACAAATTTTGCATCTATACTGAATAATTCTCTTCATTAGTTTTTTGTTATTAAAAAATAAACCAATTGAACATTTCTTAAAATAGGAACATCCTTAACCTAACATGTGATTACACCTAGAGTCTAACAATACAATTCCCTAAAAACACTAATAATACACCGATAGTAACATCAAAATTCAAAACCATCAATTAGATGGCAGGCGGAAAATCAAGATTTTTTTTTTTTTTTGAAAAAAATTTTTAAATTCAAAAAATTTAAATTTATTAAAATATTTTCTTTCCCTCTTGAAATTATTTAAAATTTTGTTCAAATCAATTAAAAGCAAAATTGGCTTTATTTCCTTGCTAAATGTTCTTAGTATATGACCTTACCTAGCAGCTGATCGAAACTGGGTCAAGTCAATAACCTTGACCTACATATGTTATACACAAGTTTCATCTGAAAATACACTGTACATCTGTAAAATTCTATCTTTAAACACAAAACAAAATAAAATAAAACATTTAAAAGAACAAAATATTATTATAATTAACAATCAAATTGATATTGAAATTATTTAAAATAACACTTTATAGCTTTACATTATTTTCAAACTCTATCAAAACTTGTCACTGAATTCAATCAAAATTTTATATTCTTACTATAAATCTCTTTATTTAATCCTCTCCTTCTCCATTACTGTGGGTGATTTAATCATTTATAATAACTTGATATGCCACTTGGCAGGTATACACATATAATCTTTCTCACTCTGCCTCTAATACCACTAAAACTTTAACTATCAGGACACCCATCTCTATCAAAACATCTATCCAACAATCTCTAAACCCAACTTACCATTAAACTCAATCTACATCATTCTTTCGATATATAAAAAAATATTCTCTAACCCTTTGTACTTAGGATACGTGTGCCCCCCCCCCAAAAGCTCATTCCCTTATGTTGGTCCCTGGATTCTACCTAAGGTAACCCTTTCCGGCGACAAACTGTCCCTTCCCGTCCCAACCCTTTTGTTGCGGACTCCCACATTACACTATCCCCTATTGCAAAAATACCATCGCCAAATTAACACTCTTATTACCTCACTTCAACTACAACAAAATAACATCATCATTTAATAATATCAATATATCACTCCATACTCTACATATATTCCCCATATCTACTGTGTCAACATCAATACTTCTCAAATTCTATTTCATTATCTCACAACAACATTACATTAATTCAAAACAACCTTATTCTCTCTATTACTACTTTAACTTTAATTTGTACTGATCTACATGTCCCAACAAAATATTCATCACCCAAAATCTATCTTTTATTATCTTACACCAATTATTTAAAATCTTCATTACATTAAATTACTTTTCTCATCATTTGAAATAGCATCTTCAACACATTAAAACATTATGTTTTTACCATTAATTACCTTGAACATTTATAAACAATTTAACAGTGACATTTTACTACTGATCAGCTGACATTCCTCAGCAAGGTGAATAACCTTAACGATGTTGTTATTACATGAAAATAAACAATTCACTTTTTAGATTTACCAAAATTACATAACTTACCCTTTTAATTTCCTTTTCAAATTCTATTTACTCGTGACCTTGTTACATTTTATTATTGCATAATAATTTTATTACATAAGAGTAAGTTTTGTTTGAACACACACTGCCTCACTAAAATTATTTATTTACACGCCTAGGCAATGTTGGTATGTGGTAAGGTACACCTAGAGTGTAAAAAAAAATATCGTATAACACATACCTTAGGGGTCCCCCTCCCCGTTCAACAGTAAGATTAAATTTCTATTCTCAACCAATTTTTTGGAGCCGGACCATCGTCGTTTCACCACCCGAAGGAAGTTCCACCAACCATGGTCCGCCTCCAAGTGCCGAAAACCACGAGATCAGGACTGGTGAGGTCGTGGCCGCCCGAAAATGGGGGAGAGTCCCTTCTGAAACAATATAAAACCAATTAAATTTCATTCACACAATTTAACAATTAATTACCAAATTCACATCTCGTAAAATAATTTAAATTCACTATCAAAATTCAATTATATAACATTCAAATCAGTCAAAATATTTAAAACATTTCAAATCATTTTAATTAAATTAATTATTGAAAATACAGATTCCGTTGCTATCAAAACAATTACCATTCGCTAATTACTGTCTTCCAAATTAATGTTGTTATTTATTTATATTGCAACATATTAATATTATTATTATCACAACCATCTACATACACATTATTTACCTGACATTCTACAATACACACAAATAAATTTACTAAACTTATTTACAAATCGTCATCATTATTATTCAGTTATAACACACTTCAATGTCCAAGGTCGCTAGGTCAAAAACCATAAAACAAAATATTTATAATTGTCCATTAATTGTTTTTATAGTTTAGCCTCCATCGTCAAAGATTAATCTTTGTTTTATATAGCACTTTTCATTTTTATCAACACACAAAGGGTTATTTTGTGTGTCATAACCACAAAAATCAAATTCGTCTGTTTTACCAAAATAATCATGAAACAAGTCAACATTAAGTATTTCTGTTAAGTCTCCATCAGTAAATATTTCCAATATTGGGTCAGTTACTTTTTTATTCTGGATTAAATCATTATTATTTAAATACACTTCTAACCTTTCTTTCCACTCCCCATAATCTCTATTTAAATTATATACTGCTACCTCTCTCTCAACATAACACCATCTCATACTTATAAAATCATTCCACACAGAGGGTACTGATTCAATTAAACCTTTCCTGACTTCTCCAGGAACAACAAAAAACTTTAAAAAACAATTATTCGTAGAACACTTGTCTACACAATATATACGTGAAGATCTTTCTTCACCCCCATAACACCTCGTAAAAAATTTACCCTCTGTTTCATAATCACAATATAACTCTCTTTCCACTCATTATCTAATTCATCAGTATCAATTACTACGCCTTTACAATCTATTACTTTCTCTCTCTCACTCACTATCTCTATCTCACCACTATCCAATACTTTACTCTCAACTATATCATTATTATTCACCATTATTTCATCATTATAATTAATTATAGTAACATCACCACTTACCTCAGAATTGTAATCACCATCATTATCTTCACTAGTTAACCCTACTTCTCCCACTATTTTGTCACTGTTATTTATTAATTCATTATCACTATCACTCACCTGGTTAATTATTCCTTTACTATCATTAACAACATTATTATCCCTTACCTGTTTTGATTCAACTTCTGTACTCTCTTTTAATTGACATCTATCTCCTCCCCACTCCTCGTTTTGTTTATCAAGAGCATTTTTTAGTTTATTAAAACCCTCATCCATTATTTTATTCAGATTATCAAAATGTTTGTCCATCATTTCCTCCCTCTCATCAAACCGTTTATTCATATTATCAAAAAGTTTATCCCATGTTTTATCACTTTCGTCAAACCGTTTATTTATCATATCAAAACCCTTTTTCATTGTTTCCATAATCATTTGCAACTTCTTCTGATCATCAGATTCATTCATCTCATTACTTACCTCATTATCTACCACCTGCTCGATTTTATTCTTATTAAATTGATTTGTCTCTCTACCTTCATTTACCACCACCACACTCTCATCATTATCACTAGGCCTATTTACTGCCTTATTTTCTACCACCGTTACTTCAACTATCTTACCTTTATCATTGGTCATCTCACTATGTTTATTGATTTCTGCAAATATTCCTTCTTCTTGTTCTTCCATCCGCGTTAACCTATCGTCCAAATTACCCCACTCCTCGTCCGTCATTTCGCCTACCACCTCTCGAAATTCACTCTCCCACTCATCCCACGCAAAATCAATATCATTACCTTGTATTTTGGCCATGTTTAAAGTTCATTTATATAGCACTATTTATATATAAAAACCACTATTATTCTACAATCAAAACACCTAACCTACTCACACGTACGTAATTATGTATTATAAATATTTTTTACAAATTCGTCATTACCACATCCTATTTTCTGTGCTTTAAAATAGGTCTACCTCGTATAAATAAAATTAAACGAGAATCCTGGCAGCGTGAGCCAATTGTAAAGATACAAAATTTGATCGAAATATATTAAATAAATAAAATACTGCCAGGACTTACCTGCGGTCTTGTTCACTTACCTGTTGCATAAATTTTTTAATCAGAAGCCCATAGTCGCCACGGTATTTTTATAGGTTATAATACCGAAACCTTAACACTCCACCTTAATTAAAAACGGGACAATTTAGCAATCTGACTACCCCCAATATTCATTCAGAAGATATCCGGGAACGTTTAGACGAATCTTGCAGCACAGAAATGAGAAAGTGGTAATGACGAAATAACTTAGACTAACACATTCTATGTCATGAAATGAATATTTTTACTTACAGACAGACGGAAATCATTAACACAAAACACAAAAGAACAGAACACATTCTGAAATGGTTAAATAGGCCTTACACTTAAATACTTTTTTACACTATAGAAAGCAGCCCAGCTTTGCTCACACACACATCCACACCATTTAAAAACCCCTTTATTTTATGTTATCAATTTTATGTTACCAATCCTTTTTTAGTTTGTCTGTACTGTTCACTGCCGCGATTCCGTGAAAAACACGTGTTTTGTTAACAGATTCGGATGTCCGTTATTTATTGTTGTCACTTCACAACTCCACTGCACCAATTATAATCTTGTTACATCCGTTAATTCCTCGGGTCCCGGTCGGTATTAACGATATTATCGAATTAGTTACATTTTATAAAACTCCACCGACCGGGCCCGAACAAAACTGTCCGCGTCTGCTAGTGCACTCTGTTTCTCGTGGACTGCCGCGAGCCGCTATGTATGCACGGCCAACTGGATTACATCGTTCTTTATGTGGAAACCAATGCCTTGTAGTTGTTCGTCGCTGGTTATTTCCATTCAACACATGCAGTTGGTGGTGCGTTCTTCGTATTAGGATATTTGCTAGGCACTGGCTGACGTCACAAGATAGGCGTGACTTAAATTTTATATCTGTCACCTTAGTAAAGGAGGCGAACAGAAATTATTCACTTGGCCATCTTTGTGGTTCCCTACCGCGTGGGTCCGCACGCCTGGTTGTGTGATGCATATGGGCGCACTGTCACACACTCGCAAAGTTCTTGGAAACGGAAGCTGAGTAAATTCCTCTATACCGATTGCACAACGGTGGTCACGTATTACTGCTTCGTTACAACACCGTTCTTTCAACACGTGGTCTATCACAAGGGGAAATAAATTTACAAATATTTTAATAAAACCTCAAATTTAATAAAATAAAATTACCCACAAATTTGGCCCGTTACAAGGAGCGTCGAGAATGATGGAGGAAGCAGGGAACAAAGGAGAGACATACCCTCGGAAAATCAACCAAGTAATGACCAGGGAACCCATATAGCTCGAGTAAACTATATCATGGCTAATGAGAGGGATGACCAAGAGGACTATCGTGGAAACCGTAAACCTAATCCCGATTCTGGGAATGCTGAGGGAAGGAATAGACGGAACAAAGAGGACATAGAACCGTATGTGTATGATCCATACTGCGACGATGCCATTGAAAGATTTACAACTGCGTATAATCTACGGAATCCATCGGAAAACCATATTGGTAGAGCAGCCCAAACAGTGGCCAGTACAAAATAGTTAAGATAAATTATTTGGAATCAATTAAAAAACCACAAAATTCAAAAATAAGTAAGAACACCTTACTATATAATTCAGAAGAAATTGTTTTAAACTAATAAACATAAAAGAAGAGAAAGAAGGGTTAGAAATGAGTTAGATGAAGGAAGAATATGCCATACAATTTATGATAAGGAGGAGATTCAGTGTTTAATTGCAGAAGTAAATGGGAGTGAATTAAAAATAGTAAAATATGTATGCTACAGAATAATTAATTGACAGCACGGAACTAAGGAGAATTTAAAATAATTATTGAACAGCTTTAACTACTATACTGGTGAATAATATGATAAATGGAACTACAGAACAACGAGATAAAGAAGTTAAGAAAAGTATTAGGATACCTCAGAAATAATAGTAATCATCCCTTGAATATAAGTTTGTAGCGAAGGAGCTACCTTATAGGTAACAATTATAGGTATTGTGTTGTGATAGTGCAACGTTTATTTTTTTTGTGGACAGAGATGAAGTTCCTCTGATCTCAGAAGATATAGTTAGGGAAACGGCAGAGTAATGGAAGCCAATAGTGCCCCTCTGATTCCGTACCAGCTATGATATTAGGGAAATATAGTATTTTAGGGATTATACACCAAGCGAGGTAATTAAATATAAATATGATAATAAGAAATGATGGCGTAATAAGCTAGAAGAAGTTATGAGTTGCAGAGAAAAGTACAGGTCTACAACTGAGGGAGGTACCAGTAGAGAATTAATGACCAGATATACAATGAGTATCAACACAGTTTTCCGGTGCAATTAAAAGTTTAAGGAATGGAAATAGAAAATAAACCCCAAAGAACCCATTGAATTGCATACTAAAGCAGAAACAATAAAAAACTGAAACCATTATAAATTGATAATTTTAACAAATAAATATTCCAAGCCATGAAGAAACTATAAGTTTATTTCAACTAAATGATATTCAGCTAAAATAAACTTCGTCCGGAGGGGGAGTATTATTATTACGTTCCGGGCTACGTTATAAATCCAGGGAACCCGTGATAATTGACGCTAGCCAATTATACAGGCTGCCTGTTGTAACAAACTGAAAATCAACACAACACTTAGAACAATAATAGTTACTCTAATTATAGGAGACAAGGGAAGGTATTTTAACTGATTTATGCACTCACTTCAATATGTAACAAGATGACATCTCTTTATTAACAAATGATATATATATAGATCCCATTACATAAAAATTTTCTCATACTGAAATAGTTAAAAGGGGTTTTCTGTCAAACAAAGGATCAAACAGATTATGTATTTTACCTCGGATCCGAGTCTCTTTAAATCTAGCAAAGACGTCTGAAATTTACTTTACTTATCAAGAAGGTTGCATTGTTACATGAACACCATTTGAAGAATGGTATTATTTAGTTAAGGGATTAAAACTTATATCTCAAGAATAATGTTACAACGTATGATTTTTGAAATTACTGGTTACATTTTCCTAATACTTAAAGCTTAGAGATGATTACTGTCTTTTTAAAAGTCTCTGGTATGTATGAAAACTTATATTTTAAATGTACATAATTCTCGGTAGACGAGCTACCGAGTCACCTCTTAGATACGCTTTTGCTGTCCGTGTCCTGGGGCGTGAATCTTCGGTACTCTGTTAGTCGGGGTAGTCATCTGGGTAGTGTTTCCGGTGAATGTCCTCTGGGTGTATTAATGAGGAGATGGATGTTATGCTGCGTGAAGTCGGGCTGATCCTCGGCGGTTCTGGTAAGTGTTGTTTAGGTGGTAGTCATCCGTATCTGCAGTTGTGCACGTCACATATTTGCTGGCACCGTAGTACTGGAGTTTGCATCTTCTTTTTTACATTAATATCTGAACACTACTCGAACAATATTCGAGAGTTCGTTTTTTTAATTAACTTGAGACATCACCTTATATACGAGTTCTTTTTACATTATCACACTTTCTAACAAATTCCTCACTAAATCTTCAATATATAACTAGCTCTCCACGCTTTTAGTGGAAGCTAACACTCAGTTAAAAAATCAAAAGAATAACAAAACATTTTATGAAGAGCCCTCGCTTGGAGGTGTTTACAGTCTGAAAGCCGCATCGTTACTCTTGCATTGTTACAACAGGTAGATTGCAACGATGTGGAGTGAGTACTCCGCCATAATATAGTTCCAACTCTTTATTAATAATACATTCTTATAGTAAGACAAAATAAACTATCTAGACTTATCTTGTTTACAGTGATTATTATAACTACTACTTGTGACTTTAAATTATTAATTATGTACATTACGATTTACAGATATTTCTAATTTACTGCCGGTTCTGTATGCACGTTGTGTCCGGAATAGACAGGTCAACGCATGATAAATTTACTAAAGGGTTAACTGTATTATTCTTAACTTTTACATTCAGATTTTAATTACAGTCGACTCTCGATAATTTGACACTCAAGGGACCAGAGAAAAATTTCAAATTACCAAGAGTTCAAAATAACAGGAGTTTAAATAACCAAGAGGGAGGGAGGAAAAAATCAAGTAAACAAGAGTTTGATCAAAATTCATGATTTATTATTTTAAACATTTGTACAATTATTCACAAATGTTCATTTTGAAAAGTTCAAAATCATAGGACTAAATTTAGAACAGCTAATCATAATTTTAAGAAAAATTAACAATAATAAACCATGAGGATAAATAAAAGGTTGTATTTGTTGCATTTTACCAGACAGTACAATAAATAATCTACAGTACACTATTTGTTCACTTCCTCATTTTGTTTCACTTTTTGTTCGCTTAACGCGAAATTCGGTTTACACGAAAAAAATAACTGGTCCCCGTCATTTCGTGTTAACCGATTTCCACTGTATAAAAAAAAATACTCTCTAACCCTTTGTACTCAGGATACGTGTGTTTCCCTCCCAAAAAGCTCATTTCCCTTATCTGGCCCCTGGATTCTACCTAAGGCGACCCCTTCCCACTAAATCGGTCCCTTCCCGTCCCAACCATTATGTTGCGGACTCCCCCATTACACTACCCCTATTACAAAATTACCATCCCCAAAATCTCACCCTTATTACCTCACTTCAACTACAACAAAATAACATCATCAATTATAAACATCAATATATCACTCAAAACTCTACATATATTCTCCATAACTACTGTGTCAACATCAATACTTCTCAATATCTATTACATTAACTCACAACAACATTACATTATCTCAAAACAATATTTCGATCTTTACTACTTCAACTTTAACTTTGACTTCAACTTGGACTGATCTATATGTCCCACAAAATACTCATCACCCCAAAAACTATCTTTTATTAGCTTTCACAAATTATTACTTTATTTCTCCCTTTATCAAATTACTTTTCTCATTATTTAAATAGCATCTGTAATACATTGAAACATTGCATTAAACATTAATTACCTGGAACATTTACAACAAATGTAACAGTGACATTTTATTGCTGATCAGCTGACATTCCCACCAAAGTGAAAACACATCTCAAAATTTAGCAAATCACATGAAATATATATATTTATCAATCCTTACTTCTAACCTCCTTGTTTCCCCTTTTTCTGAGTCTGATAATTTATGTTAACCGCCTGCCAGTCGGTTTAGTTACCTACTTGGTTTCAAAATACACAAATTATACAAAACACATACTTTCTATCAACTCTTATATCTAACCTACTACAATAAAATATTACATTTAAAACATAGAATGACCATCTTATACTGAATGTATGAGCATCTAGTTATTTAACCGGAACACAAGCATTTTTATTTGATCAAATTAGAGTTAGCAATTTTTATGTTATACATTTAAATTCGTGGCTCCTCTGAGCAACCCCCTGATCCACACGCAGAATTTTCAAATTTATCATTAATAATTATTATATATCATCTTTCAGTTATTATTAAATTTTTTAATTATTTTTATTTAATACAATTATTTCAAATCATTTCATTACTGAATTAAAATCTTCTCATCTGAGTTACACCTGTAGACATTTTTTATTATACATGAGTCGTACTATAAAATTTCTATACTTACAGTCCATATAAAATGACATACACAAAACGTATTCACCATACACCCCAATACTTTCACCTCACCTCTGAAACATTTAACACAAATGTTAGTTTAAATCAAATAATTCCTCCTTTAATTTCCAAATACACCTCGTAAAATAATTTGAATTCATTAAAAAATTAATTATACAACATTTAAATCAGTCAATCAAAATATTTAAAACATATCAAATTGGTTTAATTACATCAATTACTGAATATACAAATTCCATTGCCATCACAACAATTACGATTAGCCAATTACTGTTATCAAAATTAATTCTGTTTATTTATTTAAATTGCAAAATATTATTATTATTATTATTATTATCATCACTTACCTACATACATACATTGTTTATCTGACCTTCTACAATACACAAAAAAATTCACTACATATTTATTTACAAATCGTTAGCATTGTTACTCAGTTGTACCACACTTCAATGTCCAAAGTTGCAGGGTCAAAAACCATAAAACGAAATATTTATAACTGTCCTTTATCGTTTTATAGTCTACCCTCCATCGTCCCAGATAAGTCTTTGTTTTATGTAACACTGTTCCGTTTTATTGACAAACAAATGGTTACTTTGTGTGTCATAACTATAAAAACCAAATTCATTCATTTTACCAAAATAATCATTAAACAAGTCAACGTTAAGTATTTTTGTTAAGTCTCCAGCAGTAATTATCTTCATTATCGGGTTATTCACTTTTGTATTGTCAAATCGTTATTATTTCAACACACTTCTAACCTCACCTTCCACTCATCATACTCTCTATTCAATTCATAAAATTCTGTTTCTTTATTAACATACAATTCTCTACTTAAATCTATCTCATCATAATACCATATCACACTCTCAAAATTATTCCAGACAGAGGGTACAAAATTATACAATAAAAATAAACACTTCAAATCTCCTACCAACACGGGACTCTCGCCCTTCTTCAACAATACTTGTGAACACATTAAATCATCATCATAAATAATAAGGGGAAAATTTACCCTCTGTCCCCATTCTACCACTATACTATCTTTTCTCTCTCTCTCCAACTCATAAGCATACATTAACATTTCAATATCACATTCTACAAGATACTATTCCTTCAACTTCAAATTACCGAGGGGACCAATTAATATTGATTTTATTCAATTTATAGAGTATTTTTCAAGGGACCGGGAAAAAATTTCAAATTATCGAGAGATTCAAATTAACGAGTGTCAAATTATCGAGAGTCGACTGTACTTATTTAGTTAGATTTTCTTAATTTAAGTTTCATTACTATTATGAGTTAGTTCAGGGGTATTTGGTTTAATCGTGCGATTTAAAGTACTTACTTACTTTCGGTTTTTTTATATTTTTTTATTATTAATTTTGTTTTCCCATTTAAATGGTCACATTATGTAACGTAACAAAGTTAAAGTCCCAAACGTTACATAAAAACTTTGTCCATAGAAACTCAAACAATACCCAAGGTATGCCATAATTAAGGTCAGGAGGGCCGACCTCACCCAAAAAATGTATTGATACCTAGTAAGGTTACTAGGTAATAAAATAGTAAAAATGTATCTAAATATAAAATATGGAGTGATCAGTGGAAGATGTAAGCTATAAACACAGTGTCTAATGAGATGAATTTACTGTAGACGAGTTTGAAAATAATAGACTGTTTAATTGATATTTAATGTTTTATAAAGATGTACATGTTGTTGTGTTTTATCATGATATTGTGTTTACATGATATTTATTTTGTATTTTGTATGTAGCAGTTGAAGCCATTGCTTTAAGAAAATATTAAGTAATGGGTACTAATTTCATTCATGTTAAACAAGTGTATTTATTATGTATGGTATCGTGTTAAGTGTATTTACTTTGAATAATTAATGAAGATGTCTTGAAATAATATTTGTAAACTTGGCCAGGAAGACAATAATTGTAAATAAATTGTCAAGTGGTCATTATAATTATGTTATAAACCAATGAAGGGTTCAATGATAAAATAAATTGAAATCAGGATAAATTAAAATTAGAATAATTGACCATAAGCCAGTGACTCTTTGTACAGTAGGTCAGGTCAGAAAATTAAATTAAAAACAAAAAAATTATAACACATGTAATAAAACAAATAGGCCTAAAGTTAGTATTTTGTAAAAGGAAAATAATACCTGTTAAAATAAGTTGATCAAGAAGAAAATGTAGTAAAATGTATATGGTTTAATAATGCATATTAGGTGAAAGTTTTAGGTGATTTAATGTAATTCCAATAAGGGAGTATTTTATTAAATAAGTGTAAGCATATTTCCTAATTACGGCTCTAGGATAACAAATATTATCCAATAACATAAGAGGAAGATGGTTGTTAGTGACAACTAAATGCAAGATATCTTGTTGATTTCAACATTCAATTGTTATAAATGAACGAGGACAGTTCAGTGGTGATAAATCTAGAAAAAAAACAATAAACCTAATGAATAAAATTACTGTCAATTAAAATTAAAACATAGTAACTGATCAAAAGACGGTTGGACGACTTCCGAGACTCTCACTTCGAGAACATTAAAATACCTATCAATAAAATTCAAATCAAAAATCTAAAGAATAAATTAACTAAACCTACCGTCAAATGAGTAATAATGGAAAACAATAAATAAATGAAGACAATCTTAGACCTGGAGAAGTCGAAGTAAATAAATACCTTATAACGAAAAATAAAGAGAATTAAATTAATACAGAACCTCACTTTCAACAACGGAGCAAGAACTTAATACTACACTAATTCCGTCGGGACCTGTGACAACCAGAAACGAAAAATCAGCGAAGATCAAGAACTGAACTTTCCATTACATCCTGGGACACTAACACCAACTTTTATTGAGAAGCTGGAGGTTGATATATTCAAGCCATTCCTCATCACTCAGCTATCCGTCACCGTTTAATGGAACACGGCCTTAACGAGTATCTTGTAAACGTTTGGTAAAAAACCTGCTTATGTTTATACTTCATATAATAAGATTTTAACTAAATTGTAATACCTAGTAACCTGAATTTGCATTACCTGACCTTACTAATAGTTAAAAGAACTACATGTACCCTGAGATAAAAGACAAACTGAAAATTATAATTAAATTGTAACATCTAAAACACGAGTTCAATAACAAATCGATTCTGTATTGTGTGATCGATATGATGTACTAGTAGCAGGAGAAAACAGCTGTTGGAATTTAAAATTATATAAAATAAAGAACCGTTCTTGAATTTGACGATTTTGTGTTATTTGTAGAATAATTATTGTATTTCGAATAGGGTGTATTTTACAGAGAAAGGAACGTGAGAAACGCATCAAGTGAAACGACTTAACCTATAATAACGGGTCAGTCGCCAATAACAGCGCTCGCCTGCAGACAGCTGGTGAATACGGGAGAATAGAGAACTAACTTACGCTCTCCTCTCTCCGCTCTTTCCAATTTAAATAATACATACCGACTAGGGTTGGAGGAAATTACTGAGTTATTCACTATAATAACTGTAATATAGCGTTTTTTCTCTGGTAAAACACTTGATAACTACTTAACACAGGTCTATGATCAATAACCGAATAATATCAACAACTTAATAAATAATTTTACAAATAAATCAACATTGATTTGCTGCAGGAGATCTCATCGACAGTAAAATATTACAGATTGACGCATTCCACTGTGGAGCCTTTGATCTTCATCTAGTTAAATAAGCAACAACATATAATTTATTATAAATTGACGATCATAACGTAGGGCTGAATTAACTGTAAACCCGTAACAGTATTACACTAGACACACATACTACATTTATTTGTAACAGTACGCGCGGCCTGCCCCAACATAGTGCAAAGGAAGGATAGATGGAAGATAAGGTGGTGTGAAAAGAATACTTCGAGTTTGGGATGTCTTAGTGAAAGTGAACGTACCCGGCCGGTAATGGCGGACCGCTGTGGATGGTGCGGGCAGATGAGAATGACACAAAAGTAACATCGATTTGAGTCAATAAAGAAATAAATACCAATGAGCTCAGTAAATAAAAGGGGTTTAAAATATATATATAATATTGAAACAATATAAATTATACGACAGTAATAAAATATTCGAGTCCCTGTTCTCGGGCGTCAAAATGAAACAATATAAATTACTTCAAATTAACAAACTCTTACCTTAGGGTTTTTCTCCAGGGTTTTACAGACGAAAATCCACTGCAGACAAGGTTATCTGGGTTTAAGTGCGAAATAATTACGCTAACACATTTTATACTGTCTAAATCACATGCTTATTTTTATTTACTATCAAAACCTCACACCCTTCTTTTACGTTCTACAAAAGGCTGTACACTTATTTTATATCAAACCATGAAATTAATTCTTTTCTCTATTAAGTTTTTTAAATACTATTATGAGTGATATTACTAATTAGATATGAATGTTGAAATGAACCAGTACGTAACCTCTACATTACCACACACACACACACACACACTTTCTTTTACATTAATATTCAAATAAACCCCATTCCCTTAGAGATCTCGTAATAAACATGTGTAGATTTTACGGCTGTTCAAGTTTTATAATTAGAAGAAAGTTATTAAATGAGTACTCAGCCTGGTTGTAGACCTGATCCAGTTTTGTAAGCACTTATTTTGTCCCGCACTCCGAAAGTCACTTGAAGTTAGGTGGAGTTACTTTGTCATTCGTCTAGCGTTAATTGTTTGCAGGTTATTCGAACCGTTTTGCAGTGGCGGCTTGTGACTTAAGAGGCTGGAGGGCGCGACCTTTAGGCTCCTTAATTATTTATCAATATAGAATTTAACGCACGATAGAAATGTCGCCAATATTTGATCACATAATTCATTAATAAAATAAGAATAGTAACACATACAGCATGCAACGATTATTTAAAAATTTGATCTCACCTCAAATATTGTGAGCTGTTGTAGAGAGTCAGCAGTTTTATTAATAAACATAACCACAAACTGTCCACAAAAATGTGTATGCTGTTTCCACAAAAAAAGTAATATACTATATTTACATTATATTATTTCTATGATACCTACACTTTAAACAGACCCTTTATTTTTATACAAAGTCCATTCGCCTTTCCTTTAAATTAACGAACTTTTCTAGCATCAGAGTCCTTCATTTCTTTAACAAGTTCCTTGTTGATAGATAACATCGCAAGGGCATTCAGTCTATCGTTTTTCATTGTACTTCTCAAGAAAGTCTTTAGTCTCAAGAAAAGCAGCTCTCAGTTTCGGCACTTGTCATGGGGTAGTTATGATAATTTTCGGAAGATTTGACACTTTTTTGGAAACTGACGTAAGATTGTTTTCTTCTATAAAGTTAAGAAGATTTATTGTGCCTTTAATATTAAAATCATGCCGTCTGTATAATAGTTCCAATTCACTCCGAAGTTTGTTTTCTTGTAAGAAAGGGTAATGTTGAATCACTCGTTTGAATTTTTCTTCCGGAAAGTTTGTAGAAAAAAGTGGAAATAAGTCACTTGGTTCCTCAGGGAACTCCTCATTTATTTGTGTTTCTATTTCATTTATTTTCTCCCTCTCTGCATCTCATTTTCAAAAATTCCGATGTCACTTTGACACATTACACTGTCTTTGTTCCTACTCTATAGTTGTTGGTACAGTATGTCCACATGGGATAGAATTCTATGGAAAAAAGTTAGCCAGAACATGAAATTTTGGTCCTAAAGAGCCCTTCTGTGACCACTTGCCTCATTAACTGTGACTCTGTTTGTACATTTTTTTTTCAAGAACTTCGAAACATTCCTCCAACATATATCGGTTTTCGTACACAACGTTGACTGTAAGAATGTTGTAATTCCATCTTGTTACAGAAACTCTGGGTAACCTGGCTTGCACTACTTCCTTGAAAACGTCTGTTCGTAGAGATGAGTGTGAAAAAAAATGCTGGAATGGCAGAGAGATTTGAGAAAAACTCTAACTTTGTTGCTTTTTCTAATAGCAAATTAAGTTCATGAGCGTAACAGTGTACAAAACATGTGAACGGATACACTTCTCTAATTTTTGCCTTTACACCTCCAATAGAACCACACATAACTGCCAACATAAGTCTGAGCTATTAACATTTGCTTTGACGTGTGAAGAAGGGGATAGATATTGTTCATTATGCACTTTGCTAATGTTTCTGCACATTTACCTTCAGGACTGAGAAATCCCCAAAACCTTTCGTACACCGACCCCTTAAACACGTAGTTAAAAACTAATACCATTTGACAATGGTTTCTCACATCAGTTGTCTCCTCACATTCGATTCTCACAAATCCAGAAGCTTTTATCGACTTTTCTATTTCTTCCCTGCAGACACTAAGCATACAGTCCAATATATCATTCTGTATTATTTTCTATGCACCTTTGAATACTGTGACCGATTCTAAGTGGTCTTTCATTACAGAAACCAGCTCCGCAGTAAACTTAATTAAGCCTTTGTATACCCCTGGATTTGTAGACGATGCTCATTCGTTATGAACTCTTGGAGACAACTGTAAAACACTACAGAATTTGACACACGAAATCAGCTGTTTTAAAACATGTCTGTTTTTGCTGACTTGAACATTGTGCTTTTCAATTTTTTGTCTAAATTGCGAGTCCAGACTAGACAGTATGTTTACTTTGCCTAACAAAGAAAAATCAACAACACTATTCATGTGATGGACGGATATTTCATGCTTCTTAATTTTTTCTGTAAGATGTTTTATATCATTAACATCTTTTAAGAGTCCAAAAACAATCACCATTTTCTCTGGGAGACAATAAAATACATGGAAAACAGAACATTATTCGTGAAGCTATTAAAAAAACACACACAAGCTCAAAACCTAAATACTAAACTAATGACTGCACTGAATTAACCACGCCAGAGAAACATATAAACACTAAACAGAGCAAATCTCATATTATTATCAGTAGTCTGCGATTAGTTGTACTGGGTGAATTACGCGACTTTCTGCTAATCGTGGCGCGGAAGCCGGCGCGCCGAGCGACAGTGTAAATGCCGCCTATAAGCTTACAATTTCGTTCAACTTTGGATACGTGGGGGAACTGAGAAGTGGGCGCGATTGTCAGAGCGCCGTAATGCAGGCTATTCCGAAAACATTTCTGCTATTACCTAACACAAAAACATTTTCTTGTCCGAAGCGTTAAAGAAATATGACCCACAAGTAGTGATAATGGGTTGTTTAATGATATGATTTAATCTGGGAGGCGCGCGCCTTAGCGCCCTAAGAACGAGCTGCCCCTGCTGTTTTGTTACATTTCACTTTAATAATTTAGTCGGCCGACTTTACTTTTGCTCGAGCGCTAATGGTTTTAATTAACTGACCGCGGTCATGAGTTGCAGTTGAACTGACCGCGCTATATTGTTTGTACACTTTTATTATTTGACTATGTTATGTTTTGTTTTATTGATATTAATAAAATAAATAAAATATGATTGATTTTAATTTTATTCATTCTTTACTGTCTAACTTTGTCGGGCGCCATCTTGTATTGCCAACTACAAAAAAAAATAGGTGTACTTACCATTTTTCGGGTCCTTTTCGGCGAACTGTGACAGCAGCGGTATGCGAACATCTGCTCTCCAGTACCAGCGGCGGACACAGCGAGCCAATCCGGCATCAGCAGCCGCCGAGACGTGACCAACTACGTGTTCGTAGCTAGCCAATCAGCGACCCCGGTTAGTTAATAAAACCCGGGCCGGCAGAAAATTTTACGCACTCTTCATCGCCACGCCATCGGACGCACTTCATCTCCTCTCCTCTCTCGGACGACATCGGCACGGAGTCAGCCGGAAGGAACGGCCGAAGAATAGAACCGGCGTTCTTGCGTCTTCGCCCTCCAGTTCCGCGCCAGCGATGGATTTCGCTGGGCCGGCAGCCGACTCTACAACCGGTGCCGGAAGAAGAGGAGGACTGCAGTACGCCACGATCAGCGGGCGCAGCCGCCGAACATCTCAGCGCGGCACAACCAACATCAGCCTTCTCGCCACAAGGTCCTTTTTAGGGCCACCAAAAACACTAGAGTGTACGATTGGCGCCATTTGTTATGCGGCAAACCTTTTGTCCGGTGACAAGTGGCGCCCAACGTAGGGCAGCGATCATCTTGCGGATGCAAGATCCAGCCACGCCAGCGAGCTACCAGCCGGCACACCAATCAACATGGCGCCCAGCAGACACCTCCACAACATCTGGAGAAGAGCAGTAGGCTGGCTACCGGAGAGCATTCAAGACCCGGTGGAGTTGTGACAGCAGCGGTATGCGAACATCTGCTCTCCAGTACCAGCGGCGGACACAGCGAGCCAATCCGGCATCAGCAGCCGCCGAGACGTGACCAACTACGTGTTCGTAGCTAGCCAATCAGCGACCCCGGTTAGTTAATAAAACCCGGGCCGGCAGAAAATTTTACGCACTCTTCATCGCCACGCCATCGGACGCACTTCATCTCCTCTCCTCTCTCGGACGACATCGGCACGGAGTCAGCCGGAAGGAACGGCCGAAGAATAGAACCGGCGTTCTTGCGTCTTCGCCCTCCAGTTCCGCGCCAGCGATGGATTTTGCTGGGCCGGCAGCCGACTCTACAACCGGTGCCGGAAGAAGAGGAGGACTGCAGTACGCCACGATCAGCGGGCGCAGCCGCCGAACATCTCAGCGCGGCACAACCAACATCAGCCTTCTTGCCACAAGGTCCTTTTTAGGGCCACCAAAAACACTAGAGTGTACGATTGGCGCCATTTGTTATGCGGCAAACCTTTTGTCCGGTGACAGAACACAGGAGCAGAATGGTTTATTTGCAATAATTAATTTAATTCACATTGGCAATGAACAAAAGGTTTATTTACTCTATAATGCACACAACAAAAAAAACTTCTTTTCCTGCACTTACATACTATTGCAAATTTAGCTATAAACTCATGAAATGAATGCCATTAAAATTAATTTCCTTACATCTTTTCCATTATTGATTTGGTCTTATTAATTATATTTCTTTCTTTTATACACAAACCAGCACTTCTTTTAAATTTCTATACTCTCTCTCTCTCTCTCTCTCTCTCTCTCTCTCTCTCTCTCTCTCTCTCTCTCTCTCTCTCTCTCTCTCTCTCCACCCCTCCCATGTTTAATTAACTCATCAGTTTAATTTTATTTTAGGCTGCCAGTTCTTTGGTAAACATTCTCAAAAATTTCTTTTAAAGGTTTTAGATTTAACCCTTGTTGGTCTGCCAAATTTAAGATCTTGACGAGTCCGTCTCTACCACGCATTTCGTTTCTGTTTCGCACATTTTCCTTATTTAATTCATTCTCCGGAACTGTAACTTTATTAAAACTGTTTACTTTTGATTTAAATTCACATTTTGAAACAAATTGTTACATACGGGCGACTAAAACTTCGCCTAAACCGGCGGACGCGAAGGTTATTTGCGTCCGACACTGGTAGTTGTTATTTGCCGACTGACTTTGTTTGCTGTGTGTCTGACGAAACTAGTGGCATTGCTACACCCACATTCCTCGTTATGTAAGGCGCTGACGTAACATCGCCTGATGCTCAGTTACATAATTTGTTTACAGTTTTGTATGTCATTGGTTGACCTTGGCACAATTCCAGCTTGTTGATTTTGTCGCTTCAGAAATTCACATACATAATGTCCCAAGCAGTGCTACCACTGCCGCTACCACTGAATATACCTTTGTTTATGTTTTGTCCCAATCATAGTAGAAAAATGTTATTTGTTTTATTAAAAAAATACAAACTTCTTTATTACCCCAAAATAGGCCCAAAATGTCCCGTTACAATACCCCCTCAAGGAGAGATTTTATGCCGAAGCATAAAAACTCTCATTGACACATTCATACTTGCTAAAGGGATCAGCCAGGATATGTCGCCACAACCCCCTGTATGGTTTACAAAAAAAAATAATCAACTCACCCTTGGTCCGGTGACTGTGACCGCACCTGAATGACAATACTGGACTTCTCTATCGAGATCCCAACACCGTAGAGTCAGACAGATACTTAACGCCCCTGCTCTGACGCGCTGGCCAGCTCAGGTCCGCCGCCACAGCATCACCAAACACTGAAACAACAAATCAAATATCAACTAGTGGCCTTATACAACACCATATCCCCAACTGATCTGTTTCCCCTTAACGGTGCTGGTTTGCGCTAAGAAGCACTGGTTTTGTTTTTACTTCTACCATATATCAACATACCTAACAACACAACATGATACCCATTTTAAAATTCCATAATCTCATTCTATCTACTTTCTCTTGTTAACTTTTATCCCAATATTCAAAATTATTACCCTGATTCCCATCAGAATTTAAATAAACATTTCCCATTACCATATTACACCTTTCTCTTATCCCCAATTTGCATCTAAAATATTTAAATTCATAAAATTCTCTTACACTAACAAACACAATATAACATAAGAAAACATAGTACACTCATAATTCACATTGTTATTATTATCTTAAAATAAACAATTTGTATTTAAAAATTTACACACTTTACATCATTAAATTTGCATATAAAATCATAAAATTACCTTTTAATCTCAATTGATTTTTATTAATTCTCTTTCAAAAAAAATTATTATTTTTTTTTTCAATCTTCGTTTTACACATCATTTCATTTATTATTCCCTTTCATTAATTTGGGTGATTCTACGTTATTCATTATAATTCACTTTTATCAACTTGGCATTTACTCATAATCTTACCCCTTTTATTACTCTAACGCTCCCTTACAAAATCTTTAATTAGTATGACACCCCTCTCTACCAAAAAATCTACTAACCCTTCTCTACCTCTAACTACTTACTACTTTAACCCAATTCGCCACCTTCTCTCAATATATAAAAAAATACTCTCTAACCCTTTGTACTTAGGATACGTGTTTCCCCCCCCCCGCCCCCCAAAAACTCATTTCCCTTATCTGGCCCCTGGATTCTACCTAAGGCAACCCCGTCTCCACTAAATCGATCCCAATCCCGTCCCAACTTATCATTATGTTGCGGACTCCCACATTACACTACCCCCTACTACAAAATTGCCATCCCCAAAATCTCAATCTTATTACCTTACTACAACTACAACAAAATAACATCATCAATTATAAACAACAATATATCACTCAAAACTCTACATATATTCTCCATTTCTACTGTGTCTCCACTTATATTCAAATTCTCTATTACTTGTATTTCATCTCTTATTCTCTTTAATACCTCAATATTTTCCAACTTGGACTAACTCAAACGTTTTACTCAAACAATTACTATCACCCAACTTCTATCTTTTGCAACCCATTGAAAATTTTAACTATCACAACTTTATTTCATTTTATTTTAAAATCTATAAACACATTGAAAACATATTATATTTTTATAATCCTTATTCCTAACATACTACATGCAATTAACACAATAAGACATAATAAACAAATATACGGAAGTATCTAGTGCATCTATTTTTCAAATCAAAACAAAATTATTGAGTAGCGAATCATCATTATTAAAATACAACAAATTTCTAATTCGTTACCCCCCCAAAATTACCCACACATCTTGTATAATACCTTACATAACATAATAAGCAAATAGACATTTACCTTGATTATTAGCATACATTAAACAAACAATTATCTTTTAAATAATTTACAGAAACTTATAAACATTCTTGTTTGAAATTTTTCATTCACTTTTTTATATATCGTCATTTCATTATTTATCCTTTGCTGTAATTAGGTCCCTCAAAATTTTCAAATTTATTAATCTATATTTTTAACCATTATGCTATTCCACAAACTAAAACATTTAACATTTATTTATTCATTAATTGTCATTAAATTGAAATCCCATCAAATAATTTAAATTCCTTATAAAAATTCAAACATATAACATTCAATCACAATATTGAAACATCTCAAATTATTTACTTCAATTGATTCTTAAAACACAATATATTTCAATTATTACCAAGATTTGCAAATCATTAACTATTGTCTTCATAATTATTTTTATTATTTATTTAGACTGCAAAATATTAATAATATTATTATTATTATCACAACATTTTCTAATACATATACACATTGTTTACCTAACATTTCATAATACACACAATTGAATTCACTACATTATTTACAAATTATTCGTCAATAACTGTTCAATTGTTTCACACTTCATATGTCCAAATCTGCAAGGTCATTACCAACAATTACAATATTTAAATTGTCCATTCACTGATTTTTTTATTTCAACCTTCATCATCGTATATATATCGAATATATTTATAACATGCATCATTGTTATCCACATACCATTTATTATTATTATTATTATTATTATTATTATAATAATCCATTAACTTTATTTCATTCATTATGCCATTATAATTTATAGGGTTATTCCCTATTAATATTTCATAAACCTTGTCAACATAAGTTATTATTGTCCAGTCTCCATCAGTATTATTGGTCAACGTCAGGTAAGCTATTTTATCATTCTTATATTCCTCTACTATTACATCAGGTAAGTGTTTATTGTTTATAAAGGTATTATCAAAATAATCCTCTATCTCTCTTTCAACAGGTAAGTATTTTATATTGTTTATCTTCACCCCTTCTAATCTTTTTCTCAATTCATCATAATTTCTTTTTAACTTATATAATTCTATCTCTCTCTCAATACACAACTCTCTCTCTTCATAACACCACATCACACTCTCACAATTATTACAGACAGAGGGTACAACATTATACAACATCAATATACACTTCAATTCATCTACTAATACGGGTCTCTTGCCCTTCAAAAACAACATTGTGAACACTCTGGTTCAGAAAAATTAATGGGAAAATTTACCCTCTGCCCACATTCTATCACTATACTATTTTTCCACTCTCGTTGTAACTCATTAACACACATTAACATCTCATAATCACATTCTACACATTCATCAGTATTTTCATTACTTATTTTCATCGTATCGACCTCCGATACTAATTCTTCAAATACATTACTATTATTCTCATTATTTTCAACATTATTGTTATCATTTATTAACTCTTTCTCTGATATCATATTTTTACATTTGTCACTACAATTTTTATTGGTTTTATTATCTCCCATACATACACACTCTCTTGACTCCTTTATTTCTCTACATATTTCGTTCAACTTACTCTCCAGACTACATAGTGAATTAGTTAATACATCAAACTTAGCATCATTCATGTCAAAACGACTATTCATCACATTAAATTTGTTATTCTGTGTATCTAACTTCTCATTTACACTACTTTTCAATTCTCGCATCTCGTTTTTCAATTCTCTAAAACCACTATCTTGTTTTTTTCTACATAATTGCACATCATATTGTACAATCTTGTTAACATAGTATCATTATTATCTGCCATTTTTCTTCTTTTTTTTTCTTTTAGATATATTTCTTTGTAAAATATTATTATATGTAACACATACTTATTAAAAAAAAAATATTCTACTCACCCATATTTTATTTCCTCAACCATTCTGCTCTTCCAGTAGGCCTATATTTTATATAAATTTCTTTATATAAAATTGTCCCTGTTCGGGCGCCAATGTTATGTTTTGTTTTATTGATATTAATAAAATAAATAAAATATGATTGATTTTAATTTTATTCATTCTTTACTGTCTAACTTTGTCGGGCGCCATCTTGTATTGCCAACTACAAAAAAAAATAGGTGTACTTACCATTTTTCGGGTCCTTTTCGGCGAACACAGGAGCAGAATGGTTTATTTGCAATAATTAATTTAATTCACATTGGCAATGAACAAAAGGTTTATTTACTCTATAATGCACACAACAAAAAAAAACTTCTTTTTCCTGCACTTACATACTATTGCAAATTTAGCTATAAACTCATGAAATGAATGCCATTAAAATTAATTTCCTTACATCTTTTCCATTATTGATTTGGTCTTATTAATTATATTTCTTTCTTTTTATACACAAACCAGCACTTCTTTTAAATTTCTATATTCGCTCTCTCTCTCTCTCTCTCTCTCTCTCTCTCTCTCTCTCTCTCTCTCTCTCTCTCTCTCTCTCTCTCTCTCTCTCTCTCTCCTCTCTCTCTCTCTCTCTCTCTCTCTCTCTCTCTCTCTCCACCCCTCCCATGTTTAATTAACTCATCAGTTTAATTTTATTTTAGGCTGCCAGTTCTTTGGTAAACATTCTCAAAAATTTCTTTTAAAGGTTTTAGATTTAACCCTTGTTGGTCTGCCAAATTTAAGATCTTGACGAGTCCGTCTCTACCATGCATTTCGTTTCTGTTTCGCACATTTTCCTTATTTTATTCATTCTCCGGAACTGTAACTTTATTAAAACTGTTTACTTTTGATTTAAATTCACATTTTGAAACAAATTGTTACATACGGGCGACTAAAACTTCGCCTAAACCGGCGGACGCGAAGGTTATTTGCGTCCGACACTGGTAGTTGTTATTTGCCGACTGACTTTGTTTGCTGTGTGTCTGACGAAACTAGTGGCATTGCTACACCCACATTCCTCGTTATGTAAGGCGCTGACGTAACATCGCCTGATGCTCAGTTACATAATTTGTTTACAGTTTTGTATGTCATTGGTTGACCTTGGCACAATTCCAGCTTGTTGATTTTGTCGCTTCAGAAATTCACATACATAATGTCCCCAAGCAGTGCTACACTGCCCGCTACCACTGAATATACCTTTGTTTATGTTTTGTCCCAATCATAGTAGAAAAATGTTATTTGTTTTATTAAAAAAATACAAACTTCTTTATTACCCCAAAATAGGCCCAAAATGTCCCGTTACAATACCCCCTCAAGGAGAGATTTTATGCCGAAGCATAAAAACTCTCATTGACACATTCATACTTGCTAAAGGGATCAGCCAGGATATGTCGCCACAACCCCCTGTATGGTTTACAAAAAAAAAATAATCAACTCACCCTTGGTCCGGTGACTGTGACCGCACCTGAATGACAATACTGGACTTCTCTATCAAGATCCCAACACCGTAGAGTCAGACAGATACTTAACGCCCCTGCTCTGACGCGCTGGCCAGCTCAGGTCCGCCGCCACAGCATCACCAAACACTGAAACAACAAATCAAATATCAACTAGTGGCCTTATACAACACCATATCCCCAACTGATCTGTTTCCCCTTAACGGTGCTGGTTTGCGCTAAGAAGCACTGGTTTTGTTTTTACTTCTACCATATATCAACATACCTAACAACACAACATGATACCCATTTTAAAATTCCATAATCTCATTCTATCTACTTTCTCTTGTTAACTTTTATCCCAATATTCAAAATTATTACCCTGATTCCCATCAGAATTTAAATAAACATTTCCCATTACCATATTACACCTTTCTCTTATCCCCAATTTGCATCTAAAATATTTAAATTCATAAAATTCTCTTACACTAACAAACACAATATAACATAAGAAAACATAGTACACTCATAATTCACATTGTTATTATTATCTTAAAATAAACAATTTGTATTTAAAAATTTACACACTTTACATCATTAAATTTGCATATAAAATCATAAAATTACCTTTTAATCTCAATTGATTTTTATTAATTCTCTTTCAAAAAAAATTATTATTTTTTTTTTCAATCTTCGTTTTACACATCATTTCATTTATTATTCCCTTTCATTAATTTGGGTGATTCTACGTTATTCATTATAATTCACTTTTATCAACTTGGCATTTACTCATAATCTTACCCCTTTTATTACTCTAACGCTCCCTTACAAAATCTTTAATTAGTATGACACCCCTCTCTACCAAAAAATCTACTAACCCTTCTCTACCTACCTAACTACTTACTACTTTAACCCAATTCGCCACCTTCTCTCAATATATAAAAAAATACTCTCTAACCCTTTGTACTTAGGATACGTGTTTCCCCCCCCCCGCCCCCCAAAAACTCATTTCCCTTATCTGGCCCCTGGATTCTACCTAAGGCAACCCCCGTCTCCACTAAATCGATCCCAATCCCCGTCCCAACTTATCATTATGTTGCGGACTCCCACATTACACTACCCCCTACTACAAAATTGCCATCCCCAAAATCTCAATCTTATTACCTTACTACAACTACAACAAAATAACATCATCAATTATAAACAACAATATATCACTCAAAACTCTACATATATTCTCCATTTCTACTGTGTCTCCACTTATATTCAAATTCTCTATTACTTGTATTTCATCTCTTATTCTCTTTAATACCTCAATATTTTCCAACTTGGACTAACTCAAACGTTTTACTCAAACAATTACTATCACCCAACTTCTATCTTTTGCAACCCATTGAAAATTTTAACTATCACAACTTTATTTCATTTTATTTTAAAATCTATAAACACATTGAAAACATATTATATTTTTATAATCCTTATTCCTAACATACTACATGCAATTAACACAATAAGACATAATAAACGACAATATAGGAAGTATCTAGTGCATCTATTTTTCAAATCAAAACAAAATTATTGAGTAGCGAATCATCATTATTAAAATACAACAAATTTCTAATTCGTTACCCCCCCAAAATTACCCACACATCTTGTATAATACCTTACATAACATAATAAGCAAATAGACATTTACCTTGATTATTAGCATACATTAAACAAACAATTATCTTTTAAATAATTTACAGAAACTTATAAACATTCTTGTTTGAAATTTTTCATTCACTTTTTTATATATCGTCATTTCATTATTTATCCTTTGCTGTAATTAGGTCCCTCAAAATTTTCAAATTTATTAATCTATATTTTTAACCATTATGCTATTCCACAAACTAAAACATTTAACATTTATTTATTCATTAATTGTCATTAAATTGAAATCCCATCAAATAATTTAAATTCCTTATAAAAATTCAAACATATAACATTAATCACAATATTGAAACATCTCAAATTATTTACTTCAATTGATTCTTAAAACACAATATATTTCAATTATTACCAAGATTTGCAAATCATTAACTATTGTCTTCATAATTATTTTTATTATTTATTTAGACTGCAAAATATTAATAATATTATTATTATTATCACAACATTTTCTAATACATATACACATTGTTTACCTAACATTTCATAATACACACAATTGAATTCACTACATTATTTACAAATTATTCGTCAATAACTGTTCAATTGTTTCACACTTCATATGTCCAAATCTGCAAGGTCATTACCAACAATTACAATATTTAAATTGTCCATTCACTGATTTTTTATTTCAACCTTCATCATCGTATATATATCGAATATATTTATAACATGCATCATTGTTATCCACATACCATTTATTATTATTATTATTATTATTATTATTATAATAATCCATTAACTTTATTTCATTCATTATGCCATTATAATTTATAGGGTTATTCCCTATTAATATTTCATAAACCTTGTCAACATAAGTTATTATTGTCCAGTCTCCATCAGTATTATTGGTCAACGTCAGGTAAGCTATTTTATCATTCTTATATTCCTCTACTATTACATCAGGTAAGTGTTTATTGTTTATAAAGGTATTATCAAAATAATCCTCTATCTCTCTTTCAACAGGTAAGTATTTTATATTGTTTATCTTCACCCCTTCTAATCTTTTTCTCAATTCATCATAATTTCTTTTTAACTTATATAATTCTATCTCTCTCTCAATACACAACTCTCTCTCTTCATAACACCACATCACACTCTCACAATTATTACAGACAGAGGGTACAACATTATACAACATCAATATACACTTCAATTCATCTACTAATACAAATTCATCAAATTGAAATTATTCAATTCATCTATTCGTCTCTTGCCCTTCAAAAACAACATTTGTGAACACTCTGGTTCAGAAAAATTAATGGGAAAATTTACCCTCTGCCCACATTCTATCACTATACTATTTTTCCACTCTCGTTGTAACTCATTAACACACATTAACATCTCATACTCACATTCTACACATTCATCAGTATTTTCATTACTTATTTTCATCGTATCGACCTCCGATACTAATTCTTCAAATACATTACTATTATTCTCATTATTTTCAACATTATTGTTATCATTTATTAACTCTTTCTCTGATATCATATTTTTACATTTGTCACTACAATTTTTATTGGTTTTATTATCTCCCATACATACACACTCTCTTGACTCCTTTATTTCTCTACATATTTCGTTCAACTTACTCTCCAGACTACATAGTGAATTAGTTAATACATCAAACTTAGCATCATTCATGTCAAAACGACTATTCATCACATTAAATTTGTTATTCTGTGTATCTAACTTCTCATTTACACTACTTTTCAATTCTCGCATCTCGTTTTTCAATTCTCTAAAACCACTATCTTGTTTTTTCTACATAATTGCACATCATATTGTACAATCTTGTTAACATAGTATCATTATTATCTGCCATTTTTCTTCTTTTTTTTTCTTTTAGATATATTTCTTTGTAAAATATTATTATATGTAACACATACTTATTAAAAAAAAAAAATTCTACTCACCCATATTTTATTTCCTATTCCAAACAACCATTCTGCTCTTCCAGTAGGCCTATATTTTATATAAATTTCTTTATATAAAATTGTCCCTGTTCGGGCGCCAATGTTATGTTTTGTTTTATTGATATTAATAAAATAAATAAAATATGATTGATTTTAATTTTATTCATTCTTTACTGTCTAACTTTGTCGGGCGCCATCTTGTATTGCCAACTACAAAAAAAAATAGGTGTACTTACCATTTTTCGGGTCCTTTTCGGCGAACACAGGAGCAGAATGGTTTATTTGCAATAATTAATTTAATTCACATTGGCAATGAACAAAAGGTTTATTTACTCTATAATGCACACAACAAAAAAAACTTCTTTTCCTGCACTTACATACTATTGCAAATTTAGCTATAAACTCATGAAATGAATGCCATTAAAATTAATTTCCTTACATCTTTTCCATTATTGATTTGGTCTTATTAATTATATTTCTTTCTTTTATACACAAACCAGCACTTCTTTTAAATTTCTATATTCGCTCTCTCTCTCTCTGCTCTCTCTCTCTCTCTCTCTCTCTCTCTCTCTCTCTCTCTCTCTCTCTCATCTCTCTCTCTCTCTCTCTCTCTCTCTCTCTCTCTCTCCACCCCTCCCATGTTTAATTAATTCATTAGTGTAAGTTTATTTTAGGCTGCCAGTTCTTTGGTAAACATTCTCAAAAATTTCTTTTAAAGGTTTTAGATTTAACCTTGTTGGTTACTTATCTGCCAAATTTAAGATCTTGACGAGTCCGTCTCTACCACGCATTTCGTTTCTATTTCGCACATTTTCCTTATTTTATTCATTCTCCGGAACTGTAACTTTATTAAAACTGTTTACTTTTGATTTAAATTCACATTTTGAAACAAATTGTTACATACGGGCGACTAAAACTTCGCCTAAACCGGCGAGCCTGTAACTTTTATATATTTTGGTAAAATTAAATTTATTCAAATTACAACTCCCACTTACCTTTCAACTTGGATCTGGCCAGATCGCATAGTGTGGACTAACCCATTTCGTTCGACGAACTATGACAGTACATAAACGAATTAAGGCCTTGAAAAAAATTTAACTCTCAATTGTATGGAAGAGAAATTAGATTTTTTATTAATAAGAAAGGTTGAATTGATAAAACTTCGTGTTACATGTTGTGCAACTCTTGCACCTTACCGACTATGGCTTACCTTATCCTTTATACAGATACAAACAATTATGTATTTCACACATAAACACAGAACAGCCCAGCATTGTACACTCACTACTCACATTCCATTATAAAACTCCCATTTACCCGATTGAATACCTGATTTTTGATCACTACCGGCAACGCGTTCTTCGGTGACCTCGTGGCCAGCCCGCGGTAGGTCGAAAACGTCTCAAAAAGGACGAAACTGAATCACAAATTGGGATATTATTGTTCTACAACTCTCCTCCCATCCTGTCACTGGTTTTAGAAAATGACTACTTCACTTTCATTATCAAATACTAATGAAATTATATGAGCATATTTAGCTCGCGTGTCGGCGTTGACACAGTCAGTGACGAACTGGCCAATGTGTTTCCTCGAGTCGCGGGAAATGAGCAGTCACGGCCATCCGGTTTTAGTCGCCGTTGGTGATTAATTGCGGTGGCATAACCATTTTATGCATGGATTATAACTGGCATGTGTGTGTGTCCAGAGGCCGATATTGGCATCTGCTCTGCTGATGTCGCTCACAGTAGGCGGAGTTTGACGCTGTTTTCCGGTAGCCGGTCATTTGGAACTACTAACTTCTCGTCCCAGCGCCATGTTGGTCTCAACTGCGGTGTCACTCACGGCGTCAGTGCCGATCCCCGCCCGGCTGAGTTGCATACGGGCGTCAAAACACATGCACAGAGTTCTTAGAATTTTGGTGGAGGTAAATTCTTCTGCCGTGTTACACCACTGAAATTGCGCGTCGCTTTTGTTCCAAACGCTGTTTCTCAACCTCGTGCTGTTGCTCAACACCGTTCTGTTAACACGTGGTCCATTATAAATGAAATGAATTCGGTTGCACAATGATTTTATGAAAAGTCCGCCCAAAATGAAATACATAAAAATACATATGCCCCTAACTGTTAAAAATAAAAACACCCAAAAATGACCCGCTACAATACCCCCTCGATGAGAATTCTGCTGTCCACAACAGAAGAAATCTCATCGATAAACCCCGAAGAGGACCGGTGAGGAACTGGTGCGAACAACCCCCTGGTTCTTACTCTCATGGGTACACGACCCCCCTGGCTCAGCGACCATGGACTCATCTGAACGAGATCACTGGACTTCTCCGTTAGAGATCCCAACACCGAGAAATCGATCAGACTCGCACCACAGCGCGCCTCGCTTCTAACATACTACCCCCAAAAATCCTCAATCCCTGGCTAAAATCATTCCAGCTCCTCCGCCGATATGGATCCCCTTTTTGCAAGCTGGGCTGCCTTTAGCAAATACTGGGCTCACACACTCTCACGTTACATATTACCATAACACATTAAAAGTGGAAAATTTGCTTTTTAAAATTTATCAAAAATTTAGAAAAATCAAAATTCAAAAAAAAAAAAATAATTGTTTATCAAAAAATTCTCTTCCTCTTTTTCTAATTTTTTGTTTCAAATGACTTAACCTAGACATTTCTAATAATATAAACACATCCTTACTCTAACATGAGAACCACTTATATTCTACCAATACAATGCAATACAATAAAATAAACATGGTTAATGCACACATAATAAAAGAATAATTATCTAACATATTCATTCGCTGGCAGGCGAAAAATCAAAAATTTTTTTTTTCAAAAATTTAAAAAAATTTTAAAATTCAAAAAATTTAAATTTATTCATTAAAAAAAATTTTATTACATTTATTTATTAAATAACATTTATTAAAATTATTCAAATATTGGTTTGAATTAATCAAACAAACAAATTAAAATTGGATTCCTACTATACAAGCTTAGTAGGTGTTATGACCTCATCAGCTGATCTTAACTAGGTCAAGTCCAAAACCCTTGACCTACATATGTTATGTATAAGTTCTGAAAACACATTGGACATCTGTAATATCCTAACTTGAAATACAAAACATAGTAACATAAAATATTTAAAATAAACACGATATTAATATAATAATCAAGTTGACATTTAAATTATGTAAACAATTCTGGACTTTACATTATTCTCAATTCTATCAAAATTCTGTCACTGGTTGAAAAAATGAACATTGTATCCTTATTATAAATCTCTCTTTCTTTTCAACAATCTTACTTTAATCTACTGCGGGTGATGTAAATTATTTATTCTCGTTTTTCTGTATTAGATCTCTATACATATATACTTTCTCCCTCTGACTCTAATATTAATCAACTTCCATTCTCATGACACCCATCTCTACCAAAAATATCTACTAATCAGGACACTCTAAACCCCAACTTATCATTTAACACACTTCGCCGCCTTCTCTACATATATAATATTCTCCAACCCTTTGTACATAGGATACGTGTTTCCCCGCCCCCTAAAAAACTCATTTCCCTTATTTGGCCCCCGGATTTTACCTAAGTCGACCCCTACTCACTAAAATCTATGCCAGTCCCGTCCCAACCCTTGTTGCGGACTCCTACATGACACTACCCTCTAATACAAAATTGCCATCCCCAAAATTCTCAATCTCATTACATTACTACAAATACACAAAATAATCTCCTTAACTATAAAAACAACAATATGTCACTCAAAATCTACATAAAGTCTCCATTACCACTGTGTCAACATTAATACTCCACCAACTCTGTTACATCACATCAATTCAAAAACAACATTACATTATATTCATATCTATCATTTCACATTTAACGTTTAATTCAATTTGGACAGGTCTGCATGTCCCATAAAACATTTATCACCCATGAATTATCTTTTATTAACTTGCATAAATTATTATTATTTTATTTCTCATATTCCTTTTATCTTTACTTCAAAATATCTGTAGTACATCAAACATAGCATTGAACATTAATAACTTGTAACCTTTATAACTAACCTACCAGTGACATTATGGCTGATCAGCTGATATCCTAACATAATAAAAACACATCTTAAAATAGAACAAATTACATGGAATATACATATTTATTTTTATTTATTCTCCCTTCTCACCTCATTGTTTCCCATTTCTCTGATTCTGATGCTTATGTTAACCTGCCAGACGATTTACTTATTGGCTTAAACAAATACACACATAATAAAATTACATATTCTTGTATACATTATCCTATAATGTTTACATCAATAATCATCTAACCCATTCATAACCTTTTACCGTTTAACTTTCTTGAAATTTTTCAAAATTTATTATTGATAATCATTATTTATCATTTTTCATTTATTATAAAAAATTTTTTAATTGTCATATTTATTCAACACAATGATTGCATTAAAATTTCACTATTGCATTACCACCTCAATCACACCTGTAAACATTTTTTTATTATACATGATTATAAAATTTTCATACTTACACTCCATTTAACACGATATACCCACAAAACATAATCACTACCATCTCTGAAACATTTCACAAAATTTATTAATTTAAATTAAATAATTTATCATTCATTACCAAATTTCCATCTCGTAAAACAAATTGAATTTACACAAAATTTAATTATACAACATTTACATAATCAATTAAAATATTTAAAATATATCAAATTATTTTAATTAAATTAATTATTAACAATATAGAATTCATTACCATCCAAACAATTATAATTCTCTGATTACTTGTTTTCAAAATTAATTTGGTTTATTTATTTAAATTGCAAATATTTCAATATTATTATCACAACAATCATCTTACATACACACATATGAATTCACTACATTTTATTTACAAACTCTTATTTATTGTTCAGTTTTTCCGCACTTCATTTGTCCCATTCTGCCATGTCAGAACCATTAAAACAAAATATTTATACTGTCTTTTATTGTTTTAATAGTTTAACCTCCATCGTTCCAAATCAACCTTGGTTCTACATAACATCGTTCAATATTATCAGCACACAAATGACTGTTTTGTGTGTTGTAACCAGAAAAACTAACTTCAATCAACTTATTCAAATATTCGTTAAACCAGTCTACGTTAGGTATTTTTATCAAGTCTCCATCAGTAAATTCATTAACTATTGGGTTAATTATTTTTATTACATCATTGTAATCATTATCATTCACATATACTTCTAAACTTTCCTTCCATTCTTCATATTTTCTATGCAAATTATACAGTTCTGTTACATACCCTTCTCTACTTACTTCTCTCTCTTCATAACACCACATCACACTCTCACAATCATTCCGGACAGAGGGTATAAATTCAATTAAATCTTTCCTGACTTCTACAGGAAAAGCAAAAAACTTCAAAAAACAATTATTTGTAGCACTCTTGTCTACACAATATATACGTGAAGGTCTTCCTTCACCCCCCATTCTACCTCGTAAACAATTTACCCCCTGTTTCATACCTGTAATATAACTCTCTTTCCACTCTCTCTCTAACTCATTAACACACATTAACATCTCATAATCACATTCTACAACTTCATTAGTACTCTCAGATACCAATTTTTCGACTACATTATTATTCTCGTTATTATCAACATCATTATTATCTATTAATTCATTACCTAACACAACATTGTCATTACAACTTTCGTTTGTATTATTCTTACTCTGTTCTACTTTATTCAGACTATTTCTTGTCATTTCATTGTCATTTTCAAGACATACATTCTTGTCTTGTATACTATTTATCAACTCGTCAAATTTTATATTTATATTTTGCTGAAACTGAATATTCTGTTCTTTAATTTCATTAAAAATAATATTTTTAATATTCTGCTGTTCGCATTTTATTTTCTGCTCTTTGAATTCGTTACTTAAAATTTCAAGTTTCTCGTCATTTCTATCAAGACGCTTATTTAATTCATTGAAATTACTATTCATATTATTCAAAATTATATCATTATCATCAAAACGTTTATTGAGGTTATTATTCTGTTTATCGAATTTGTTGTCCATTTTTCGTAAAAAACTCATTATATCTAGTTCCTCTGATTGTTTACTTTTATTAGTTGAAACGGGGGTCAATTGAATCCCCGAATCAACGTCTGTTTCGTTTGGTTGTGGTTGAGACGCAATCGGAGTGGAATGAACTATTACATTACTGCCGCCAGCTGTTTCTGTAACAGCACCCGTCTCCCCCCTCAACATACCACTTTCATCAAGCGATTGCGACTCAAGGCCACTTTCACTCATAATTGAATTTACTATACTACTTTTTTCTGTATTCTCGGACATTTTTACTTTATCTATTTTGTCTTACGTAACAACTACCAATGATTAGTCTTTTTTCAAAACTGATATTACAACATCAATTTACTTTCACGACCGTATTCCGTTCAATGTACTGTCACATGTAGGCCGTTGTAATAACTTTTTTGTTATATTAAATCCTGATCACGCGGTACCAATTGTAACTTTTTATCTTCTTTGTTAAAATTAAATTTATTCAAATTACAACTCCCACTTACCTTTCAACTTGGATCTGGCCGGATCGCATAGTGTGGACTAACCCATTTCGTTCGACGAACTATGACAGTACATAAACGAATTAAGGCCTTGAAAAAAATTTAACTCTCAATTGTATGGAAGAGAAATTAGATTTTTTATTAATAAGAAAGGTTGAATTGATAAAACTTCGTGTTACATGTTGTGCAACTCTTGCACCTTACCGACTATGGCTTACCTTATCCTTTATACAGATACAAACAATTATATATTTCACACATAAACACAGAACAGCCCAGCATTGTACACTCACTACTCACATTCCATTATAAAACTCCCATTTACCCGATTGAATACCTGATTTTTGATCACTACCGGCAACGCGTTCTTCGGTGACCTCGTGGCCAGCCCGCGGTAGGTCGAAAACGTCTCAAAAAGGACGAAACTGAATCACAAATTGGGATATTACTGTTCTACAACTCTCCTCCCATCCTGTCACTGGTTTTAGAAAATGACTACTTCACTTTCATTATCAAATACTAATGAAATTATATGAGCATATTTAGCTCGCGTGTCGGCGTCGACACAGTCAGTGACGAACTGGCCAATGTGTTTCCTCGAGTCGCGGGAAATGAGCAGTCACGGCCATCCGGTTTTAGTCGCCGTTGGTGATTAATTGCGGTGGCATAACCATTTTATGCATGGATTATAACTGGCATGTGTGTGTGTCCAGAGGCCGATATTGGCATCTGCTCTGCTGATGTCGCTCACAGTAGGCGGAGTTTGACGCTGTTTTCCGGTAGCCGGTCATTTGGAACTACTAACTTCTCGTCCCAGCGCCATGTTGGTCTCAACTGCGGTGTCACTCACGGCGTCAGTGCCGATCCCCGCCCGGCTGAGTTGCATACGGGCGTCAAAACACATGCACAGAGTTCTTAGAATTTTGGTGGAGGTAAATTCTTCTGCCGTGTTACACCACTGAAATTGCGCGTCGCTTTTGTTCCAAACGCTGTTTCTCAACCTCGTGCTGTTGCTCAACACCGTTCTGTTAACACGTGGTCCATTATAAATGAAATGAATTCGGTTGCACAATGATTTTATGAAAAGTCCGCCCAAAATGAAATACATAAAAATACATATGCCCCTAACTGTTAAAAATAAAAACACCCAAAAATGACCCGCTACAAGCCGGCGGACGCGAAGGTTATTTGCGTCCGACACTGGTAGTTGTTATTTGCCGACTGACTTTGTTTGCTGTGTGTCTGACGAAACTAGTGGCATTGCTACACCCACATTCCTCGTTATGTAAGGCGCTGACGTAACATCGCCTGATACTCAGTTACATAATTTGTTTACAGTTTTGTATGTCATTGGTTGACCTTGGCACAATTCCAGCTTGTTGATTTTGTCGCTTCAGAAATTCACATACATAATGTCCCAAGCAGTGCTACCACTGAATATACCTTTGTTTACGTTTTGTCCCAATCATAGTAAAAAAATGTTATTTGTTTTATTAAAAAAATACAAACTTCTTTATTACCCCAAAATAGGCCCAAAATGTCCCGTTACAACTACCTGATTCACGCACTTTTAATAGTTATTTAATTAGATAGGCCGGCTTTAATTTCGGCCTATCTTACACACCCGAGGCCACCGTTTTTAGTTAATGAACTAGCAGACTACCATCTGCTGCCACTGTCTGATGCAAACACTAGAGTGACACAGCTCTTACTGTGATTCACAATGACTGAGCTGACAAACTGTTGCGTAATGCGTCTGGCTTGGCAGACTCCAGACATTAAACATAAATAGTCTACCATAACATTGTATGTTACAATGGGGCACCTCACAGGTGAATACTGACAATTAGAACTGAATTGAATTACTCTTTCTAGCATACAAATCTGTATCGTTACAATATATATAAATTTGTAAACAGAATGAGTGTGTGTGGGGTAAAGTACTTGCTTGTCATAGAAAAAATAAGGTTATAACGTATGGTAGTTTTGGAAATTGTGTTTTAAAGAAAAGAGAGAGATTTTAAGTTGTTCATAAAAATAAAACAAAAGTTGGTCTTATAAATAATGTGTTAGAATAGTTATTTTGCTATAACCATTTCCTATACTTTGTACTGAAAAACTCGTCTAAAGAATCGGGGATATTCTGAATTAAGGGAGGTCAGATACCAAATTGTCCAAGTGTTATTTAATTAAGGGAAAGAGTGTAAAGTTTTCCATATTTTACTATAAAAATATAGGTGGCGCCCCTGTGAATGTCTGATGGTGATTGAAAGATAAGTCTGCGAGGAAAGATCGCAAAAGGTAGGCGAGATTCTGGCAGGTAGTATTTTTATTAAATTTGTTTGTTTCGTTACACCTTTGTGTCTTGTAATGTCATGACACTCGCACACAAAGGGTTAAAAATGTTTATTTGTATCCAATCTAATCTTGTTTGTCCATCATAAACTGTAATTTTTTTGGAGAGATCTGCCACAGATTATTTTTGACTTGAATAAGTTCATTCAACTCAAACTGTGTAAGTTATACCACTTTCACAAGGCCCTTTGTCTGTCACAAATATTAAAGTATTAACAGTCTATGCACTTCCCTGATTTTTGTTTAATTTTTGACATCTCATCCATGTATCTTATTAAATTCATCTTGGTATGCCTTGTTTGAACAATTTTGTAACCATAAAAGTGGCATTATATCCATGATTGTTAGAATAATGTATCGTTGTTGATACAACTGATCATCTTTATTTGTAAAATGGTGCAGACATACTGAATTCTATACAATTTGATGAAACAATTCCACGATCAGGATTTAGTGCCTTTTCAAATTGTGTTCAACATGATTGTCTGAACATTTCACCTCATGACACCATGTTTGCATTTCCTTTTGAAACTCCTCATATTCATATCTAAATAAAATGATTACATAATTTTAAGAAAGCTATTCATTAACGGGAGTAGAAATAATATTCTCATTGTATAATATTTCTCAACATAAGAAATTTCACTGTACAGTTCAATAAATTTGTTTCAGCATTGACTATGGTCTATGAAAAAGCTAGCAGTGTTCAGACCGAGACAGTTGATGCTCCTGATTGGATTCATAAATATATTATTGGACGTAAAGGTGATAACATCAGGAAATTAACTCAAGATTTACCGAAGGTAAGGCGAATAAAGTATTAATTTTAATTGTACATATATCATAAATAGAATCAATGTTAGATGGTGCTGTTTTTGTAACATTAATGAGAACAAAAAGTAATTGTAGAGAGTAAATTGAGTGAGACATTGTCTATACCATAATTTTAAAATGGTCTCTTGTTCTTTGGGCTAGCAGCCTTGAAGCTGGTTGGCAGCAGTTATGTCATCCATAATCTGCCTCGTGTAATCTAAACTAGGTCTTCTATGATTCCTCCCTTCTATTTTTCCTTCAGTTATTCTTTTCAATAATTGTGTCAGACTATATGTGACATATTAATTTTTTCATCTACATTTAAGTTTCCACCAGGAAGCTTCTATCCTTCAGAGCTCTTCTAACAACATCCCCATTAGTTCTCTTCTTTCTTCAGCTTATCTTAAACCAGTATAAACACTAAAAGTGTTTGAGAGCTGCCTAAAGAGGTACATCAGAACTCAGCGACAGATGAAAAAAAGCAATGTAATGCTTCATCAGTTGAGAGGGAGAGATATAGCACGGTTAGGAAATTGGTAGGTGGTTTGTTTATACCTGACAGTAGATTTTAAACAGTGCAATGACTTTGAGGTGCACAATAGACAAACACTTTGTCCCGAGACTGACGTAATTTTCATTCAGTTTGCAGATTCATTCACAGATGAGTCTTGTATTTTTCATTTTTTCAATTTTCATTCATAGTGTGTAGGTTGGCTGCAGCAAAGCTAGTGAGAATGGTTGCAAATAGTTGTGTAGAGCAACAATATGGGACAGAGAGAGGTAATGTGTGAGTGAGACACAAAACCATTATCGTCTTCCTTCCTCCTAGACTCTTGAGACTTCCTCAGTAAGAATGTGATAAACTCTTTCATCTGAGATCCCCACAGTCTTAGCAATTTCAGACACCTTCAAATGGCGATCTTCCAAAACAATATCATGCACTTTATTGATGATTTCTGGTGTAACGGCACTTTTTGGACATGAGCTATCCAGTGCAGGTCATCTTTCAAATTTTGCACAACCATGTTTAAATTCAGCTGCCCATTTTTTCACTGTAGTAAATGAAGGTGCACATTCTTCATCTCATTAAAAATTTCTCATTTCTTATTTAAAAGTTTGACGTTAAACCTTTATTAACAAAAAATTTGACTACTGCATGATGTTCAACAATTTTCTCCATTTTCAACATTGCACCGAGACAAGCTTATTTACATAGATGTTTCTTAAGGGGGCCCTACACATACAGACATGTGTGTCTAACATGTATGTGCAAACAAAAAATATCATGGCCCTAGATGTGCAAACAAGTTTAACAGAAAAGCTGACTAAAATTAGTTGGTGTCAACATAAATTGGAACTACACGTATTGACATGTTTGAAAGACTTACATGTACATACAAGTTCACCAACATGTCAGAGTAACTTTTACTTGTATGTACATACATTTTTCTTACAACATGATTGCACATACAGTGAAACTTCGCTAATTCGGACTAATGCGGACAAAGCTTGTACTAAGTCAAATTATTAAAAGACTTATAATATTTTATTCATTGCTTACCCAGGATAACTCACCTTATAGTTCAGTTCAGAATTCGTCACACAAACGGCGTCATACAAGTAAGGTTTCAAGGTTACATCAATAACATACTTGACTCGCATTGTATGTAAAACAACTCTAATTTTATTTCATTCTCTATACTCATTCAACTTTACTGATTATTCATTATTCATTGATTATTCAAGATTAAAATATCAAGCTTCTTTTATTACTGGAAAATATTTCGGAATGATAAGTTTTTTAAACATTCATTTTACATGACATACTTATACTAATACCTGTTAATTAATTAAGACGACCCAGTTTGCTCATCCACTCATTCATACAAAACCCCCCTATTTATATACTTTAGGCCCCTTTTTAAAAATAAATAATTTGGGTTTGATACTGTTACATGTTGTAGCGGTGTCCCTGTCGACCACGTGGCGCGTCCTATAATGTTCTTTCTCTTTACAGTCTTAAAGTTTGTTCGTTCACTCTTACAAAATTTTCACTAGTATTAATGAATTCTATGTTTGAACTGAAGTTCCACACTGTTTTACATACTTTTGATATACTGAATCGGTCGGCCGACCTTAAAATTGCTCGAGCAGAAAATTAAAAGGACCACGCGTGGCCTATAGTTGTCGTCGACTGACTAACGCTACTCTAAGCGTCGGTAAAGATCACTTCCGTCCGCCCGCGCTCCGATTGGCTGATGCACACACGTGGTCGGTTTAATGAGCCACTTGTTGTCCATTTCCGTCTATGAATTTGGTGTCGAGATTATTGCCGCGGCCCACGAGCGCAAACTTACAGCCGCATTCCATTGTTATCATTTTGCGCATCAGCCTCCGCCTGGCACGATGTGAATACAGGGGTTACACAACTCAGGTTTTGAAGACTATACAGGGTGCCCAAATAGACTGGCCTTAAGTAATTATTAAATAAAAATTTCTATACCCTTCGGATTTGTTCCATTACAAGACCCCCCCCCCCAATAAAAGAGGTCTTCTGCTGAAACAGAAGAACTCTCATTGCTAAACCCCTAAGAGGATCGGTGAGGATATGGTGCCAACAACCCCCCATTAATTCTTAACGCCTCATGGGTAAACTACCCCCCTAGCTCGGCGACCATGGCTGCACCTTAATGAGATTACTGGACTTCTCTGTTCGAATCCCAACACCATAAAATCGGACAGATACTCACATAGTACACCTAACCTTCTAACATTCCACCCCCAAAATCAAAACCCTGGCCTTATACCATACCAGATCCTCTACCGATATGTTCCCCCTTACATGCACACTGGGTCACCTTTAGCAAGTACTGGGTGCGTACACATACTCATTATTGTCTTAACAACAAACTCCTTATTTAAAATTCATAAAATATTTTATCTTTTAAATTTCAATTTCCTTTTGCAAATTAACGTTACGTTTTCAAATCAAAACACAGCAGCTAATTAAATTCAAATCATTTAAATTTCGTTCAAAAATTAATCTAAGTTCAAAATCAAACTGTTATATTACCATTACTTTCATCAAAATCCCAAAAATCTTTTACATGAATCTACCAATTTTCTTCACTACTACTAACAATCATAAAAAAAAAAACATAAATGGAACATCTTATTAATTTATTAACTCCTAAAAGCAATGCCTTGTCGCTGTAGCCACGTCACTCTATCCCTTGCGATATTCTTCATTTCTCCATAGGACCCACTATTCACGACACTCATTGTGCTGTGGAAGTATGCAGTTCTTGGTCTTCCTTTGGGCTTCTTCCCCACTACTTTGCCCTCAAAGATGTTAGTTAAAATGGAACATCTTATTAAATCATAAATTCACTTATCCTTGCATTTGTTTATATATATATATATATACTAAACAATATAATTCAATAAACACACTAGTAATACATATAAACAAGAATATACTCAGAACCTCAAAACATCATCTATACAGCAGGCATAAAAAATAAAAATTTTTTTTTGTTTTCCAAAAATTTTAATTTACCAAAATATCTCTTTTATCAATCTCAAAAAAAAAATTATTTAATTCAATTAAGTAACACCATTGCATGAATTAATTACTAGAAACTGGCCCTGTCTCTAACATCAACCATCAGCTGATCTTTCTGGGTCATGTGAATGACCTTGACCCATATGCACTACGCAAAGCTACACCATAAAATACATGAAACATGTTTGTAAATTTTACCTTCAAACCTAATACAACATAATAAACATAGAACATTCAAAATTAACATCGTTGTTATTACCTTACAATAAGCAATAAAATTCACATTTAAATTGACCAAAAATTACACACTTTATAACTTTAATTCATTTCCAAATTCTACTCAATCTTTTACTGGTTTCATTTATTATTACACTTTAACTCTGACTTTCTCTCTAACATTTTCATTCACCATTAGTTTGGGTGACTTAATTATTCATAATAATTCAACTTATAAATGGTTGATTAAATATAACCTCAACCCCTTCTGACTCTAACACTTGCTAACAGATTTAATTAGTCTGACACCACTCCCTCAAAATATCTATCTCCACTAATTCTCCAACTCCATTCACATCATTCTACCCTTATAACAAAATACTCTCTACCCTCTTTGTACTTAGGACGTGTGTTCCCTTCCCAATGCTCATCCCCTTATTGGTCCCCGGACTTCCCCTAGGCAACCCCGCCAACCTTATTTAAAACTATTCACCTCCTGCCACAACGCTTTTCGTTGAGGACTCCTTATCACACCACCCCCTTACAAAATTCCTCCATCATCTAATTACTCTTCAATCACATCACTTTCATATTCAACATATACCCACTATCACTACTGTGTCACTATTACTTCTCATTTTCTATACCACTTTTATTCCCAAAATTCTTATCTTGTTCAACACCCCCTCTAAACGTAACTTGGACTGATTAATTCAAATGCTTTCTTTATGCTTGTCACCCAAATTCTAACACTTACCACATTTTACATCACATCAACCATTGAAAATTCAAAACTATCTCAAATACATTTCATCACTTACTTAAAACATTACAAGTGTATTATTGAAACATTTAATTATTGGAAAATCTGCAAATCACTTATAAGTGACATACTACATATATAACCCCAGCAGTCAGCTGATGTCTCGCTGTCATGTGAATGACCTTTCTCTGGATACATTTCAAAAATTATACAGAATACACATGTTCATAATTCTTACCCCTAACATGCTGCATACAATTAACACAAATACACAAAATTATATAGTTATCATCCTAAAATATTATCTGAAATTATTACAATTGAATCTCGTACTTAAAATCGTTTTGCTCTCATGCGTGAAATACATCACTAATCATTGAGTCATAGTCATAGCAACAGTTACTGAACAGTTCTCTGGGTTGTCAACCCCCAACTCTCTCTATAGAGCCGTATAATCTGACCGCCCGCTGTTTACAGAGGTCGTCACCCTCTCACTGAATTTTCAGCTACCCTCCTACTTCATCAATTACTTAAAGTCCCCCCTTTACCCAGTTACAATTAGGTAACCACCCGCCAGATAAACCGGATCGAGCATTTGCCTGGTTGCATAAACACTTTATTGTTTATGCCCCTGGCTTGTAACGGCCAGCTCCTTTTCCACACACACTGTTGTTTCCTGGTGTTGAACTGTGGCGTCCATTTGCATCCCCAAGAACTGAAGTTTACATATATATGATATAGACGCTGCCTATACAGTTCTTGGTTCAGCGTTATATAAAATTCTGCATTACTGATGTCCGAGGACACCAGTAATCCTACTAAAATGATTCACACACCCTTAAAACGCCACTATCGCTACCTTCGATGATAGCCGCTGTTCCATAGTTATGTAGTTTCCCCTGTGTCACCCCCCATCAATTTCTATGTTCACCAATTTAGAATCTACTTACATAAATCCACGGTCAGGGTTCGGTGAAGCCGTGACCGCCCGAAAATTGGGGAAACCAAAAGACATAAGGCTCACACTGACACCGTTACTCCAATTCACGGATGGTCAACTCTTATATGTTTGGTTAATTATTAATTGATTTTCATGTTTAACATCTTTTAGATTCATATATACTTTATATTTAAACATTAAACATTTTGCTTTATACAAATTGCATTATAAATTCCATACTTACATTACATCACTCATACACTGTCATAGACACAAAAATATAAACACCAACTAATGTACATAACGCCATGTATCTTCTGAAACATTTTAACAGTCATGTTATTACACAAACTAAACAAATTTTACATTTATTTACTTATTATCAAGTTTAAACCTCATACAAATAATTTAAATTCATCATCAAAATCTCTTTATACAACATTTTAAATTAATCACTTACTTCATCTCAAATTATTTTTGTAACGTTATAATTCTGGCCCTATTATATTTTGGGGAATAATGGATATAAATGGTAATTTTATTTAAAGTCACATAAATAAAAGCTAGTAAAGTTTTATAAGGGTTTTTAACTGCGTAGTATTGAGTGGACAAGATTTGCGTCAAGGTCGAGCGTATACGTCCAGAAACAGCAAAAACAGTCGTAATGTGAATGTGTCAACAGCTGCGCCCATGATTTCGTCAGCCAAATGTATGCTACTACGCAATACATACTTTTGTAAACAAAGGGTTGGACGAGTTACACAAAGAAATGAGTGACGCAGTTTGTCCCCCACCTCAGTATTGCAGCATTGTAAATCGTCCTTAGTTTCGTCTCATCAGTGTAGCGTACCGGCCGGTAATTCCCTAAAAGCTACTTACATCTAAATTTTACACAACCAAGTTTTGTAATATAATGTAAAAGTGCAGTATTCATATAAATATGAAATAACAGTGCAATGTAAAACATAAACAAAAGTTTTCGTTAAAGTTTTATAACCTTTTAACATTAGTGCGCGTGTAACGATGCGATGTCTTCGGGACAGATTTGCAGCTAATTAGCAAACTTATAAAAACAATTTTCAATATTCTATTTAAATTCAAATAAAATGAGCTCAGTTAGGGACGTCCATAAAATTGTACTGCATGAATGAGTGTGTGATTGCGTGAATATAATATAAAATATAAAATTTAAGCAGTGCTGGGTTGTGAAATTATTTATTATTATGATAACATAAAAAATATAATTGAATATGTTATTTTGGAGGGCTTATGAAATGTTTAAGGGAAATTTTTAAACTTATACAGTAGAACTGCGTCTCATGACGTAACACCTCAGGGTGTATAGCAGCGAGCTCATTTTCGCAAGGTAGAGTCACATGTTTTGTAGTAATATGTTATTAAAACATAAAAAATATAATTGAATATGTTATTTTGAAGGGCTTATTGAAATGTTTAAGGGGATTTTTTGACTTAAATAATGTAACTGCGTCTCATGACGTAACACCTCAGGGTGTATAGCAGCGAGCTTGCTTTCGCAAGGTAGAGTCACATGTTTTGTAGTAATATGTTATTAAAAGGTAATGTCATTTGGTAAACATTTCAATCAAGAGTTATTATTTCAAATAACACATTCCGCTATTTTCTAGTTCGCTTAACCGAATTCTGCTCTTAAGGTAAGTAAACTAATATTCTTGTATATATCGCAAAATGGCGCCCAGAACAAAAGTTGAATAAAATTATTGATATTCCATAGTAAGATTTATTGGTCAGTAATAAAAATAATATAACATTTTAATTCCATCAATTATTAAAAACACAACCTATTTTAATTACCTTACTCCAAAACAATTACAATTCATTTATTATCACCTTCATAATTATTGTCATTATTTATTTAGTCTGCCAAAATATTATTATTATTATTATTAAAACAATTTCTACTACATACACACATTGTTTACATCCAGTATATTTTACAACATAGACACAATTAATTTCACTATAAATTTATTTACAAATTCTTGTCATTATTTTTCTGTTTACCACACTTCGTTTCACAATCTAGCCAGGTTATAACCATAAACTAAAATATTTAAAATGTCCATTCACTAAGTTTTTATCTACCCTCCGTCATCATGTATTAGTCTTACTTTTATATAATATTTATCGTCCTTACTCACACTCGTTACCCTATTATTATTATTGTAATGATTACTTTCGTTAATTACATTACCACAATAATTAACTACATTTTTGTCTACCATTAATTCATAAAACCTGTCTACATTGGTAATTTCAGTTCTGTCTCCGTCAGTATTTTTGTTCAACATAAGGTAAGTTATTTTATCATCGTATTCCTCCACTACATTCATTACAACATCAGGTAAGTTTTTATCATTTACAACAGTATCATCAAAATATTCATCTATCTCTATTTCACAAAGTAAGTCACTTTTTTCACCTCTCTCAATATCTGAAACCTGCACTAACATTTCATAACCTCTATTAACCTCAAAAATCTCTATTTCTCTTTCTCTCATCACAATACCTCTTATAAGCCCCCTGAACTATCTCATTCCACGCAAAGGGCACAACAAACTTACTATATGTCTTGGCACTTTCAAGACCATCACAAAAAATAAAGGGACCATTTCAAGACACCTCGTCTTACACACAACTACCGGAGGAAACTGTGTCCTCATAAAACACCTGTGAAACCTCTGTTTCACCATAAACTTGGGGAAAATTTGCCCTTTGCCTATCTAACCTTTCATCACACTCTCTCACTAACTGATAAACATTTGTTTCTACCCCTTTACAACCCATTACTCTCTCACTCTCACTAACTATCTCGCTAACTATTTCTATATCATCACTCTCTGATACCACATTTTCAATTACATTATCATTTTCAACATCATTGTTATCACTTGTTAACTCTTTATTATAACTATCGTTATTACTCACCTTGTTATTAATTATCTGATTTACCTTATTTTTAATCTGTTCCTCTACTTTCTCAATACTCTGTTCTAATTTGTTAAGGTTAGTTTCAAATATTTCATTGGTTTTTTCAACATTTTTATTAACTTGCTTTATTTCATTTCTGATTTCGTAAAAATTATTTTAGTTTATATTAAAACGATTCTCAAAGTCACTGCTCAATTTATCAAGACGATTATCAAAATCATTGCTTAATTTATCAAATTTATTCTTTTGTTCATCAAATCTAGCGTCAAAACTACTCTTGTGGAGTTACTCCTCTTCCCCACGCATAAATACGTACATAAATAATTTTTTCTACTTACCACGTGTTTATAGCACTTCCGGTGAGCACGTGCTCCCGACACACACATTATTTTTTATACCCAGGGTCCAGAGTTCTATAAGCGAGATTACAGAAACAGCAGGATTGTATGAAATAATGGAACTGATCACAATTGAGTGGTGTAAAAACTTTGTTTAATCGGTATCTCATTTGCATATTTAATATTCATGAATACAAAATGGCGGCTTATACAGCACCTACAGCATGGCGGCCATATAACTTCCGCCCTCTTATTAATAGCTTACTTTTCAAATAACGGTTTCATTACATCCAAGACATTTTATACTGCAGTATTTCTACTTTTTAATATTATCATTAAATCGTGTTACTAAACACAAACCAACGCCTCATCTCAAATAAGATGCCGGCCTGTTCTCTCACACACTCTCTCACTCTCTCTCTCATTACATTTTTATAATTTTTGGTACATTAAATTTTGTTATTAATACTTTTCGAGCTCGATTACTTTTATAAAAGGTATTATTTAATTTTGCACTTTCCTGAAAATGTTGAGGTTGGCTGTTCAAATGTTGGCCATGGCTTGCCCGATGTTCGGCGTACTCTCGATTCTGTTTGTCTGTCCTGTTTTCACTGACTTTACATTGTTGGTTATTAACTTTTAGATACTTGTTTAATAGCAGTTACATTTTAATGGTTTACAACACTTTTGCTGGTAAGATTTACGCCAGCACACTTTTCAACGTGTTCACTCCATGAAGATGTACGGCAGACTGGGCAGACATATTGTCGTAAAATCGACAGGTGGTGGGGATTAACTGTTATTAATCCTTTGTCTGGCGCAGATGACAGTATTGTTCCACGTCATTATTATTACGTGTGTCATATTTTGTTATGACAATTCAGCATTGTCGATCAGTGCAACCATTGAGTACGTCTTATTTGGCATGTATGCTCTTGGCCTTGAGACAAATTATACAGATGAAACTGCGTCGTGTATTTAAATATGGGGGAAGTTGACCTAACTCTTTTTTACATATGAAAACACAATAAAAATACAATACAAGATTCCTTAATACCATAATTCCTTAAGACGGATGTTTGTACCGTCACACTCTTTTGTTCATCAAATTTACAGTTCATTTTATCGAATTGATTTAGTAAAATACTCATCATGTCATTATCAAATTTGTATTACATTTTGTTGAGGTTAGAGTTAACTGAACTCCTGAATCCTCTGTAATATTTGTTTCGTCTGTAACACTTATTTCGACTATTTTATTGTCCTGACCCACGTTTGGAGTCGAATGGACTTCAAGACTATTCATAATAGCTGATTCATCAAGATTTGTAATTTCACTTATATCGTTCTCGTTATTATTACCTGCCATTTTTATATTATCAATTTATACAACTTTACTTACATACAAAACATCTGATACTCTAACAATGATATATTATTTTACGTCTGTTACATAATTTGTACGTATTTTTCTTAACCTTCAAACCATACTTGTATTTCACCGTAGGTATGGAATTTAATGTATAAAATTTAATTTATAAAAATTCGTTCCAAGTTCGTGGCGCCATTTGTGCTAAGTCAAATTATTAAAAGACTTATAATATTTTATTCATTGCTTACCCAGGATAACTCACCTTATAGTTCAGTCCAGAATTCGTCACATGAACAGCGTCATACAAGTAAGGTTTCAAGGTTACATCAATAACATACTCGACTCGCATTGTATGTAAAACAACTCTAATTTTATTTCATTCTCTGTACTCATTCAACTTTACTGGTTATTCATTATTCATTGATTATTCAAGATTAAAATATCAAGCTTCTTTTATTACTGGAAAATATTTCGGAATGATATGTTTTTTTTTAAACATTCATTTTACATGACATACTTATACTAATACCTATTAATTAATTAAGACGACCCAGTTTGCTCATCCACTCATTCATACAAAACCCCCCTATTTATATACTTTAGGCCCCTTTTTAAAAATAAATAATTTGGGTTTGATACTGTTACATGTTGTAGCGGTGTCCCTGTCGACCACGTGGCGCGTCCTATAATGTTCTTTCTCTTTACAGTCTTAAAGTTTGTTCGTTCACTCTTACAAAATTTTCACTAGTATTAATGAATTCTATGTTTGAACTGAAGTTCCACACTGTTTTACATACTTTTGATATACTGGATCGGTCGGCCGACCTTAAAATTGCTCGAGCAGAAAATTAAAAGGACCACGCGTGGCCTATAGTTGTCGTCGACTGACTGTCGCTACTCTAAGCGTCGGTAAAGTTCACTTCCGTCCGCCCGCGTTCCGATTGGCTGATGCACACACGTGGTCGGTTTAATGAGCCACTTGTTGTCCATTTCCGTCTATGAATTTGGTGTCGAGATTATTGCCGCGGCCCACGAGCGCAAACTTACAGCCGCATTCCAATGTTATCGTTTTGCGTATCAGCCTCCGCCTGGCACGATGTGAATACAGGGGTTACACAACTCAGCTTTTGATGACTATACAGGGTGCCCAAATAGACTGGCCTCAAATAATTATTAAATAAAAAATAAAAATTTCTATACCCTTCGGATTTGTCCCATTACAAGCTCAGTCCAAATTGCTGAAAGTCCGAATTATAGAACATTACGAATTGATCACGAGTTTTTGCGTGTCTTATCGGTTACCGATAGCAGACAATATAAAAGACATCATTCTGAAACCCAATTTGAATCTACAAGAGGTCTACTGCATGTTCTTGTTAAAAATACTGTATTTAATACTCTATTAATTAGTAGTAGAAGAGGTATAAAATAAGAAATAACGTACAGTACCTGTTTATGTGATGTTTACTAAAAAAAATTCGATTCAGTTTTATACTGTAGTACGTAACTTACATACAAAACAAAACTTAAATACAGTACTTAAACACAAAACACTCTTATTTTCACTGCACAGTACGTATTCTAGCAAGCCTACAGCTTCTTAAAAAAATCACTAACTTTTTTCTGCGTGTATTTTGTTTTTAGCTGTTTCCTCACAAAATCCTGTTTCATTTCACTTAAAACAAAAAATATTTGCTTAAGTCAGAGTTTGCAGGCATTTCTACGAACTTCAACAAGGATTGTACTTTTTTTATTGCATCACTTATTTTAACATTCTCACTTTCTTCGTGATCGTTTTCTTCCTCATCGTCATCATCATTGCCATTTTGATCGTCTGTCATCAGTCCCTTAGTTTGGTGACCTTCTATAGTAGCAGCTATTTCTTCTTCCGACTGCACAACGTACCCTACCTCACCAGCATCTTCATCCAGCCACTCTCGAATATTTTCTGTGTTTGTCTCATGTTCTCCTGCATTTTCTGAAATATTTCTGTAATCTTCTTCTTCAATTCCATTAAAATCCTCTTCTTCGTTATCTTCAGGGTTAAGAAGTTTTTCCAAGAATTAGCAATCGTCGTGGCTTTCACCTCCTTCCAACTTGAAGCCCAGTTAAATAAAGTATTTTTTATGTTGTAATTTTTCATATTGATTAAAGTCTGTTCACCTAAACTGGTACTGCAACCCTCTTCATCTTAAAAAATATGAGACAGTCTTGTAGCTTTTCTTTCTGTACAGCCGTTTGCAACTATAGATTACTCCTTGCTCCATTGGTTGTATTAGTGCCGATGTATTAGGAGGCATGAATTGACATTTTATTTTTCCATTATCACTTCGTAAAATGTCCTCTGCAGGATGCACTGGAGCATTGTCCAATAACAACACTGCTTTAACTTCTTCCCTAGCAACATTTTTTTCTTCCATCTGAAATGTTGTGACTGATGGAATAAAATTGTTATGAAACCAAGAACTGAAAATTTCACAGCTGAACCACGCGTTTCTGTGAGCTTTATAAATCACAGGAAGATCAGTCTCGTTTATATAATTTCTTAAAACTTCTGGGCTGAAAGGTCGTGGTCGAATGCTTGTTGATATGGTGCTAGACGTTTCGGCCACACCACCGGTGGCCATCTTCAGTAGCAAAAGGAAAGTTCGTGATAGATGGTATGCCGAACTATAAAGGTTGCTTGTCCCATTTCACTGGGCGAATAGTTCGGCATACCATCTATCACGAACTTTACTTTTGCTACTGAAGATGGCCACCGGTGGTGTGGCCGAAACGTCTAGCACCATATCAACAAGCATTCGACCACGGCCTTTCAGCCCGGAAGTTTTAAGTAATTATAGTGACACCGGCCATGAAAGCCTATGTACTAGTCTCGTTTATGTTCTTCATTGCTCTTGGGTTTTTAGATTTTCCTACAACGACAGATTTTAATTTATGCATACCATCGGAATTGGCACACAGTAATGCAGACAGCCTCATTTTATTTATTTTATGTCCAGGTGTATGGCTTTCTTTTTTACTCGATTGTGTATTTTTTGGCATTGCCTTCCAAAAATCCCGTCTCATCAGCATTATAGATTTGCCATGGTTCAAGTTCATGATCATTAATAATTTTTTGTAATTTATCCTTATATGGTTGAACAGCTTCATGATTTGCACTTAAAAGCTCCCCGCAAATCGATCGGTTCGCTATGGCATGTCGATTTCTACATCTAAACAACCACCCTGTACTTGCCTTAAAATCTTGGTTTTGAAATCGAGTAGCAAAACATTCAGCAGCAGTCTGCAATTCTATCCCACGGATTGGTATACCAGCAGCTCGTTATTGTTTATACCACGTCCAAACAGCTTCGTCAATGCCAGACGTTTTGGCAGGAGTCATCCGTTTTCGCTTAATTTCACTGGCACTATCAAAGTCTCTCTATTCAATAAAAAATTTGTAATTGCTGATCTGCTTTTTTTAATATCGTAAAAAGTCGATTTACTGATACCGAAATCGCGTAAAACACTCTGAACCGAATCACCTTTGTCAATACATTTTAAAACTTCTATCTTTTGTTATATCGTGAGCGATTTATACAAACCATGTTTACTCATTTTTAAACACAGTAAAAGGTACGAACACTACGGAGTCAAAACGTAAAGTAACTGGCTATGGGACGAACGTTCACAATGATGACAAATGTGAAAGTCTGTATGAGTCATGTCCGTTGTTATGAATTGTACATTACTGTTCAGAATTTCCAGGAAATGTATACGACACTGCTTTTCGTTATCGCTGACCTACCAATTAATAATCCCAGTTCATGGAAATACACTATGTACAGTATTTCCGGCCTTTCTCTTCTCAAGTAGGCTAAATCTACACTTGATTTTGAATTTTTACATATGTACGTATAAATTACAGTACTGAGAACCCCAATCCGAATTATAGAAATTCCGAATTAGTGAAGTCCGAATTAGCGAAGTTTCACTGTACATATATTGCCACTACACACTGAACAGATTGATCACACTTGTTGCTTCTAACATGCATGTACAAACAGGTTTCTTCATTTAGGGACTACACATGTATGGCAAACATGCATGCACATACATGTTTGTGGTTGTCTGGCAGAGTTTGATATTTGTTCAACATGTCAGTGTGAATGCTGAAGTGTTTACGGGTAGTCTGCGGTACCACACTATTGTTTTAAATCAGATATCATGTGTGACCTGTGAAATTATTCGAAAACGTTCATACAAGAATTTATCGAACTCTACAGAAGCTATCCTTGTTTATGGAAGATAAAAGCTAAAGAATATAGCAACAGAAATCTAAGAAACGAAGCGTATGGAGCCTTAGTAGAAAAATTAAAAGAAGTCGAGACCATAGCAGATAACGATTTGGTAATATGAAAAATTAATTCACTGAGAACGCCATTTAGAAGAGAACTAAAAAAAGTGATTGAATCTAAGCGCTCGGGAGTTTCAGCGGATAACCTGTACGAACCTCGCTTATGGTATTATGATCTGCTTTTATTTACTGCCGACAACGAAATTCAACGGGTCAGTAAATCTACACTGGATGACGACGATAACACTCAACAAACAGATGAGGAGGAAGATGGAATGAATCAGGCAGAAAGCACAAGTCAAAGTCAGGTAATAATAGCATATCATTCATTTACCTGTATTTATAAATACTTAATAGTACAAAATAACAAAAAAAAAAAATGAGATAACATTTTAATGGTTAAAGCAGGTAAAGTACAAGATTTTATACTAAAGTTATACAGTGTAAACTAAAGTTACAGACTGGAAATTGTAACAAATTACAAACTTTTACAGATATAAAATTAATCACAAGTTTGCAAATTATGAACTGATTTCTTTGATTTTTTAACAATGAAATTCGTTTCTTTAAAACAGCAGTAGGGTTTCTTCTAAAAATTACGGTATACTTGATCTTGCCACAAAACGTTCCCTTCATTGTTGAAGTATTGTTTGAAGTATTCACGCTGCTCCTTTGACTCGTCAGCATAATGTCTGTTATAAGTCTGCAGAAGAAATGTTAGCTGATTATCATTCCTCCAGTCACCTCCATTCAGCTTGCCATTTTCTGTATTTTCTAAATCTAAACTCTGAGGCGGAGTATAAGTTTGTCTAGCGTTACGTCTTAAAAAATTGTGTAAAACACATGTAGTTAGTACAGTGTTTTCAACAGTTTTGGGTTTTAAGTTTATAGTAGTGTGAAAAATTCTAAATCTTGAAGCCAATATACCGAACACATTTTCAACAACATGTCTTGCACGAGATAAGCGATAATTAAATATGCATTCCTCTTTGTTAAGATTCTTATTTGAAAATGGTTTCATTACATATTTTGATAATGCAAACGCGTCATCAGCTACTAAAACGTATGGTACAGAAATTTTATCCTTACTGTTTGGCAATGATGATGCCTAAGAAACTGAAGTTCGTTATTAATCAACTTTTTATAAAATTTTGTACATTCAATTACACCTCCATCAGACACTCTGCCATTTGTACCTATATCGACCATAAGAAATTCATAATTCGCATTAACTAAAGCTAACATTACAATACTGTTAGTCCCTTTTGTAATTGTAAAAATAACTGCCACTGTTAGGAGGAGGAATTATATTTACATGTTTTCCATCTAAAGCTCCACAACAATGTGGGAAATTCCATGATTGGTCAAAATCTCTTGCAATTTGTAACCATTCTGGTTCAGAACTCTGTATAAAAACATACTTATTTATATAATTTATTTCACTTTATTGTACTTACCGTTATTCCTAAGGGTCCCCCCAGAGTTCTATAAGCGAGATCAGAAACAGTGTGAGGTTACGAAATAATTATTCTGACACATTTTGAATGAAGAGAATTTAACTTTTCCTTTAATTTTGACTCATTTACAATTTCTTTATACACTTTACTGTATCTGATGTAATTTTGTGGAAACCTATTGCTTGGTTACATAATCAGCGTACGATAATCGTACTTAATCTAACTTATACTACAGCTTACCTTAATTTTTTACATACACACACGCAAAACTGCCCAGCCTGCATATTTTGTACACTCACTCAAACACACAGAAATTACCCCGCCCTTAACATTTTATAAGAATACCCCTTACTGCCGGCACGCGGTGATGATTTGAGCTCGTTTCATTTATGTTAATAATTTCGTAGCGGTAGAATATAACTGATGTGATTACTCTCCCATGCACACTACTAACACTGACTCCTGTTGGTTACTTTGAAACTACTTTTTGATTAAAAAAGTTATAAAATTTGGCCAAGCTCGCTTGGCTCCGTGTCGGTGCCGACACAATCAGTGACGAACTGGGCAATGTGCTTCGTTGAGTCGCGGGAAATGCGCAGTCACGGCCATCAGGTTTTAGTCGCCGTTCATGCTTAATTGTTGTGGGGTAACCACTTTATGCATGGAATAGAGCTGGTATATGTGTGGTGGGCGAGGACGATATTTGCATCGGCCATACTGATGTCACTAAAGTGGGCAGTCCTTAAGACATTATTTCCTGCCGTCCACGACCATGCGCTCTATAGTTTCTTGCTTTTAGCCATTTTGTGTTTCAAAAGCGCGTGGGTCAGCGCCCATGCTTGAGGGACGCATAGGTGCGCACTGCCACACACTCGCATAGTTCTCGGAAAAACTAGGGTGGTAAATTCTTCGCTTATGATTGCCCCACACTATTGCGTCTTGCCTTTGTCCCAAACTGTTCAGTCAACACGTGGTCTGTTGTAATGAGTTCTATTGTAATCGAAATAACGTTGCACAATAATTTTATGAAATCCCACACAAAATGAAATAAATGCAAAGACGAATACCCCATACCGTAAAAAAATAAAAACACCCACATTTTTGACACGTTACAACTCGGAAACTGAAACAAATACAAATTTTTGTTACAGGAAGCTCCACCACAAAACACAGATATAACAGCAGGACCACCGCTGAAAACTAAAAAATGTAGGTCAACACCTAAAGAATTAAATGAAAACAGTATGTTACGTAAAGCATACAATATTATATCAGAGCCTGAAGATGATTGTACAGTTGTTGGTCGTAATGTTGCAAACAAATTATGAAATATGAATAAAATGCAGTGAATAGCCGCTGAAAAAATTATTAATGAAACTTTGTTTTATGGAGAGCTGGAGAAATTGACAATTTCGTTTGCTACACACGTTGGCCCATCTATTGAGATTTTCCATCAACAGCATAGTTATGCCTCACCACAAACTTCATACTCCTCAACATCTGTTAATACACCAGTGCCAGATGACTTTACTGAGTTTTTATAGTTATAAGTATTAAAGTGACTAATTTTATGTGTTATTAGTGTTAGTGTTATTTATCATAAATAGTTAGATTTTTATCCATTAGTTTATACAAACTACCTAGGTACTGAAAATAACAGTTTCTTAATCATTTTCTTTCAAAATTTCTCAACGTTAATTTAATGTTAAATTGAGTAACATTTTTTTAAAAGAACACTTTTTTCAGATATTGTTTGTACTGTTCTTTACGAGTTAATTGTGTGTGTGTGTGTGTGTGTGTGTGTGTGTGTGTGTGTGTGTGTGTGTGTGTGTGTGTGTGTGTGTGTGTGTGTGTGTGTGTGTGTGTGTGTGTGTGTGTGTGTGTGTGTTACGTATATTAAGCATTGTATTTATAATATCTTTTGTACGATTGTTGTAAACTTACCTTCATGTATTCACTCTGTAACATTGTGTAAATAGCCGCACATGTTTCTGGAATCATTATGTGGAGAAATTGCACATGTAAACTTCAAATCTTTGTATGATCGACCAGTAGCAAGAAAACACAATGTAATCGTGAGCCGTTCTACGTTGATAGCCTCTCTCATTACAGTATTATTCTTCATAATCATTGGTTTAATTTTTTCTAATAAAATTTTAAAATGTATTTCGTCCATGCGCAAACAATTTTTTAGTTCGTTTTGTGAAGACGTTCTTAATTCATTTAATAAATTAATATGCGACAGACTGTACCGTTTTTTAAACCACTTTACACCACAAACGACATTTATTTTGTGTGTTAAAATGCTGTATTATTATTGCTGCAGCAGCAGCTTGTCTGTGTGACATGGTTAACAGGTAGCACAAAACTGGGACCTGGGTATGACAATGTAGGGCTTTGACTTGTATGCAGCAACATTCAACGCACTCACACTTGTATGACAAACGTGTGTAGCCTACACTGTAAGATGTGTTTGTACAGACATTGTTAACAACAAATAAGAGTAATTTTGTTCGAACGTTTGGGGGCATTATATGTATGACTGCCTTGGTTGAGTATTTCAAAAACATGTTACAGCCCCACACACTCAGTAATGTTTGTACAAACTTGTCCGTTCATACAAGTCTTTGATAATGCTGCAAGGTGTAGTGGCTTTTTATGTATGAACAGCATGTTTGTGCAAACAAGTCAAACGCACAAGTATGTACGTGTAGGGCCCCCTTTAGCAACAATTATGCAGAACGACAGCCAATCATGGCTGTTTGTGGGACGATTGTGGTGAAATGGTGTGGTAAAAAACAGAAACGCTACACATATGTTTGTACGGTAGGCCGCAAACTTTCCAAGTTCCCCTCAAACAAAATAAGGATACTATTGTACATTTTTTGTTGTACAGCATTAAATGTTCAACAGTGTGATGTCTTATTTTTGATATTTGCTTTATATGGTATTGTTTAAGGTCCATGTGGAATTTACGGACCATAAAATAAAGATTGAAGGTCCACCGGAAGAAGTAAGGCAAGCAAAAGAACAATTTCAGTCTTTGACGGCTGACCTCATGAATAAGTTGACATACACAACGCTTCCTGTGGATCCAAAATATTTTAAACATATCATTGGAAAGAATGGAGCAAATGGTAATTATACAGTGGATTTGGATAGTTTTGTGTTAGCAGATGAGTGTCAGTTGTTTTGTACATGAAGTTTGTATTATCAGACTCTGAATATTTTTATATAACAAACTATATATGACCCAAATTTTTTAACTTAGGTCTGTTTTGAAGTAAGAAGACAAAGATTATGAAAACAATTTTAATATAGCCAGAATATATATTGTTGCGATAGTCTAACTGATCGTCGTATGGTAAGTGGAAAACGAAATACAAGATACCAATAAAGTTACTAAAAACCAGCTTTAATTATCACAAAAAACAAGTTATTCAACAAGATTATTCTCGTAAAACAATTCAAGTTAATCTGTCCACACAAATAATAATGTCAACTAATATAGTCCTGTACAATAATCACTTTTCACTAATACACCACTTGAGATGCACTGTGTAATCATCCGAAGTAAACTCAAACCTCACTTGAATAAATCACCACTTAAACTGAAACTAAGCCTCGCCGAATGCTTATATTTATACCCTGCAGAGATTCCAGAATAATCCATATTACTCATCAACACTGCCAGAAAACACTAGAGCGTAAATACTTGCTGCCTTGAACACAGTGCGTGCGGACCGATAGTCTGAAACAGTCTCAGCTATTGGCGTGTGACAAGTGTCATGTAATTGTCCTTCATCTCAAAGTAGCAGCAATATGTACACACACACACACACACATTGTAGCCGAGCTCTGATGGAATAGCCGAGAAGCAAGTAGAATGTTGTGAAATGGCATAAAAATATTCTTTATTTTTCTATATAATTACCATTGAGTTCCATGCAGTTTTCATATATTTGCACAGGATCTTTATTATATAGCCATAAAAGTCTATGGCTTGTGTTTCAAACCAGTTATTAATGCTCTTGTGATTTTTTTTTTAACTAGTTAGTCATAATTTTTGTACCACTAAACTAAACCAAGCCATTTCTTTGTAAGAATGATTTGTTCAAACAACTGTTCCCTCCATTTCCAAAACGTTACAGAAATGTTTGAGATTAGTGGTAGTATGTACCAGTGAACAAATTTTTTCATGCAATTTTTTGTAATCAGATTTCTCTGGTACAGTATTATCGTAAGTTAAAACATTAGACAATTGAGTAGATAATTGAAGTATATAAACCACCAATTTCATGAATTTTCACATTCACTACTTCCCCTAAACTGTCATCACTTCTGGATGATTGGTACATTCATTTTACTTCCATATTCCATAAGGAAATAGAAGTATGCTGATGGTGAATAAAATCGTGTTCGAGACAAGGGCTGATTCTGATTGTACTACCCTCAAAACATGAAGAAAAGTCAGTTTCTAAAAAGTGTCTGTGAGTAGAATTTTTTCTATGGCGAACGATAACTGCTACAAATTCAAACAGAATCAAAAAATGTTTTGCATATGTGCGCAAATTATTGAGGTTTTCTTCTTATTATGTGTTTCCGGATTGTTCTCCGATGACACGATGTCTCCTGTAGATCCTCTCTGCCACCGCCCAATATGAGTTGTCGTTCAGTATTGCGTCCATACCAGATCCCCTCAGTCTCGGCACTCCTGGGATGTCCATCTGGCAATCCACCAATATGTGCTGTAAGGTCTCATGCAGATGACACAGCAGACAGGTAGCGGCCAGGGTCAGGTTGAATCTGTATAAGTATGACTGGGTCACAATACGGCCAAGCCTTCCTCTGGAGCCGAACGTTTGAATGCTCCTAGGGATGTTTCTATATATGGAGACATACCGTACACTGACTTACTGTTTGTATGTTGAACCTTTGGTGGAGTTTAAAAATGCGTTCTTCCATGTCTCCATGAGTCTTCTGCTGAAATCTGAAGTAGCAGCCGGGAGTGATATTACACTTTCCTCCAGTGGCGACAGCATAGTTGCGTCCTTAGCCATCCTGTCCGCTTTTTCATTACCGGCAATATCTGTGTGGCTGGGTATCCATTGTAAAGTTAACTCAATTTTGCTGCTTTCCAGTTTTTTGATTATGTGGAATATGTGAACTGTTCTGAAATAGTATGCTGATGGTTTGTATTGTTGCAGCAACAGTAGCGCTGCCTGTGAATCTGTGAAGATACATACTTTTTTACTGTGTAAGGTGAGGCAGCAGGTCAGTGCTGCATTGATTGCCAGAAGCTCAGTGTCAACACTTGAACAGGAGTTGGCCGGTGCAAGGAAGGATTCCTGTGTACTAGGAAAGAAATATCCTGCCCCCGACCTCTTTCCTTGTGTATCCAGTGATCCATCCGTATAGATATGGCCTTATTGGTTGTAGTTTTCTGCTATTATTTGTTGTGTTATAGCACTCAGAACTAATGGGCCAGTGTTTTGTTTTGTTACGCTGTCTTCTAATGTAGTTCTTATTGTTGGTTGCATCCACTGCCAAGGGGGTGTTTCATTTACTGGAGGGATTTTTTGAGGTTGGTTATTGCCATCCGAAAGCAGGATTTTGCTTTTATATAAAAAGGATTTTTCTGATTCGTTGCTGGATTAATTTTCTGTAATGGATGCTCCGTGGTTATTGTTCTGAATTTTACTTTTAACAAGAGTAAAGTAATTAATTTTGATAAATAAAGTATCCTGAAAAGAAGGTCATAATAATCCACTGCAGAAAGGTAAATGAAACATTTATAAATGAAAAGGGTAGTTCAAGGGGAAGGGGTAATTTTCTATAATTGAAAATGATAGTTGAAGAGGGAGGGGATAATTCTTTATATGTGTACTACATTATCGACAACAAAGAAGTAGTTTGTTGTTAAAATTCCTTCCCGGGTTGTTTGGCTGTGATCCAATGTTTTATGCAAAACCTGACATTTCGGCAGTGCTATCAACTGCCATCATCAGTGAAAATTGAGTGTGCTAACGTGAGGTGGTATATGTTAGTGACCACAGTACTGTGGTTAAGACTGAAGAAAGAAGTAGTTTCTATAGAAATATTTCATTTCAAAAATTATTTAAATCTTGAACATGGAAGTCATGTATGGTTCTCAATACCGATATTTTTCTTCTGTAAACAACACACCATTATCTCTAACTACTCAGTCACTCATAACATTTGGCCTATAAAACTGGAAAAAGTTGCCTCTCTCCATTTCAACAGAGCAGTAACATGTGTTGTAACAAACAGATATCACAGGGAGACCTCACTGTCGGTGGGATTGTCAATTATACCACTCACAAATCATTTACACGCAACAACAGTCATATATACAATGCCGACAAAATAGCTGAAAGCGGAGTATTATTCATATTACAGTACAGTGCAAGATAACCCGGCTCTATTCTCACGCTTGGCAGTAATTTCAAAACGGGTCATACATAAAAATGCCTCATATAACAATATTCTTAGCATACTTCCCTTTTATGTAGGAATCCAGGATTGGGGATCGAGTGTGACGTTTCAAATTTACCATATGTGAGAGGTTTCCAGAAAGAAGGTTTCATATTTTTATGTGAAAATAATTAACTGAAAACAAAATTATTTTATATGTACACATTAAACTGTTTAATCAAGCATAATATTATGAAAAGAATAATGCAGATATTTTTATTGATCGATATAGTAATTATGGAGTGGGATCCTAAATTATGGAGTGGGATCCTAAATTATGAAAAATTAAAACTTTAAAAGGGCATATGTCTCTTATTGCTTAAGTCTACAACTCCAAATTTGTATAGCAATCTGTTGTTGTTGGGGACTCGAACCAAATTTCAAATTTTTATATACATGCCCTGTGGAGATATAAAGCATTGACTTCGAGTAAAATGAGAAAATCTGGTACTTCGAGATTTTTTTATTACATAAACTATTCTAGTCTCAAAACTAAAAATTTTCCAGCTGGAAGTACGCACATTAATCTATGAAATAAAAATTTTAAAGCATTAGTTTCTGTGCCTTCTAGTGAAAACATATTTTTCACAATTGAGAATCCTGAATTTTGGAATGAACTGTAGAGCCTCATGTATTGTCACCGGACAAAAGGCTTGTCACATGACAAATGGCGCCATACGTACAACTCTTACTGTTTTTGATGACCCTAAAAAGGGCCGTGTGGCAAAAACGGTGTGATGGATGTTCCGCCTGAGTCGCGCCGAGATGTTTGGCGGCTGCACCCACTGTTTGTTGCATACTGCAGTCCTCCTCTTCATTCAGCATCAGTTGCGTCGGGTCCACTGCCGGCCCAGCGATGTCCATAGCTGGCGCGGTACAGGAATGCGAAGAATGCAAGAACGTTCTACTCTTCGGCTGTTCCTTCCTGCTGGCTCCGCTTCGATGTCATCCGAGAGAGGAGAGGAGATGAAGTGCGTCTGATGGCGTGGCGATGAAGTGCGCAAAATATTCTACCGGTGCTGTTTTTATGCCCTGACCAGGATCGCTGATTGGCTCGCTCCTAACATGTCAGGTGTCACGTTTCGGCTGCTGATCCCTGATTGGCTCGCTGTTCATCAGGTGTTCGCGCCGCTGGTACCGGAGAGCAGACGTTCTCTCGCTGCCATCACAGTATGCTTAATTTTAGGAGAATAATGCTCTGTATCATTATTTCAGGGCACTTTACTGAAGAAATTGGTTTTTGTTTGAACTAGAATGAGTTGATAGAACTGAAGATATTTAGTTAAATGTACAGATCTGAAATCGCCAAAATTTACAGTTACTTACTTCTTACTTCTTGGTACGTGTGTCCAATTCATCCGCAATCGATGGCACGATGCACCTCTGTACACGTGAGCAGCCAGAACCAGTAGTTTTTTATCTCTCAAAATTGTTTTCATTTTTGTGTCTTGGTCCATTTTACTAAGTTGCTCCTTCACCCTTATTTTCTTGCATGTCTGGTGATGCGTACATTCCAGGAGTATGTGTTGCAGTGTCTCAATCCCAGTTCCACACCTCCTGCACAAGGGGGACTCAGTCAGGTTGAATCGGTGAAGGTAGTCCTCTAGAAATGAAAGTCTGGATTTGTCTGTTGGTATTTTTATATATCTCGAGATCACCGGGTGTTTGTTGAATCTCGTAAAGTTTTCGTGCGACTGACGATGTAAATTTACAGTTCCTTCCTAACAAAAAAGTGACGGTCAAGATGTAAATGACTTTACTGTTTTTTAAATCTACCCGCCGAAAATATCACCTACCTTTAAGATCGATTCTCACACCTACCTTGGATTCCAACAGTACGTCATCGGGTCCCCAGCATATTTATAGTTAATATGCAACTATTCCCCACTTTATATTAACTAACGCTTGCTTAATTGACACTAAATTTCCCTGGCCTCAGAAGATTCTAGAATTCGTTAGGCGATAATTGGATGTCGCAAACAGATTGAGGTCACAGCGCAATAATTTATACTAAACACATGGTCATTGTGAAATAGTAATTACTCTTTGTTTTCATTTTTTCTTTGAAATTCCAACGGGCTTTACCCTGATATATAAGTTGATTATTAAATTATCCAACATGGAACATCCATGATCATTAATTATACAAGATTACATTACTTAATTCTAGCAAACTAGTACTTCTTTCATGCTCTCACTCACTCTCGTCAAACCCCCCTTTTATATTTGAGATCTCATTTATCTGATTTTAATGTTGTGATATGGTATACATTTTTGTTGATTGCTGTTTGGTCGATTCGGATTCAAGTTTACTTATCTGTTGATGTTATCCCACGTGTGGTATAATCTCTGGTAGTTCACTTTGTAGTAACACTCACTGAACAGTTAATTCATTTTGCTGATTCACTTGTATCATCCACAGGAACGTATTGAGCACTGTTTTATATACTTTTTCCACTGTTTGAAGGCCTAAATTTTGTAGACCTACACGCCAATTTGTTGTGTAGGCCTCCTGACGCTGTTAACCGGTCCTGAGTTGTTCATAGACTGCAAGATGGCGACGGTGTTGTTGTACGAATTTATGATTTAATAAATTCTTCCAAGTATATAAAAATTTACGTATTTTCTTACGCGGGTTCCTTCCCGGATTCTACAGACGAAACAGTTGCAGAGGGATTATTTAGGTTTGATTTGCGAAATAAACTACTTGACACAGTTTATGTTGACTAAAACCAATTATTTTTCTTTTATTAAATAAAATTATGTTATGTTCTCCCCTTGTATGACAATTACACAAATTCTTAACCTTTCTTGTTCATTACTACATTTATCTCAAACACAAAATCAGATGTATAAAATTGACAAAAAAAAACAATTCTTATAAGACTATGACAAAATGGTGATCTGTATGATTACTCAACCAGTACTTTTCTTTTTTATTTTATTCACTCTCTCTCTTTTACAATTGTATATTTAAACCCCTTAAAATTGAGATCTCGTTAATGAATTACTAAGTTCTGTGCACGGATTTTCATACTGTTGATAGTTTTAAGTTAGAAAGTTTGTTATATTGGTACTCATCCTTAACGTAGACTTCGTCCCATGGTACAGGCCCCGTTGATCACTACACTCCGAGAATAAACGGCAAATGTCCGAATACTTTTATGCTCGTCACTTGTTGTCTTTGTGATATATTTTATAACTGTTTTGTCACATTTAACTCATTAATTGTGTTGGCCGACGTGACTTGCTCGCACACTAGTTTGATTTTTATGACCGCACGGTCTGAAAAATACGAGTTGACTGCTATATTGTTCACACACTGATTACTAGAACCGCGCGCTCCTTTACTGCCCCGCGCGGCTCTGCTGTGTATACTTTAGTGGTCCAACGATGACTAGTGACTGTTGTGGCCTCCTGCTGAAACTGGCTTGTGGCAATTACGTTTTACTGTAATTCACAGGCAGCATGAGTTGCAAGGGATTACGTAATTTGTCTAGACAAAATGTCTAGACATAAACAGACTGGTCTCTCATAACATTGTATGCAGGGGTTCCCAAGAGGTTGTACACTGTTTGAATTGACAACATTTTATAATTCTTTACCACCCAAATCTGTACCGTTACAATACCCCCCAATGAGAGGTTTTATGCCGAAGCATAAAAACTCTCATTGCCTAAGCCTAAGAGGATCAGTGAGGATATAGCGCCACGACCCCCCTTAAATCCTTACTAAAATCGTGGGTACTTACCCCCCTAGTCCGGTGGCTGTGGCTGCACCTATCTGACCTTACTGGACTTCTCGCACAAGATCCCAACACCATAAAATCAGACAGGCACGTTACCACAGTATCACCTGACTCTGAAACATTCAATTAAAATATCAATGACCGGCCTTCCATTACTCCATATCCCCAACTGATTCGTTTCCTCTTAGTCGTACTGGTATGTCATTAACAAAGTATAGGTTGACTGTTTTCAAAGTACTGGTTGCTTATTTAATTTGGTTATATACAAACATCTCTGTTCTTCATTCATACGCAATTACCTACTACTCAATTCATCCCTTTAGGGTTCACCCTTAAACAGGATACAACATAATAAACATTCCAAATAAGCATTACCATTTTTACATTGAACTAAATCTTTCACCTTTGAATTTACATCAAATTACAACCAAAACATTACCACCTTATTCCCTTAAAGTCAAAAATAAATTATTCAAATTTATTACATTTTCCATCTGTTAAATTAATTAACTCAACTCCAATTATTTAAGTTCATACTCATACACTATCATAACAATTTCAATTCAGCATATTCAAATTGGCTACCAAGGTTTCTGGCTTTTAAACATTTTACATTAGTTTTGAACAACCCTGTAACTGGACTGCATAAAATACAACGTCCACCTGGCAATATAAACTTATTATATACTTACATCTAATATATATAAATCCCATACAAATTGTATAATGTTAATTTTCTCTCCTCACAAAACACTATTACCCACCAAAATTACAAATTATAGAATACATAATTTAATAATTAAGATTTTATAAGAAGTAAAATATATATTGTTTGTATTAGTAGTAGTTCGTGGCGCAGATGTAGTCACTATGTATCATGTAGTACTATAACAAGAATGGGGTTATAACAGTAGATTCAAACAAAAGAGGAAAAAGAAAATGTCATGCTAAAGAGAAAAAAGTAATATTTTATTTGAACTTATAAATATGTGTTTGTCAATTGCATTCCCTGTTTTTCTCTGCTAAGTACACCGACGACACCTTGGTCAATTACCGATAAAGGTAGGTAATACAAATTTCAATATTTTAAACCTTTATTTAACTCATAATACTTCATGCACTCTTAAACATAATACAACAATAAAACAAATATTTCCCCTTTGAATGTACATAATTACCTCAAATTAATTTAATTATATCGATTACCAAGATTTAAACATTTTACCTTGATTTCAAATAAACCGGTAACTGGACTACATAAAATACAATGTCCGTATGGCAATATAAACTTATTATACACTTACATCTAATACATATAAATCCCATACAAATTATATACTGGTAGTTTTCTCCCCTAACAAAACACTATTTCCCACCGAAATTACAAATTGATTACATACACTATGAGTAAATAATAACAACATAACTGTACCATGAATTTGAATAAAATTTACAAACATTAATCTCAATTGGCAATTAAATTTACTCAAACTTCAATTTTCATTACATTACTCAATCATCTATTACCCAATTCAAAAGAAAATAATTTTAAGTTCATTACCAAAATTCGCATTTTAAATTAATTTAATATGATTCCTACTCAAGTTTAATTTAATTTCTTCCCTTATTCAAAACGGTTTAAGTTACTTTGGTTACATTATCCAAAATAATTCTACATTAATAAAATCCTCTCACATAGATTTTAACTACCTTATAATCAAAACACTAAGTTACTTCATTATATTATTCACAAAAAGTTGACTCCATTTAATTACATCTTGCATTATCTTATGTCCTCATGAAATTCCTTTATGGCAATTATTCCTCAAAATAAAATATTATTGTTACCAACACAATTATGACTATAAACATTGATCATACAAAATAAACAATATACCTACCAGCAATAGAACCTAGTATACAATACATCTAACACCCATACAAATTTATTTACAAATTTTTGTCATATTTCATTGTTTACCACACCTCATTATATAAGTAAGACAAGTAAGTATGCCCTTAACTCAAATAATTAAATGTTCATTCACTGTTTATCTAACCACCATCATCGAAAATTAGTCTTATGTCGAATATACACAATTCATTTTTATTTAAATTCATTACATTACTATTGTTAATATAATAACCACATAAATTTGTTTTCTCCATTATACCATAATAATAATTCCCAGGGTTATCCCCCATTATTATTTTATCATATGCCATGTTTACATCAGTATTTTTGGTTAAGTCTCCGTCAGTATTTTCTGTCACATTTAAATAGTTTATACTTTCATTATTATAGTCATCAGCTACTAGTGCGCTAATTCTTACAACAGGTAAGCGTTTATCATCATTATCGCTATAATTATAGTTTACTACTGCACTATTTCCTTCATAGGGTAAATAGTTAATGTTATTTATTCTCTCTACAAATTCTCTATAACCTTTCTTTACAGTAAACAACTTATCATTCTATTTCTCTCTTTATAATCACTTTTCCAACACAATTTCACATTTTCACTCCACTCAGAGGGCAATGCACTACTATTTAACCACCATCTGGCTTTACCAGATACACTAAGAACCCAAGGACATTTTGAAGATCTTTTAATCTTCTACAAAAACTATCGAGGAACTCTCGTCCTCCAAAAACAATTGTGAAGTCTGCTTCACCATCACAGGAAAATTTTACACTATGTACCCGCTCTACATTTAGACGATCTCTCCATTCTTCCTCCAATCCATCAATACTTATCACTACTCCATTACTAACGCCAACTAACTTTCTACTCTCAATATCACTAATATTATTCACTGTATTAACCACATTACTCACCTTGTTTACTGTCACCTGATTTGCATTTAAAGTTTCAACTTTCTGATTATCACTTGTATTAACATCACCTACCTTGTCGTTTTTTATCTCCACTACACTGGAACTAGCATTATTATTTGTAAAAGTATCATCATTACCACCTACACTATCAAAACCACTTACCTGGTTTGGTTTGCTTTCTTTATTTTCTTTTAATTTACATCTATCTCTTTCCCACTTTTCATCTTGTTTTTTCGTTTCATTAATCATGTCATCTAATTTTGCGTTCTGTACATCCAATTTATTGTTAATTTCATCAAATTTATTTTTGAATTTATTAACGTCCTCCTTGAGCTCACTAACCTTTTGTGAATTCTGTTTAATATCACTCCTTATTTCACTAAAATTGCTACACATACTATACAAACGTTTTAACATATCATCGTCATCCGATTTCTTATTTTGACTAATTGAAATTGGCGTTGAATGAATTTCAACTTCATTCATTATTTTTGCTTCGGTAAAATTACTTTCATTTGCTAGCATTACATCTGTTTGGATTCCTGAGTCATGCAGAATTACCCGGTAATTAAGTTATTAAATTTGTTCCTTAGTTCGGATTCCCACTAAAACTGTATCGTATTTATTACGTAATAATATGTTGAGGCACAAACTTTCTACATTTTAATACACCCAATAATTCACTTACCGAGATTCCGTTAAACTTACCTTTTATATAAAAACTCCCCAGAAGATTCCAAACTCGCTAACAAGGTCGCCACGATGTTTTAAGGATTTACATCGAAACCAATATACTTACACTTACTTAATGTTGATCATGTAATGCCCTTAGATCAGAAGATTCAACAGGTTTCGTTTAGACGAATTCTCGATGCAGAACTCAGGTTACGGGTGTAATGTAATAATTAGATTAACACATTTGTATGCTATTTAAACCAACTCTTTTATTTCAAACACTTTTCAAATACTTTCTTTCTTTCTCTTTTCTTTATGAAATATTATTTGTTTCTTATTTATTACGTTATCTCTTATTTATTCTTACCTCTATCATATAAAGGTTAAAAAGTTTTATTCTACCTAACAAACCAGTACCGTACTTTTACTTTTGACATCTTTTTTCAAATTTCCTCATACACACACACACACACTCATGCTCTTTACATTTCTCTTTCACCCCCCTTTTTCTGAATTTTCAATTATTTAAATATTTAAGACTTTGTTGGCCAACATATTCACTGTACTTAACCTTCTCCTTGCCATTCCAATTGTTCCGCCATCTTCCCGTTCACTTACACTGTCCCTGCTACACAACGACTATCACTGTTTTCAGTTTTGTATTTAAAATATGCATTTTACTTTCTTCGCACTCTTTACATTTCGAATATTATTTTGGGGTAGGCCGGGCGTACTCACACGCACCGGCCTCCCGTCACTATTTCACTGATACTGTTGCTGAGCTACCGACTATATTGTTTGACGAGTGGTGAACAACTGCCAACCTCGTGCGTGCTTGGTTGCATGCCTGCCAAGCGTTAGGCGATGGCCGCGCGGTCTCACCTCATTGTGTGATTGGTTAATGCGGTGAGCGGGAATAATTCGCCTTACTTCCGTTATGCATTTTGGGTTGGAGAATACATATTTTCTCATGCCCTTTTGTCCTCTGAGCACATGTCGCCAAAAAAGCAGCACACGCGCGCGTTCTTACACATTCCCAGACGCTTAATTGTTCTCGTACCTCGCTCGGCCTGACACCGAGCTAACCACAGGGTGTTAAACAAATCAAGCTTTTGTGATAAAAAATGTTGCCCAGCCGAGTTGGCCCCAGATTATTACAATTATTATGAAAAAGGGAAAAATAAACCCTCAGCTGTATTTGCCCCGTCACAAATAGATTTTACGTAATGCAAAGTTTAAACAGGATTTCGTCTAGTGTACTTTGGCAGAGAATAATAGGCAAACACAAATAACAAAATGCGTACTTATCAAGTTAAAATAAAATATTACTTTATTTTCTTCAGCATAACATTTTCTTTTTTGTTTGAATCTACTGTTATAACCCCATTCTTGTTATCGAACTACTTGATACATAGTGACGACTTCTGCGCCACGCAACTACTACTAATACAGATAATATATTTTACTTCTTATAAAATCTTAATTATTAAATTATGTATTCTATAATTTAAGACGAACCAATTCTTTGTTATCGCACACACCTACACATTCCAATTACCCCATTTTTTAAATTTTGTAAAACAATGAATTTAGTTTTGAAAGTTATTTTCTTTAGTGATAATTATAGTAGGCAGTAATGCTGTTTACTCATCCTGGCTTGGATTCTACATTGTTATGCGACACGTGTCATGCACTGTTCCACTGTAGTTTGTTCATTTTAACCTTCCGCCACTCATTACGATTAGTACTTGGTCACACCGAATTACACATTTAGTTTTTTGTTTAGTTTCCACACATTTTAATTATAATTTGATTCAAATTACTTCAGTGACTTACACACACCCGACCGGCCGGTCTTATCAATTGGTGTAAAGTGACGCCTTGCTAACATGGCTGGCGAGGATTTCTGTTTCCACTGCCTACTAGATGTTGGCGGAAATACAATGACGTTCCAACAGTTCATTGGTTCTTTTCGATCGTCGACGCTGTTCTGTGGCGATACCACAGGCAGTGGCTCACCATTTCCTTCGTCTTCACAGACTCACAGTGCAAATTTTTCGTCTCACGCCATTTTTTGTTACGGCGTCCTTTTCGCTTGTGCGACGCAGGTGAGGCGCTCGTGCGTGTGGAGTCACATTCTGTACGTGACAACTCTCGAATTTTGTACCACGCACACCGTTCCAGACTAACGTATGCTTAAAAAGCTCTGCTGTAGTTCTTTGTGCAAGTTGACATGGGAATTTGCAATGTTACTTTAAATATAGAAATTAATAAAAGAAACCTCCCCATTTTGTCCTATTACTACAGTCGCTTCTATCAGCTGACTCGGTTGACATATTTTCTTTATTTATAAACATCGACTTATTTTCCGATTCATCACCGACGGTTACGTCAGTTTTATTTATTTTATTCTCAGTATTTTCCATGTTTTATTATTATTATTTTTACATATATGACTATGCTTTCTAACCTACCCAACTGCACTCAACCCCAAATAACCCATGTCTGCAACTTACATTAGGTCTAATTTGTATGATTATAATAAATCATACAAATCGTCCCAGTTCGGGGGCCATTGAGACTTTATGAATTTCTTGCAAATAATAATTTTATTAAATTTATCAAAGCTTCGTTTTTCTCTTACTTTTGTTCTACATCCAGGGTCGTATAGACGAAAACAGTTGCAGAGGGATTATTTGGGTTGAGTTGTGAAATGATTATATTAGCACAGTTTATGCTGACTAAAACAAATTATTTTTCTTTTATTACGTAAAATTGTTATTTTCCCCCCTTTGATGACAGTTGCACAAATTCTTGTCTTTACTTATAAATTAAAACATTTATCTCAACATAAAATTAAAAGTGTGAAATTAACAAATGAACCATCTTACGTAACTATAACAAAGTAATTTATGTAATTAATCAATCAGTACTTTTCCTTTTTTTTACCCCTTTTTAACCCTGTTTATAGAGCTCTTTAAATCTTTATTTTTCAATGTTGAATTATTTATTTGAGATGCTTAAGATATTTAACTGATAATTTGTTCTTGGTACTTAACCATTCCGGAGGCGTTCCAATGATTTCACCACCACCACGTGTTAATTACCATTTCCTCAATCACTCCGAACTTCGGTGTTCATGCAGTTAAAAGTTTCTCACAGTAGTTTTACTCGTTCTTTGTTAGTTCACTCCGAATTTATAACTGACGGATTATAACATTTCATCGGCAGACGTTGATTTTTCTGGAGCACTTATTTTTATTTGACCGCGCGGTCTACCGGAGTGTTGTCGACTGGCTATATTGTTTGCACACTGATTAATAGTTACTAGAACCGCGCGCTCCTTTACTGGCCCGCGCGGCTCTGCTGTCTACTTCGCTGGTTCAACGACGACTGACTACTGTGGCCTCCTGATGAAAACTGGCTTGTGGTAATTACGTTTTACTGTAATTCACAGGCAGCATGAGTTGCAGACGATTGCGTAACTCGTCTAACCCCGGGCTGTCTAGACATAAACAGTCTGATGTTTCATAATAAACTTACATGTCTCTTGGTTAAACAGAGGTTCCCCAAAGGTTGTACAATAGTTGAATTAATATTTCTTAAAAAATTCTTTATCACCCATTCTGTACCGTTACAACATAAACATAAAATTATTCTTATTTTAAACATTCAAACATCATATCATGAACAGATTATTTCTTTTGTATGGTCCATTAGAACCGCCTGCCAAATTTATGACAATCTCCTCCCAATCGCTTCACACCGTTGTGTAGGTCTTTTTGCAACCTATCCCACCACAGCTGCCACCAATTTGTCGTGACTGAGCGGTGAATCAACAACAAATTATTAAGCAATGTGAGTGGGTTGTGTGAAATGATTGGTTACTGAGTCTGCTTTACAATAAACATTACTTTATTTAACATTTAGCAAAATTGACGTTTAAAACATACTCTTGTTAACATTTTTGAACACTTGTAGAATTTCATCTCAGTACTTACAACACGCAGCACACCACACAGTAGCTACGAGGAGTGATACAGTATACATGTCTACAACGCACGCGGTACACACATCCAACCTGTTCCCCAATATGTGCGAACTATGTCAGACTAAGAGCAATAAGAAGAATAAGCGCGATCTCAATGTGTTGTCAGTTTTTATAGATTTCGGTTACTATGGGACCACGCCCGGGTCACATGGTTCGGACTGGGCCTCCAGGAGCATCAAACAACCAGTCAGGAGAGAGGTCATCATTCAAGACGATGTGACATGTGTAAAGGTTAAAAAGGTCCTTTCCTCCTGTACAGGCTTGGGAATATAGGAAGTTATGGTTTTTGTGGTTTTTACTAACAACTGGTGCATGACCACAGTGAGAAAAATTTAAATAAAATATCTCACACTCATGATAAAGAGAAAGAAAGAAATCTAATACCGAAATTATAATGAATTAAATAAAGAAACGTTGCGCCTTACTACATATGCATTGTAATGAACAGAGAAGTATTTATTAATTTTAAGATAGTGTTAGGTAATCATGATCAGCTGAAAGTTTTTATGTTACAGCGGATTTTTTTTTTTGCCACTTCTGAAAAATAAAACTGGCTGTTTCTGATGTCATGTAAATGTATTTCTTGTCATTTAGGCTGTACTTCTCACTTCATTTAAATCATGACATGTTCAGATAGGATAAGTGATAAAGTACAGTAACATTTTGTATGGTAGTATCACAATTTTCAGGGCTGTTAGACCATGTTCTAGGTTGTTCATATTTATCTCCAGACACTTCATCCATACCAATGATGGACATCTTCAGTGGCACACGGGAACACAGATTACAACCACCTGCAAGCGAGTACAAACAAAGACTGTTGTGTCCTTTTGTGTGTACATTTTTTTTATAGTGGTGGCAGGTAATTTTTTGGCAAATCACATCGCTCTCTATTTTGATTGGCTTACTTATTTTCACCATGCTTCAATGCTGGTATCCAGTAAATGAAATGTCCAGAAAATGACCAACCAGCACCTTGAAAAGTGTATAAACGAAAGTCCCTCGACAGGACAGAACAGTCTTTGCTTGTATTTGTTAATGGGCGGTTGTAATCTGTCTTTGGACGAAACGTCTGAAGATAACCATGACCACCCTAGACGACCATGGCCTAACAGTCTGGGAAATTGTGATAATATAAACATCGGCTGTGAAAGCTTACGTTCAATTAACATTTGTACACGTTGCTTTCAGTTAACAGGCTCAAGGAACAAACAGATGCTGTGATCAACATAACTGAATCCAATGGAAACAACATCATTCGTATTGAAGGCAGCAAAACTGGAGTCGACCAGGCAAAGCGGGTAAGTCTGAATCGGATAACCAGGTTTATCTGAATCTTAACATTGGTATATACTGTTAACAAGAAGATCAATATCTGAACATGAACTATAACATGCATAAGTCCTGTGGTTGTTTGTATTATTTGTGTTTTAAATATTATTTTTAAAAAGAATATTTTTCGCAGAAGATATTACACCTCGTTTTGCTGTGAAAGTCCTCCTGATTTTATTATTGGTAAAATAGGTTCAATTTTTTGTGTGTTTCTAGTGCATAATGTGATATTTAACCCTTTTTATCATCATCTTCAAGGATTAAACCAAGGACGGTTTGTTCCGGTTAGAACTGGTCACTCCAGCGCTTCCTCGGACGTTGGACACCTCTCCGTCCCCTCGACTTATAGTTCCAGAGTTTTTTGGGGATGCGGCAGTCAGTCATTCGGCAAAGATGTTCCCACCAATTCAGCCAATACTGGGTGATCCTGTCGAGTATACTCATAATATTCAGTTCCTGCAGTATATCTGTGTTTCTTCTATGATCATGGAGAGTGTACCTTACCACGTACCTGAGAAATCTCATTTCAGCCGCTTGGATCCAAGTGGCCTGGCCTTTCATTAAAGTCCAATTCTCAGACCCATAAAGAATTGGACCCTTTTGCTGCATAAATTAGTTCGTCTGGTTTTTACACCTTTCACAGCATAAATTGACTATAGGCCACATCGTTGAAAAATTGCCTCAGTTTACTGTTGCGATTGATGTCAGTGTCAGGTGCAGCTTTATGTATTGTTTTGAAGATAGTGACACAGCAGTAAGAAGTGGTTGTGTGCTTACGTAGGAGAGCAGTTGAATTTCATGTTCGGTTCCTGTAACACAGCATTTGTATGTGAATTTTCTGTTGTGTCACATTGGTTTTTAGATAAAGTATAAATGCTGTTATTATTAGTATTTTTGTGTTTTACACACCATTTTTAAAATGTCATCTGTTTATTGTCTTTTTTTTAACAGGAATTAGAAGAAATGATTAATAAATTGGAAAATGAAAAAGAGAAAGATGTAATAATTGATCACCGTTATTATCGCAGTATAATTGGATCAAAAGGTGAAAGGATTCGTGAAATACGAGAGAAATTCAATCAAGTGCAGATCACAGTCCCAAATGCAAGTAAGTTTGTATGTTTATTTATTATAAAACAAACCATTTTTTTAAAAGCACATAATTGTATTATATGTCAGCAATCATTCTAACGGTTCCAATTCATGAATGTGTGAGTGATTGTGAATTAATATAATTTTGATTTCTATGTACAGAAGCCATTGATGGTTATATATTAAAAAAAGCTCATCAGTTCAATAATTTAGCATAATGTATTGCATAAGTACGTGATATTTGCATAGTTTTGAATGTGAAAATGAAACTGCCAATTAACACAATTCAAAATTCTTAGGTACAAGTTATTTCCAGTAGAAGTAAGATTTGCCAAAAACGTGTTCCCTTTATCAATTATCTAATTAAAAAAAATAACTTTTGTGATTTGATGTTAATAGGTTAGAAATTATATATTATATAATTTCTTGTTAACCAAGACTTAACAGGTGAAAAACTCTTTATTTGTACATTTTACAGGTATAATTTATTTGTTTACAGGTGAAAAACATGACATTGTAAAAATTCGAGGTCCTAAAGAAGATGTCGACAAATGCCACAAATATTTGCTCAAATTAGTGAAAGAAATTAATGAAAACAGTTATATTTTAGAAGTTCCTATATATAAACAATACCATAAACTTATAATAGGTAAAGGAGGCGGTAATATACGTAAGGTAAATCTATATATGATTGTACAGATTTCATAGCATGTAGTGTGGTCAGTAAGAAGGTACAGTCCACAGTACCTTTGTGGACCAGATCAGATTAGCTTCCAAAATCTTTGACAGGATTAGAGTAAAAAGTAGGTCCATATATATTATTTGAAAATGTACTTATTCAAGTAAGACAGTGTGCCTGACATAATGTGTAGACTAACTTTATGTCCCACAGCTGATTAGGTCATGTAAGTTATCAGGGCTGGGTAACCCCAGAATCCAATTACATATAGTGTAAAACAATCCGTCGCAAGATGAACGTGAACCCCTGATGTCCAGTGGTGATGGCAAGTGCATTGACCTTTGCACCACCTGATCTGAGTAAACTAACTTCCATTTCTTTAAGTTGTTGGTTTTAATGCATTGATGTAAATGTGTATATAAAATGTCACAAAAATTACAAGTTGTGTTTTTTAAGTAAAGTCTTTTTTAAAGAAAGGAGAAGACATTAAATGTGAAAATTATTTGTTTTTATACATAAAAAAATCAACAAAATCTATCGACTTTATTTATCCACTTAATCAACTTTGACTTCCATGCATTTTTGATATTTTAAAAAATACATGTTTATTCCAGTGTTTTAAAAGCCCACTCCATGTGTCTCGAACCAAGTTAGTAATGTCATTAAACTCATCTTTTTCTAACCACGCTGTTTCTTTATAATGAAGCCCGGTTTCATCTCCAAGTGACAGCATGTTCGAATTATATTACCTTTATTTTCAAAAAACTGCAATAATGTTTTAGATAAAGCCAGATATTACTGCTTGCATGTATCAAATAATATTTTTAACTTGCAATTTGTTTACCAAGCTTTTCTGCCACAACGTGATGCATTATTGATTATGAAATTTTAAAAATTGAATAGAAATTTTTAAAACAAAGGTCACAGACTTTTACAATTTTTCACATTCAGTCATACCATCTGTCATCAGTCCTGTGATCCGTCATCACTGTTTAATGTGTTATGCTCACTTACATTTTAAATATATAAAATACAAAAATACAGTTTCCACCTACCTGCAGGGTTTCTTATATTCGGGTCCAGAATCCGATCACATGTACGTCAGATGCAAACCTGTGTTAAAGGTTATCGAAATAACTAACTCGACGCATTTTGAAGAGAAATTACGATTTTTATTCTGCTCAAACCATCAAAATAAAACAAAAATTTTAATCATAAGATAAAAACAAATGAAGATTTTATCCTGCTTTTTGCATCTTACTTACTTATTAATATGGCTTACCTTAGGTATCATTTTTTGTTTACATCACACGAAATACAATTTTCAACACTGACACAAACAGAAACCAGCACAATTATAAAGCACACACACAAAAGATAGCCCAGCTTTGCCATTCACACATATATACTGAATTTACAAACCCTTTAACATTTCATATTAAGCTCCCCCCCCAACCCTTACGTAGACGTCGCCACGCGGTTCCTACACACACTCATAGTTTAAACGAAAGTTGATTGTTCCTTTAAAAAAAAACTGTTTTCTCTACTCCAGGTTGTGTCGACCGCGGTCACATAAAAATTTTGGCCATAATTAACACCTCTCTTCTATTGATAAAGTAAAACTTGGTTGGCGAGCCTACTTTAATTGTACCGGCGCCGGTGGATACAACTGTTATACTGGGCTGTAATGTAACAGGTACGTTTTACTTTCTGCCGGGAATCAGTGTTTCACTGCCCCTATGCTTTCGTCGCCCCGGCCTCATTTGTTGGGAAGTAACCACTTTATATATGGATTAAAGCCGGTATGTGTGTGTGTCCAGAGGCCGATATTGGACTTGGTTCCGCTGATGTCACCAACAGTAGGCGGAGTTTAATGCGACTTCCGGGAGGTCTTAGAGAAGACGACGAATATTTTTTACGCTCTGGCCATCTTGAGTTTTTTGTTAGAGCGTCCTTTGAGCGCGTGCGGGTGTAGTTGCGCTTGAGCGTTGACACACATGTACAAAGTTCTTAGAATTTTTAAGGTGGTAAATTCCTCTGCCGTGTTACACCACTGAAATTGCGCATCGCCTTTGTTTCACTGTTCTGTTACACTGACTATTATACGTTGCACATGCGTTCTATTATAACGGAATGAATTTTGTTACCCAATAATTTTCACAACTTCTTTTTTACAAGCCCGCCCGAAAATGAACTGAATAAAATTATATAATTGCCCCAAACGATTAAAATAAAAACACCCAAAATTGACCCGCTACAATACCCCCTCGATGAGAATTCTGCTGTCCACGACAGAAGAAATCTCATCGATAACCCCGAAGAGGACCGGTGAGGAACTGGTGCCAACAACCCCCTGGTTCTTAATCTCCTGGGTACACGACCCCCCTGGCTCAGCAACCATGGACTCATCTGAACGAGATCACTGGACTTCTCCGTTAGAGATCCCAACACCGAGAAATCGAACAGACTCGCACCACGGCGCACCTCGCCTTTTAACATGCTACCCCCAAAAATCCTCAACCCCTGGCTAAAATTACTCCAGCTCCTCCGCCGATATGGATCCCCTTTTTGCAAGCTGGGATGCCTTTAGCAAATACTGGGCTCACACATACTAACATTACATGTTACCATAACACATAAAAAAATAAAAATTTCTTTTAAAATTTACTAAAAATTTAAAAAATTCAAAAAAAATAATCTTTTATCAAAAAATTCTCTTCCTCTTTTTTCTAATTTTTTTTTTTCAAATGACAGCCTAGACATTTCTAATAATATAAACACATCCTTATTCTAACAGGAGAATCACTTATAGTCTACCAATATAATGCAATACAATAAAAGAAACATGGTTAATGCACAAATAATAAAATAATCATTATTCAAAAATATTCACTCGCTGGCAGGCGAAAAATCAAGTTTTTTTTTTTCCAAAAAAATTTAAAATTTTCAAAATTTTTAAAATTCAAAAAAAAAATTTAAATTTATTCATTAAAAAATTTTATTAAATTTATTTATTAAATAACATTTATTAAAATTATTCAAATATTGGTTTGAATTAATTAAACAAACAAATTAAAATTGGATTCCTACTATACAAGCTTAGTAGGTGTATGACCGCATCAGCTGATCGTAACTAGGTCAAGTCCCAGACCCTTGACCTACATATGTTATGCACAATTTCTGTCTGAAAATACATTTAACATCTGCAATATCCTAACTTGAAGCACAAAACATAATAATCCTAACTTGAAGCACAAAATATAATAAAATAAAATATTTAAAATAAACAACATATTAATATAAATAATAAACAAATTGACATTTAAATTATTATGAAAATTAAATTATGAAAATAAATACATTAATTTTATATTATTCTCAAATTTTATCACAATTCTGTCACTGGGTTTACAAAATGAAAATTTTATATCTTTATCATAAATCACTTTCTCTAATTGACAATCTTACTCTTCATTTAACAATCTCGCTATACTTTACTGTGGGTGATATAAATTATTCATTCTCATTTACTGTATTACATTTGTGTACATATATAAACTTTCTCCCTCTGACTCTAATATTCATCAACTGCAACTCCCATGACACCCATCTCTACCAAGATATCTACCCCAATGCACTCTAAACCCCAACTTATCATTTAACACAAATGCCACCTTCTCTACATATAAAATACTCTCTAACCCTTTGTATATAGGATACGTGTTTCCCCGCCCCCAAAAAACTCAATTCCCTTATTTGGCGGCCCGGATTCTACCTAAGGCGGCCCCTTACCCACTAAAATCTATCCGTATCCTGTCCCAACCCTTGTTGCGGACTCCCCAAATACACTACCCCTAATACAAAATTTCCATCCCCAAAATTCTCAATCTCATTACCTCACTACAAATACACAAAATAACCTCATTAATTATAAACATAAATATATATCTTTCATTACCAAATTTCCATCTCGTAAAACAAACTGAATTTACAAAAAAATTTAATTATACAACATTTACATAATCAATTAAAATATTTAAAATATATCAAATTGTTTTAATTAAATTAATTATTAACAATATAGAATTCATTACCATCCAAACAATTATAATTCTCTAATTACTTGTTTTCAAAATTAATTTGGTTTATTTATTTCAATATTTCAATATTATTATCACAACAATCATCTTACGTACACACATATAAATATTTATACATATTTTATTTACAACTCTTGTTAATTATTATTCCATTTTTTCCACACTTCTGTCCAAATCTGGCATGTCAACAAATCATAAAACATAAAGTTTAATTGTCTTTTATTGTTTTACAGTCTACCCTCCATCGTCAAAGATTAATCTTGGTTCTAAATAACACTTTTCAATTATATTGACACACATATTGTCGTCTGGTGTGTCATAACCAAACAATTTCAATTTATCCGTTATACCATAATAATCATTCACCAAGTCTACGTTAAGTATTTCTGTTAAATCTCCGTCAGTAAATATTTCCAATATCGGGTTAGTTACTTTTGTATTATCAATTAAATCATTCTTGTTTAAATACACTTCTAATATTTCTTCCAACTCATCATAATCTCTATTTAATTCATATAACTCTATCTCTCTCTCATCATAACACCATCTCATACTTGTAAAATCATTCCACACAGAGGGCATAATATCATATAAATAAAATAAACAACTCCAATCTTCTACTAACACGGGACCCTTGCCCTTCAAAAACTCTTGTGACCACATTAAGTCATCGTAAATAATAAAAAGAAAATTTCCCCTCTGTCCCCACTCTACTACAACATTATTTTTTCTCTCTCTCTCTAACTCATAAACACTCATTAACATTTCATTATCGCATTCTAAAACTTCATCAGTACTATGTGTTATTATATTTTCATCATTTACTTCTACATTATTCTTCACCCCCACTATACTCTCAGAATTGTCTACTATTTCGTCATTTTTACATTTTGTCATATTTAAAACATTGTCACCTAATTTCTCAAACTTCTGTTCTAACTTATTTAAACTGGTGTTTATTATTTCGTTCGTGCTTTCTAAATGTTTATTAATTTCTTGTATTTCATGTTTCAACTCATTAATATCCCTACTTTGTCTATCAAATTTGTCATTCAATTCTCTAAAATTGCTGTCTTGTTTTTTTACACTATTGTACATCATATCATACAATCTTGCTAACATAGTATCATTATCAGATTTCTTATTTTGATTTCCTAAAATAGGGGTTGAATGAATCTCAACTGTCTGTATTATTTTTGACTCCTCAAGACTACTGTCAGTTGTTTGAATTCCGGAGTCGCTACTTATTTGATTTGCTATCTGACTATCAGATAAACTAATATCATTATTATCTGCCATTTTTACTTTTTTATAATACTTGTGCGTATATATACTATAATCAATATGTAATCTACTATACAGCCAATTTTGTGCGAATGACGCACTTTTTATTTTATTCCGCTAACCTAACAACACACGTTTGCATCTTTGTAGATGTTGAATTTAATTAATTTATTAAATTCGTTCCTGTCACGGGCGCCAATGTTATGCTCACTTACATTTTAAATATATAAAATACAAAAATACAGTTTCCACCTACCTGCAAGGTTTCTTATATTCGGGTCCAGAATCCGATCACATGTACGTCAGATGCAAACCTGTGTTAAAGGTTATCGAAATAACTAACTCGACGCATTTTGAAGAGAAATTACGATTTTTATTTTGCTCAAACCATCAAAATAAAACAAAAATTTTAATCATAAGATAAAAACAAATGAAGATTTTATCCTGCTTTTTGCATCTTACATATTAATATGGCTTACCTTAGGTATCATTTTTTGTTTACATCACACGAAATACAATTTTCAACACTGACACAAACAGAAACCAGCACAATTATAAAGCACACACACAAAAGATAGCCCAGCTTTGCCATTCACACATATATACTGAATTTACAAACCCTTTAACATTTCATATTAAGCTCCCCCCCAACCCTTACGTAGACGTCGCCACGCGGTTCCTACACACACTCATAGTTTAAACGAAAGTTGATTGTTCCTTTAAAAAAAAACTGTTTTCTCTACTCCAGGTTGTGTCGACCGCGGTCACATAAAAATTTTGGCCATAATTAACACCTCTCTTCTATTGATAAAGTAAAACTTGGTTGGCGAGCCTACTTTAATTGTACCGGCGCCGGTGGATACAACTGTTATACTGGGCTGTAATGTAACAGGTACGTTTTACTTTCTGCCGGGAATCAGTGTTTCACTGCCCCTATGCTTTCGTCGCCCCGGCCTCATTTGTTGGGAAGTAACCACTTTATATATGGATTAAAGCCGGTATGTGTGTGTGTCCAGAGGCCGATATTGGACTTGGTTCCGCTGATGTCACCAACAGTAGGCGGAGTTTAATGCGACTTCCGGGAGGTCTTAGAGAAGACGACGAATATTTTTTACGCTCTGGCCATCTTGAGTTTTTTGTTAGAGCGTCCTTTGAGCGCGTGCGGGTGTAGTTGCGCTTGAGCGTTGACACACATGTACAAAGTTCTTAGAATTTTTAAGGTGGTAAATTCCTCTGCCGTGTTACACCACTGAATTTGCGCATCGCCTTTGTTTCACTGTTCTGTTACACTGACTATTATACGTTGCACATGCGTTCTATTATAACGGAATGAATTTTGTTACCCAATAATTTTCACAACTTCTTTTTTACAAGCCCGCCCGAAAATGAACTGAATAAAATTATATAATTGCCCCAAACGATTAAAATAAAAACACCCAAAATTGACCCGCTACAAATGGCCGCTATGTTCTTAATGAATATTCGTTTCTTCTTCCGTACACAAACAACTCCATCCCTGAGTTCACTCCTTCGTCTTTTAAGTTCACTTCACTTAGTCTATAACTTCAAAAAATATATTCACAGTTCTAGTTTCTAACAAAAAACATACCACAGCTGTAACGGGGCTAAAAAGGGAGAGGGTTTTATTTTTATTTTATTAATATAAATTTGTTTTCCATCTGCATGGCCAGTCCCATGTTAATTAAAATTGTCGTCGAACAAAGGAACAGTGATGTGAAGTTGTGCAAGTAGTTAGGGCAATGGAATGCAATGTCGAGAGTGACTCCCGAGTAATTAAGCATTTTGACACGTACAAAGACGCGCAACATGAACACGGGCGCATTGACGACACAGATCAGACTCCAAACGACGCCACGAAAAATGGCGAGAGGCGAAGATTTTTGTTCCATGCGGTCCGGTGCTGCCGGATATACTTGAGGCCACGCCTTCCACAGCCTCAATATTTTCGCAGATTGGCGTTGTCAACGCGTGGGCACCAGGCAAACCCATGTTACCGAGACAGCGACAAAAACTTCGTAATCCAAAAGGCAGTGTGGGTTACAGGAAGCAGCCAGACAATGTGGGGATTTTGTTAGCCGTTGACTAGCCAGTCATTTTCACCTATAGGCCGCATGCGGTCCTTTTAATTTTCGACTCGAACACCTTGAAGGTCGGCCGACCGTTTCAGTATATATAAAAATGTGTAGAGCAGTTTGAAATATCAAAAACCAGTGAACTAAGTGAGAATTTCAAAAAACAAATGGAATAATAACAGTTTTTAATAACAACGCAATGAACTTTGTGTGTGACGCGTCATGCGGTCAACGGGGATGCCGCTACTACATGTAACCGTATCTATTTCAATATATTCCTGTTTTATATAAAAAAGGAGTTTTGTATGTGAGCAGTGTGCGAGCAAACTGGGCTGCAATCATTAAAATAATGATTTTATGTTAAGATGTAAACTAGTATTAGGGAGTTAATCATGTTGAAATAATGTTTTTATATTTCCCAAGAAAGGGTTAATATTCTTAGTTTACCATATTTAGTTATATTTTTCAAAGAAAATTAATAAGAAATGAGTTTGTAGACAAAAAATGAACATTGGGTAAAGTCAGAAGACGCAATAAAAAATGTTGATCTTGAATAATAAACAGGCTCAATTTATATAGATCAGTAGATTCAAACTAGAAGTAAAAAAGAAAAAATGTCATGCTAAAGAAAATAAACCAACATTTTATTTGAGTTTCCAAAAATATGTGTTTGTTAATTTGCATTCACCTGTGGTTTTACTCTGCCAGAGTACATCAGACGACACCCTGGTAAATAACTTGAATTTACTTGGTAAAGGTAAGTGACTAGAATTTCATAATTTTAAACAATAATAAACATGTACATCCTCAGTTGGTGCCCTAAAAAAGGGACGAAAGTTCAATATTTAAATAAGTAATTAACTCGTAAAACTTCAGTTGGCGCCCGTAACAGTTGACGTTGTAAATTAATTCTTAATTTAATATAAATTGAATTAATTTACAACCTGGTCGAACATGGCAGAGAAAAACAAGAATGCAAATTTATGTGAAAATATAGAAGAATCGATTCTAAATGTTACACAAGACAGTTTGGTATCGACAAATATTGACGAGCATGTAAACAATACAGACAATATAACAGACGAAATAACAATTGAGACAGTACACGCTAAGAGTAGTAGCAGACTCGAAAATGTAGACGTACTTAGTCAATTAGCATTATTTATGGAAATGATCGTAAATTTGATCAACAAAATGAGAATTTGAACGAATTCAGAACGGAAGTCAAATCAGAAAATAATAATCTAAACGCGAGTTTAAATGAATTTAAAATTGAAATCAAGACAGAAATAAATGCTAGTAAAACAAACGAACAAACCTTATAAAACGTCTCACCGGAGTATCATGGGGATGTTCACAAGAAGTTCTAAACATGACGTATAGAACATACATCAAGCCAGTAATAACTTATGGCAGTGAAGGAACCATCACAAGCACTACTGCAAATGAAGGCAGACTAGAACGTTTGCAGACCAACATCCTAAGACTCATCACAGGTGGCATCAAATCAACTCCAGTTACAGCATTACAACTATATACAGGCAACAAACCAATAACAGAGGAAATTAAGCAACAGGCAGCACTGCTAAACCTCAGAATTAAATCACTACCTGAGAAGTCATGGGTTCATGAGAGGATGGAACCACAGAGACTCAAAACACAAAAGATCTGGCTAAACCAAAGTAGCAACTACCTTCAATACCACAGCAGTTAATAAAGTGATCCCCTTGGAAAATCCACTAGACTTTCATAGGTATGAAGTACATCTCAGTCTGATAGAAGATGTTGAGAAGAAGACAAGATCTCCAGAAGAACTAAAACAGATAACACTAACAACCATCAATGAGAGATTTCCGGAGGAGACCTGGCTACGTGTATACACTGATGGATCCTTGCTGGATAAAGTGGGTTGTGCTGGAGCAGGAGTGTTCTCCTCATTGTTTTCTCACTACATTGCAGTGGGACAAAATAAATCAAGTTATGATGCTGAGGTGGAGGCTATCAAAGTGGCATTGCAAAACCTCATTTGGAGGCCAAATTCCTTTTCAAAAGCTGTCCTTTTAGTGGACTCTTAAGTCTGCCATCCAGGCAACATTCTCTAATACAGGAGCAGCATCCAGGAGCATACTGGAAGCAAGACGACTCACCAGGCAACTTACAGCACTTAACAAGGAGATAGTTATTCAGTGGATCCCATCTCACATAGGCATCTCAGGAAATGAGATAGCGGACACCTTGGCAAAGCGAGGGACAGTGCTCTACCACCGAGAAAGTACCCATGACTTCAGCACCCTAAAAAGACTAATGACAAGGAAAACAAACTCTCGCTTCCTGGAAGAAGCAAGAAACATATCAAAAAGAAAAACATGGTCAGGGATTGAACAGTTATGGAATAACAACTGTAGAAACCCCAGGAAGGAAGCAGTCGCCAACTTTAGACTGGAAACTGGCCATGACTGTCTCTCAGCGCATCTCTACAAATTAAAAATTTCCACCACAGAAGAATGTGTATTGTGCAGGAGAGAATACTCAAAAATGAACAAAAATCATCTATTGGAGTGTGAGAAGCTGAACCGGGAAATGCAAGAACTCAGAAATTACAGTGGTCTTTATTGGGAAGCTCGGTACCAAATGGGTTAAATGTACCAAGGGGGAGCCATTGGAAAACAACAACAACAACATAAATGCTAGTAACATAGAACTGAAAACGGAAATAACCAAACAAGACAAAAAAATTAAGAGAAATAGACAATAAATTAGAAAGTATGAATAAAACTATTGCGGGCATGAAAGGTGAGATAATTATAAATATAAATAAAATTCAAGATGTGTTATTTCATTTTATTACATTTAATTATTAAATTTTTATTAATTTTCTATCTTACCTCTTACGCCAAAGTCCGTTGCACGAAACTGCGAAATACAAATATGACCTTCAGGTTATCTGAATAACGTACTCGACTCGCTTTTCACTTGAAACAAATCTAATTTAATTGCATTTTTATTTTCTTTCTTTAAATACACACTCTCTACTCATCCTTCTTCAACTCACATATTACAGCTCATTTTCTACTTTTAAAAGACAGACACTACATTACCTACATTTGCGTAATCATTTCTTATTCTAATATAGTTGTAAACCTATTAAAAGCGGCCCAGCTTACCCATTCACTCATTCATACGAAACCCCTTTTACATATAATTACTTTAAAAACCACCTTTTTACATGATTGTAATAATTTTGTGTTGGATACAATTAGTTACCCTGGCGTTCTCCTGTAACCGCACGGCACGTCACACACTCGATTTCTTTTCAAAAAAATATATTACCGTTTCAATGATTTTAAAGTTCCACTTCACCACTTGTCTATACTCTTAAACTTTGATTTACACTGCATACTGTTATAGTCGGCCGACCTTTAATACGCTCGAGCTAAGATTTTATGACCGCGCGGTCTGAAGGTGTTATTAGACTGGCGTTAGTACGCTAAAGTTGAGCACACAAGAGTTTTTTAATAGATAGGCCCATTTACTCTAGGCCTATCTTACGCCTGAGGCCACTAGTTTTAATTCACGAACTTTTCACTGCTCTGACTAATGTTCATTCAGTGGTGACAAACTGCAGACTGTGATTCACAAAGAGCCTGCTGCTGGGCGGTTACGCAATATGTCTGGGCAATTGTTTTGGCTAACACTGTGCATTGCTGTACTGAGGCTCCCCACAGGTGAAGTCTGGCACTTTGAAAAATGATTGAATTGGTGATTTGAATTAATATAAAATTAAACTGGGGTGGCTCACATATATGAAGTGAATTGTGCAATTTTAACAAAATCAAAACCAAAATTAATAAAAAATAAAAAACCTTCTAATTCGCCCCATTACAATACCCCCCCCCATGAGAAATCTTCTGTCAAAACAGAAGAAATCTCATTGCTAAACCCCTAAGAGGACCGGTGAGGATATGGTGCCAACAACCCCCCATTCGTTCTTACACCTCATGGGTAAACGAGCCCCCTGGCTCGGCGACTATGGACGCATCTGAACGAGATCACTGGACTTCTCTGTAAGAGATCCCAACACCGAAAAATCGAACAGACACGCACCACAGCGCGCCTCACCTTCTAACATGTTTCCCCAAAAAATCCAAATCCCTGGCTTATATCATGCCAGATCCTCAACCGATATGTTCCCCCTTACATGCATACTGGGTCGCCTTTGGCAAATACTGGGCGCATACATACACCTATAATATTTTCTAAACAAACATCCTTTAAAATTTAAGTTCAAAATCAGATCGTATCAAAACAAAACAAAATCTCTTATCTAAATGGATTAAATCTCTTTGTTATTATTACTGAAAAAAAAAACAAATTGAATATGTACTTAAAACATAAACTGCCTTATCTTAACATTTGATTATACCTATATCCTAAACAATATAATCCAATATCACTATTAATATACACAAACAATAATATTACCAGAATTTAAAACATCAATTTGATGGCAGGCACCAAAAATATATATATATATTTTTTTCTACTACCCCCCTTTTAATCCCTTAACCCCTGATACCCGTTACATTCTACTGTGTGCAGCACTAGACTTCTTGGCCCTCGCAGACCTCAATCTAGCCATAATCACATCTCCCTCGTGACCTGTAACTGGGTCACCGCCCATCCACACTCACTATTACCCTCCCTAGACTGTAGCGTCTAGTTGCTTTCACAAGGACTGATGCCGAAGGGGTGGACATTTTTTCTTTTATTCCACCCCCATCCTTGCTTCGGCTTTACAATAAAATTCGGTATTACACCTACTAGTTTTTTATTTATACACCCCTAATGGACTACCACCCCTATCTGGGTGAACATAGCCCTGTTCCAAAATTGGGTAGATTCCCCCAAAAAATAACCCACCGGGACCTAAGTCTAACAAACCACCGGGTTAGCAAAATAAAACAAACCACAAGCCGGTTATATCAGGTAAAATTCATGATTTGCCACAATTAACTACTTTCACGGTCATGATCCGGTGAGGTCATGGCCGCATTTAGGTGGGGAATCTACAGTTAAAACGTAAAATATAGATTGACATTGATACAAGTTACTTGGACAGTAATATACACCTCTAAATTTCCCAAACACCATTTCAGCTCAAACATTTCCTTCAATTTTCAATTTTAAATGCATATTTTAACCATTATTTACATCAATTAGCATTTACTTTATAATTCCCGTTTACATTCAAATGAAAATATAGTTAAGTTCATTATTAAAAATCATCCTTTCAATTAATTTAATTACACTTTCATTTAATTTAATTCATATTGTCTTAATTAACAATTTCAAAATTGATTACATTTTTCAAAATGATCCGGCATAAAATATTACCTACATTCCATCACATCAGATGTTTCTTTTATTTCATAATAAAATCTGCTCTTGGCATTGATTCATCAAACTGCAACAGTTGTCAACTTAACACCTGGCTATACACATTAGTCAAAACATACAGCACACCTGTTTACATAAACAGTTGTATGCCAGACTGTTTTCATAAACACTCTGTCTCAACATTCTGATTACCTCACCTCTACTACCTGTACTTTTAATTTCTATAAATCTTTTAGTGTTAACGTATTTGTCACTGTCTATTTATTACAATTCAAACCAAATATACTTTAATTCACCTTTCAGGTATTATTTCTTTTTAATTACAGTTTCTATTTAATACCATTATCTCAATTCATTTTTATTATTGAATTAAACTCTTTTCACACCTGTAAGCATTATATTCTATCTGATTGGTATTATGAACTTTATACTTACAATACATTATCACCTATTGACATGAACACAAAATAGACACCACACACACACACACACACCAATATCTCCACGTAGCCTCTGAAACATTTTAACAACAATGTTATTCCATACCAAACAATTTAACACTTATTTATTAATATCAAATCTCATAAAACAATTTAGATCCATTAGAAAATTCGATTATACAACCTTTAAATTAATCAGAATATTTAAACATCTCAAATTATTTTAATTAAATCAATTATTGAGAATACAAGTTCAGTTGCTATCAAAACAAATATAATTCGCTAATTACTGTCTCCAAAATGAATTTTGTTATTTATTTAAATTACCACAATATTAATATTATTACAACCCTCTACACACACTTGTTAGCTTAACATTCTACAATGCACACAAACAAATTTACTACAATTATTTACAAACTTTTGTTATTCACTGTTCCATTTTTCCACACTTCATTGTCCAAATCTGCCAGGTCAAAACCATAAAACAAAATATTTATAACTGTCCTTTATCGTTTTATAGCCTATCCTCCATCGTCATAGATAAGTCTTTGTTTTATATAGCATTGTTCAATTTCATTAACACACAAATTACAGTCTTGTGTGTCGTCACCATGAAAACCAAATTCATTCATTTTACCAAAATAATCATAAAACAAGTCAACGTTAAGTACATCGGTTAAGTCTCCATCAGTAATTATATTCATGATCAAGTCAGTTATTTTTTCTTCATAAAGTAAATTATTATTATTTAAACATGTATCATCGAAATAATCTTCACTCTCTATTTTAACAGGTAAGTATTTCGTATCATTTAGCATCTCTTTCAACTCATTATAATCTCTCATTAGTTTATATAATTCTATCTCTTTATCAACACACAACTCTCCATCTAAATCTCTCATCATAACACCATCTCATATCTTCAATATTACTCCAGACAGAGGGTACAAAATTATACAACAAAAATAAACAACTCAAATCTTCCACTAAATAGGGTCTCTTGCCCTCCAATAATAACATTTTTGAACACCTTGGTTCATCACAAATAAGGGGAAAATTTACCCTCTGCCCTACACATTCAGTTACTCTCTCTCTCCATTCTTTTTCTAATTCATCAACACTAATTACTGCCTCGTCACAACATATTTCTCTCTCACTCACTGTTTCACTATCTATTTTCAACGTTTCACTCTCTGATACCACCTTTTCAATTACATTACCACTTTCAATATCATTGTTAACATTTGTTGTCTTGCTCTCTACTACCACATTTTTAATTATATTCTCATTTTCGACATTATTGTTCTCACTAGTGACTTGTTTATTATCATTATTATTTTTACTTTTACTCTGTTCTCCCACTGACTCTACTATTCTCTCAATATCTTGTTTCAATTCGTTACAACTATTTTCGCATTTCATTTTTACCTCATCAATGTCAAATTTAAGTACATCAAATTTACAATTAAATTCGCTTTTAATTTCGGTCTTAATTTCATTCAATTTGTTATTCTGTACTTCTAATTTACAGTTAAAGTCACTTTTCATTTCATTCAATGTTATGTCATTACTGTCAAAACGTTTACTTAATTCGTTAAATTTGTTATTCTGTACATCTAATTTTTCATTGACACTACTTTTAAATTCTTGAATTTCGTTTTTCTGTTCATCAAATTTCCTGTTAAAACTACTCAAGCTATCAGATATTGTTTTCATGAAATTAAACATATCTTCCATTGACAACTCTTTAATTCGTGTTGTCGGAGTAGATTGTGCTGCTACATTTCTATCAACGAAGCTGACTTCATTATTACTGCTTGTTAACATTGACTCTGTTTGGATACCTGAGTCGATATTTATTTGACTTTCTGTCTGACTGTCAGATAAGCTGACTTCATTATTGTCTGCCATTTTTATATTGTAAATTTACTACTTTTAATTTACATATACTGCTCTTGGACTTATTTCTACAACATCTTATATTTACTCTAACCTTAACTCATTGTCTTGCGTACTTTACGTATTTTTTTCCGTATCGTTATTCAACCTTCAACCATACTTGTATTCGCTTTTAGGTGCCGATTTATAATTATTTTACAAATCGAGTCCCTGTTCGGTCGCCACTGTGTTATTTCATTTTATTACATTTAATTATTAAATTTTTATTAATTTTCTATCTTACCTCTTACGCCAAAGTCCGTTGCACGAAACTGCGAAATACAAATATGACCTTCAGGTTATCTGAATAACGTACTCGACTCGCTTTTCACTTGAAACAAATCTAATTTAATTGCATTTTTATTTTCTTTCTTTAAATACACACTCTCTACTCATCCTTCTTCAACTCACATATTACAGCTCATTTTCTACTTTTAAAAGACAGACACTACATTACCTACACTTGCGTAATCATTTCTTATTCTAATATAGTTGTAAACCTATTAAAAGCGGCCCAGCTTACCCATTCACTCATTCATACGAAACCCCTTTTACATATAATTACTTTAAAAACCACCTTTTTACATGATTGTAATAATTTTGTGTTGGATACAATTAGTTACCCTGGCGTCCTCCTGTAACCGCATGGCACATCACACACTCGATTTCTTTTCAAAAAAATATGTTACCGTTTCATTGATTTTAAAGTTCCACTTCACCACTTGTCTATACTCTTAAACTTTGATTTACACTGCATACTGTTATAGTCGGCCGACCTTTAATACGCTCGAGCTAAGATTTTATGACCACGCGGTCTGAAGGTGTTATTAGACTGGCGTTAGTACGCTAAAGTTGAGCACACAAGAGTTTTTTAATAGATAGGCCCATTTACTCTAGGCCTATCTTACGCCTGAGGCCACTAGTTTTAATTCATGAACTTTTCACTGCTCTGACTAATGTTCATTCAGTGGTGACAAACTGCAGACTGTGATTCACAAAGAGCCTGCTGCTGGGCGGTTACGCAATACGTCTGGGCAATTGTTTTGGCTAACACTGTGCATTGCTGTACTGAGGCTCCCCACAGGTGAAGTCTGGCACTTTGAAAAATGATTGAATTGCTGATTTGAATTAATATAAAATTAAACTGGGGTGGCTCACATATATGAAGTGAATTGTGCAATTTTAACAAAATCAAAACCAAAATTAATAAAAAATAAAAAAACCTTCTAATTCGCCCCATTACAAAGACGAAATAAACGAATATAGAACGCTGAAGGAGGAGGTAGAAAATGACACAGTTACGAGTGAATGTGACGAAATAACAGATGACCAGTGTAATAGTAAAATAACAAATAATTACGAAGGGATCATTAACAAGGTAGGTGTTAGTTACGAAAATGAATTAACTACCAATAGTAGTAAGATAGTTGAAAACGAGATATATAAAAATAATACCGTGAAAATAATTAGCGACCATAATAATATAGAAACAGTGAGAGAGAGAGGAGAGATCAGTGTTTGTAAGTTAGAGAGAGAGTATGAAGAGAATGATTTTATGAATATAGGGCAGAGGGTAAATTTTCCCCAGTTTTATTATGGTAAACCAAGCTGGTTACAAATGTTTTTGAAGGGCAATAATATAGAAACAGTGAGAGAGAGAGAGAGAGAGAGGAGAGATCAGTGTTTGTAAGTTAGAGAGAGAGTATGAAGAGAATGATTTTATGAATATAGGGCAGAGGGTAAATTTTCCCCAGTTTTATTATGGTAAACCAAGCTGGTTACAAATGTTTTTGAAGGGCAAGAGTCCTTACAGGAAAACGATGTGTTTCTAAGTAATTTTTAGTAGGCGTTTTTACAATTTAATACCCTCTCTACGGAATGATAGCAAAAGTATGCATTGGTGTTATGATGAAAGATATGTTGACAAGAAGGTAAAGTTATTTAAGGTTAGTAGAGGTTATGTCGAATTAATAAAGAGGTTAGATATTGAAAGAGTTAGTGATAATAAGTACTTACCTTGTGAAACAGTTAGTACAGCAATTGATGATATTGACTACTTACTTTATGACAGCAATTGATGATATTGACTACTTACTTTATGACAAAGCAAATACAGCAGCAGATAATAATGAAACTGTAATTGACGTAACTATGACAGATCGTACTAAAGGTGACTGGACTATACTCGACAATAAATTATATGATTTAATAACATGGAATAACCCTGTTGGTATTGTGGAAGAATATAAAAATTTGGATAATCTTTATATTAATAAAAATGATAAAATGAGTTTAATAAAAAATGAACTGTGTAAATGTAAGACCAGAGTTTTGTACGATGATTGGGGGTAAAGACAATAAATGTTTATGAACGTTTAATTATGTAATTAATGGTTTTGGAATGGACTGCTTTACAAAATGAAGTGTGGTAAACTGAAAAAATAATGACAAAGGTTTGTAAATAAATTTTAGTGAAATTAATTGTGTTTGTATTGTAACAGGTATGTAGTGTAAACAATGAGTGTATGTAGTAGAATTTGTTTAATAATAATATTTGAGCAGACTAAATAAATAACAAGAATAATGATGAAAGTAATTAATGAATTGTAATTGTTTTGATAATAATTGAAATATGTTGTGTTCTTGAATAATTGATGGAATTAAAGTAATTTGAGATGTTTAAATATTTTTGATTGATTTACAGTGTTATATAATTGAATTGTGATGATGAATTTAAATTATTTTATGGGATTTAAATTTGATAATTAATAAATAAATAAATGTTAAATTGTGTTTGGTTTGTGGAATAACATGGTTGCTAAAATGTTTCAGAAGGTACATGGAGTTATTGGTGTTCGATGTTTATATTTGTTTGTCTATGATAGTGTTGAATGATGTACTGTGAGTATGAATTTTATAATACAAGTTAAATAGAGTAAAATGTTTACATGTGTTGAAAAGATTTTAAACTCAGTGATGAAACTAATTTGAGATAGTTGTACTAAAGAGAAACCATAGTTAAAAAGTAATAATAACTGAAATGTGATGTAAAATAAAGGTTAATAATAAATTTGAAATTTTTGAGGAATCTAATTGTAGTAAGTGATAAATAATTAAATGATGATATATAAAAGAGTTAATAAAAATTTCAAGTTATAATGTTTATAATTTTCTGTATAAAATATTTAACAGTGAATAGTTTGTTTAATGTGAATGTAGCAATGCTAATGTTCAAGGTTAAAGTCTATTTGTTTATTATGTTCTATTATGTTATCATACAAGATATATGGGTAATTTTGGGGGTTGTTTGGTGTTAATAGAAGTGAAATAATCATGGAAAGTAGAGACTGCAAAAGTAGAAGGGACTTAAGTTTAGCTATTAGTTATGCTATTGCAGTGGTGGCATGTGCCACTGTAGATAGCGATGAGTGTTAATGAGTAGCATTAAGGTATGTTACCATCATCGGAGGCCAAACTGGCGTAATATACACTGCACAATTTTTTATATAATTTCATATTATATGTTGATTTGTTGCCGTGCAGTGTATTATGATGATGAAGAGAACATGCCTGAAATGAAAGTTGATTTCCCCGCCTTTTCGGGCGATTACTGCCTTACCAGCACTAATCGTGGTTTTGGACGACAGCCAGCTGTGGGCAGCAATTGTAAAACTGACCATAGTTGGTTCCCTTTGAAATTGGTATAGATTTGAAATTAATGGGGGTGACTTAGGGGAAATCCCCGGAACTATGGAACTGCGGCTGCCACTTTGTTCGCGTGGGAACAGTTAACCAGGTGGTAGACCCGTTTTAAGGGCGTAAATATGAAACAATAGATATTATATCTAATTAATTTTAAAAAGTGTAAGGCCGAAGCAAGGACACGGAGATGCCAAAATTCCTCCACCAGTGCTGTCCTTGTGGAAGAAGCTGAACGCTACAGTTCAGGGGGGTCATAGTGTGTGTGGTAAAGGGGGTTACTCAGGGGAGTAACGAATTCAAAAATTTGTTTTGTAACTCAATGACGCTGACCAGCCGATTTGGTTTTTGACTTGAGAAGTGGTTACTGTAGACGACTGATACGAATTTACTTACACGTATTATACTCTGTGTTATGTTTTATAAATGACGTTACTAATTTTGAAAAGATGATTCCAGTAGATAAGGTGTTTATGGTTTTATTTTGTTTATTATGTTTGATTGTGTCATTATTGTTATTATGTTAGCGTATAAGAATTATGAGCATATATTATGTATTTTGTATTGTATAATTTTGTGTCGTGTATGTAGGTCAAGGTCATTTACCCGACCCAGAGAGATCAGCTGATGGGTTGTATCGTGGTCCATATGACCCATACCTATATTTTTTTCTCTTTTAATCCAGACAAATGCTAGTTGTATTTTCTTTGATAATTTTCTTTACTGATCAGAATAGCGTTTTAATAAAAAATTATTTGAAAAAAAAATCTTGATTGAAGTACAGCTTGTGTTTCATAGCCAATATATGTTGCTAATTAGGTATACCGTTAAGGTATTAATTACTTTATATTTTTCATAGTATATGTGTTGTTGTTGTTTGTTGTTGTTTTCCAATGGCTCCCCCTTGGTACATTTAACCCATTTGGTACCGAGCTTCCCAATAAAGACCACTGTAATTTCTGAGTTCTTGCATTTCCCGGTTCAGCTTCACACACTCCAATAGATGATTTTTGTTCATTTTTGAGTATTCTCATAGTATATGTGTTGTAATTTAGATAATATGTAATGGAACTTAGGGTTTAATAAGTAGTTCAGGTTATTTTGTTTGTATGACTGTTGTAGATGATTAAGAAAAATGAGGAACTCGATTAACAGATTTTAAGATTTTTGAGATTAAACAGAAAGAGAGAAGTAAATTAATGGGCCCTTGATATGAGACTTAGAGTCATTTTTTAACAAAGGTCAAATGATTAAAGTTTGATTTATTTGCTTTATTTTTTTTGGTTTGAAAACATAACGTCAGTTGAAGAAAAGAAATGAGAGTTTAAAAGATAAAACATTTTTATAAATTTTAAATGTGGAATCTGTTTATAATAGAATGATAGAAGTATATGTACGCGCCCAGTACTTGCTGAAGGCAACCCAGTATGCATGTAAAGGGGAACATATCGGTTGAGGATCTGGTATGGTATAAGGCCAGTTTTGATTTTTTTTAAGGAATGATAGAAGGTTAGGTGTACTATGGTGAGTGTCTGTCCGATGTTATGGTGTTGGGATCTCGCACAGAGAAGTCCAGTAATTTCGTTCAGATGCAGCCATAGTCACCAAGCTAGGGGGGTAGTTTACCCATGGAGTGCTAAGAATTAAAGGGGGGTCGTTGGCACCATATCCTCACCGATCCTCTTAGGGGTTTAGCAATGAGAATTCTTCTGTTTCGACAGAAGCTCTCTCATTGGGGGGGGGGTATTGTAACGGGGCTAAAAAGGGAGAGGGTTTTATTTTTATTTTATTAATATAAATTTGTTTTCCATCTGCGTGGCCAGTCCCATGTTAATTAAAATTGTCGTCGAACAAAGGAACAGTGATGTGAAGTTGTGCAAGTAGTTAGGGCAATGGAATGCGATGTCGAGAGTGACTCCCGAGTAATTAAGCATTTCGGCACGTACAAAGACGCGCAACATGAACAGGGCGCATAGACGACGCAGATCAGACTCCAAACGACGCCACGAAAAATGGCGAGAGGCGAAGATTTTTGTTCCATGCGGTCCGGTGCTGCCGGATACACTTAGAGGCCACGCCTTCCACAGCCTCAATATTTTCGCAGATTGGCATTGTCAACACGTGGGCACCAGGCAAACCCATGTTACCGAGACAGCGACAAAAACTTCGTAATCCAAAAGGCAGTGTGGGTTACAGGAAGCAGCCAGACAAGGTGGGGATTTTGTTAGCCGTTGACTAGCCAGTCGTTTTCACCTATAGGCCGCATGCGGTCCTTTTAATTTTCGACTCGAACACCTTGAAGGTCGGCCGACCGTTTCAGTATATATAAAAATGTGTAGAGCAGTTTGAAATATCAAAAACCAGTGAACTAAGTGAGAATTTCAAAAAACAAATGGAATAATAACAGTTTTTAATAACAACGCAATGAACTTTGTGTGTGACGCATCATGCGGTCAACGGGGACGCCGCTACTACATGTAACCGTATCTATTTCAATATATTCCTGTTTTATATAAAAAAGGGGTTTTGTATGTGAGCAGTGTGCGAGCAAACTGGGCTGCAATCATTAAAATAATGATTTTATGTTAAGATGTAAACTAGTATTAGGAGTTAATCATGTTGAAATAATGTTTTTATATTTCCCAAGAAAGGGTTAATATTCTTAGTTTACCATATTTAGTTATATTTTTCAAAGAAAATTAATAAGAAATGAGTTTGTAGACAAAAAATGAACATTGGGTAAAGTCAGAAGACGCAATAAAAAATGTTGATCTTGAATAATAAACAGGCTCAATTTATATAGATCAGTAGATTCAAACTAGAAGTAAAAAAGAAAAAATGTCATGCTAAAGAAAATAAACCAACATTTTATTTGAGTTTCCAAAAATATGTGTTTGTTAATTTGCATTCACCTGTGGTTTTACTCTGCCAGAGTACATCAGACGACACCCTGGTAAATAACTCGAATTTACTTGGTAAAGGTAAGTGACTAGAATTTCATAATATTTTAAACAATAATAAACATGTACATCCTCAGTTGGTGCCCTAAAAAAAGGGACGAAAGTTCAATATTTAAATAAGTAATTAACTCGTAAAGCTTCACAGTTTACATTTGGTGGATTTATCTGTTGTAGTGCTAATTATAAACGGCTTACACATCACCAGAATAAATTGTACAGATAACGCCAATAGCTGAGTATTATGTCATATTACAACATGGGCTTGTTATCCCACTCTATTGCCGCAGTCGGCCAATAATATCAAAACAGACCTTATTTTAAAAAACACTTTAAATAAGGTTTATTTTAAAACAATCGAAGTAATTTCTCATTAAAATATAGGCTTAGATTTCATATAAACTGTTGTTTTGTTCATAAAATAATAATAGAATATGAGTTTGTAACGGTACAGAATTGTGAGCCACCCCAGTTTAATTTTATATTAATTTAAATCATCATTTTAAGCACTTTCCAAATTGCCAGACTTTCACCTGTGGGGAGCCTCCAGTACAGCAATGCAACATGCATACAGTCAGCCAAAACAATTGCCAGACGTATTGCGTAACCACCCAGCAGCCGGCTTGTGTGAAACCCAGTCTGCAGTGTGTCATTAGAGAGTGCACAACAGACAGCCAGCATCAGACAGTAAAGTTTTGTGAATTGAAAAATAGTGGCCTCGGGAGCGTAAGATAGGGTGAAATAATTAGTAGGCCTATCTATCCTATTTTATAAAACATTAAAACAGTATAACGCTCGGCCAACCTAAGCGAGCTAAGTGTTCGAAAATTTATGTCGGCCGACAAAACAAAACGAAATGTTATTTTAAAGTGGATTAAAATAATAGTGGCGCATCAACCTAATATGAAATAATCAATAACAGTACCGCAGTTAAACAGTGTCAAAACTAAATTATGGTGTGTTAAACAGTGCATTCACAGCAGAGGTGCAAAACAGCGGAGTTCTTCAGACGTTAAGTATTAACTGAGTTTTAACCAAGATTATTTTCCCCAGAGTTTTATTTATTCAACATAAATAAATTGTAAATCTAAAATGTACATCAGAGATCTCGAAGTGGGGTTTAAATAGAACAACAAAATCAAAGAACGAACGTGTGTGAGTGTGTAGCTAAATCACGTATTGGTTCATTGCAAATAATAAATAGTTGGGGTATACCATAGTTGTCATAAGCTAGTTAATTAAGAAATATTTTGTTACTATGTTTGATTTCACCAATTGTTACTCATTCAACAAGTATTTAATCTAAATGTCATGAAAGAGAGACGAAGTAGTTATTTTGCATAATAAACCAGAGGCAATTTGTTTTAGCACAAACGGTGTATTTGATCTTTGCCCATATCAAATCCAAATAATTCTTTTTGCAGCTGTTTTCGTCTGAAAGACTCTGGAAGAAAACCCTAAGGTAAGAGTTAATTATAATTTAATTAATTGAGAAGTGACATTTGGCCCCCGTACAGTTACGTGAGTATAGGGGTTATAACCTATATTCGCCAGACCTAATTAAGCTGCAGAACGGGTTATTTGGGAGTGGGGCGAGGTTGTAAATTGTAGAAACAAAACTAGGCATATTTATATATGTATAAATAAAAATGGAAAGTAATAGTTTGACCGAATCAACGGTCATGAGTGGGTTGGAGGTCCATTCGACCCCAATACCAGTTCAAAATAGAGAATCAAGTAAGTCAGATGAAATAGATGACTCTGGGATTCAGGTAACCCCACCCGTAATGAATCAGAATAAACAATCTGAGGACAATGATATGATAAAAATGATGCAATTGCTTTTCAAAGAACAGAAGAGTGATTCTGATGTTAAATTTAATACAATTCATAGCAAATTCCATGAGTTAAAGAGTGATTCTGATGTTAAATTTAATACAATTCATAGCAAATTCCATGAGTTAAAGGGTGATATAAATAATATTGACCAAAAATTTGATAAGCGTTTATGTGAAATGAATACACAAAATGTTAAGTTCGAAATCAGTATGAATTAACGTTTAAATGAGATGGATGAATGTTTTAACACTATTAAAGAACAAATAGTAGAGTCAATAGGAGAACAGATTAAAAGTAATAGTAATAATGACAATAAAAAAGTAACAAGTGAGAGAAATAATGCTGAAAATGATGATATAATTAAGAATGTGGTATCAGAGAGTGATATGCTGAAAATAGATAGTGAGACAATAAGTGAGAGAGAGAAAGTTATATGTTGTAACGAGGTAGTAATTAGTGTTGATGAATTAGAAAAAGAATGGAAAGAAAGAGTAGATGAATGTGTAGGGCAGAGGGTAAATTTTCCCCTTATTTGTGATGAACCAGAGTGTTCAAAAATGTTATTATTGGAGGGCAAGAGACCCTTATTAGTGAAAGATTTGAGTTGTTTATTTTTGTTGAATAATTTTGTACCCTCTGCATGGAATGAGAGAGAGAGTGTGATATGGCATTATGATGAGAGAAGTTTAAATATAGAATGGTGTAGTGAAAGAGAGACAGAATTATATAAAGTAAAGAGAGACTATAATGAGTTGAAAGAGATGTTAAATAACTTGAAGTACTTACCTGTTAAAATAGAGAGTGAAGATGATACATGTTTAAATAATAATAATTTATGAAGAAAAAATAACTGACTTGATAATGAATATTACTGATGGAGACTTGACCGATGTACTTAATGTTGACCTGTTCTATGATTATTACACGACTGCTAAAAAGGAGTGTTATGTTTTCAGTGGTAGGGTATGTATGTATGTTTGTTCCACTATAACTTTTTAACGGCTTTACCGATTTTGATGTTCGATGGCTCGATGGATTCCTTACTTCACCAGAAGTGTCATAGGCTATATATCACCATGAGTTGACTTCCGGTTTTGACCGGAAGTGAATACAAGTGATCGGTTCTAAGGTTTTTTTTTTGTTTGTTTATTGATCCATCAGATGGTGCTAGTGGAAGGTATTCTGTAAAGTTCACTCCAGATTGTGCTCGCGATTTAAGACCACACTCACTAATACTATGTTAGCGTGCTATTGTATGAGAGTATATATGTGCAAGCCATGAGAAACAGAGAACAGCTGATCTGAAAGTATATATATATATATATATTGGTTTGCTATATATATTTCTCTCTGCGAAATATGGTGAACCTGAAATACATGAAATGATGGATCAACAACATGCCACAGCAGTAAACTTAATGATTTTTCAGCAGCGCCAATTATTCATATGATTTCAGACAGATTGCTTCCAAGTGAAAATAATACTGAGCCATTACGTGTGTTCGTTACTGGAGGAGCAGGCACCGGCAAAACCTTTACTCTGAAAATTATTGTAGAACAGATTCGTCGTCTTTCTCATTTACCTGCAAGCAGAGCTGTTACGGTAGCAGCACCCACAGGTGTCGCTGCAAGATTGATTGGAGGTAGTACTTTGCACTCTACTTTTGCCCTTCCTATCGAAAAAGGCAAGGTGACAGCTCTTCGCCCTCTTACTGATGAGCGTCTTCAAGGAACGGCTAAGGTGGAAGCATATTAATTGGCTAATCATTGACGAAATCTCAATGGTACCCTATACTACCCTAAGAAATATTCACTTAAGGTTGCAACAGCTTAAAATGAATGATGCTCTCTTCAGGGGTATCAATATTATTTTGTTTGGCGATTTAATGCAGTTGCCACCTGTATCAAAAGCAGTTGGTGGTACCTACTGCTTCAAGCAGCCTCATTACTTATCAGCTGAAATTAATTTGTGGACACTGTTTAGTTTCTGTGAATTACCTCAAAATATGCGGCAAGCTAACGACACTACTTTTATAGACATTCTAAATAATTTACGAGTCGGCCAACTCACCATGCAGCAGCTAGAAATTTTAGATCGTCGAAGAGTTCCTTTGACAGATGAATTTGCTGATGGCGAGTGTCTGCGTATTTTCCCAACCACTAAACAGGTAGAAGAATATAATGCTATGATGACTGAAAAGTTGAAAACATCATCTAAAGTTTACGATATTGCAGTGGTGGATGTGTCTGTCGAAGCTAAGAATTACGGACAAAAGAAAGACTTCATACCAACGGATCCAAACAAAACTGGAGGCATTCCAAACTCTTTAGTAATCGGAGTCGGAACTAGGGTAATGTTGTGCAAAAACATTAATGTTAATCATGGTCTGGTCAACGGAGCAATCGGCATCATTAGAAAAATTGAGTGGCCTGCACTACGTCGAGATCAGCTTCAACCTGGTGAGCTTCCACAAGCCGTATTTGTAGAATTTGATGACAGATCAATTAGGGGAAATACTGCTGGTATTGGAGTAAAGATAGAGCCCACCACTGTTGAATATGATGCTTTGCAAGGCCAGGGCAAAGTAGATCGACGTATGCTGCCATTAATATTGTGTTGGGCTGTATAACAGTACATAAACTCCAAGGCTGATAAAATTTTGCTCTTCAATTTTAATTTTCAATGCAGTTGGGGGCTGTTCTAAATAGATTTGTTCTTTTCATTAAACAGCCCCCGACTGCATTGAAAATTAAAATTGAAGAGCAAAATTTTATCAGCAATATTTTTTATAATTGTAGTCTTCATATGATGCATTGATATATATTCAACATCGAAAAGTAATTTAAGTCTAATAAAATTACTATGCGTTTAATCATTCATAACATTTTCATTAAATATGATCAGAGCTGAATTTCAATACCTTGTTTTTGGCTTTTTAAATCAACTTTATTTAGATTTTGTGATTTTTACTAAATATTATTTTTATTTAGTTTTTTTTTATTTAGTTTTTTTTTATTTAGTGTTTTTATCAATTTATTTTTTATTTATTCATTTTTTTTTGGCAGTCGTGTTTTTTAATTTTTTAAATTATTTTATTTTATTTTGGTATAGTGAATGAATTTGGTTTTTATGGTGACGACACACAAGACAGTAATTTGTGTGTTAATGAAATTGAACAATGCCATATAAAACAAAGACTTATCTATGACGATGGAGGTTGAGCCTTAAATTCACAAATGAACAATTTTAAACAGTTTGTTTATTGGCTCTGACCTCGCAACCTTGGACAATGAAGTGTGATATAACTGAATAATTATTGCTGAAGAATTGTAAATACATGTGTAGTGAATTTAATTGTATGTATTATAAAATGTTAGATAACTAATGTATGTACGTAGCAGAAATTGTTGTGATGATAATAATAATATTAATATTTTGCAGCTTAAAGAAATAACAAAAAATAATTTGGAGGAAGATAATGAATGAGTTGTAGTTCTTGCAGTGGGTGAAAGTAATCAAAAATGTTGTGTTTTCAATAATTGATTTAATTAAAATAATTTGAAATGTTTAAATATTTTGCTTGACTTAAATGTTATATGGTTGAATTTTTCTAAGGGATTTAAATTGCTTTATGAGATTTGATAGTAATGTTCAATGGTTTGTATGAAATAACATTGTTGTTAAAGTGTTTCAGAGGTTACGTGGAGATATTGGTGTGTGTGTGTGTGTGTGTGTGTGTGTGTGTGTGTGTGTGTGTGTGTGTGTGTGTGTGTGTGTGTGTTTTGTGTTCAGGTCAATAAGTGGATAATGTATTGTAAGTATAAAGTTTATAATACCAATCAGATAGAATAAAACGCTTACAGGTGTGAAAAGAGTGTAACAATAATAATAAATGAATTGTGATAATGCTATTAAAGTAATTGTGGTGAATTAAAATATATCTGATCTGAATTGGAATAAAAAATTTAAGAGACAAATATGTTATCTAAAAGATTTACAAAAAACTGAAAAGTGAAGTACAGGGGTTAGTATGATGTAACCAGAATGTTTAGACTATGTGAGTGTTGAGACTGAGAGTGTTTATGAAAACAAGCCTGGCACACAAGTGTTTATGTAAACGGGTAGGTTGTGTGACCAATGTTTACAGCCAGATGTGTTGTAGCTTGATGAATCAGTATCTTGAGAAAAACCTTATTGTGACATAAAAGAATTGAAGTTAATTTTTTTTTACAGACCAAATAATAATGAGGCAATTACTGTAACTTTTGAGATTAATTAAAGTAAATTAAATACAATCAAACTAATTTGGTAATTAATAGAAACGATGATTTTTAACAATGAACTTAACTTTACTTTCATTTGAATTCAAATTGGAATTATAAATTAAATACTAATTGAAAAAAAAACGTTAAAGCTGAGATAGTGTTTGGGAATTAAAGATGTGTATATTACTGTCCATATAGATTTTCATATGTTATGAATTTTTTGTCCTATACACATATAGTAGTTAAGGATACCTTGTATAATCTATGTATCATTTTGGAGGGCAATATTGTATGGGGAATATTATTTAATTTAACTGAAATTTATGTGTACCACTGTAAACCTATATTGTTCTATTAACACTATATTTTTTTGGGGTCTATAATATAAAATGAGCCAGTACGTTGTCAATGAACCAGTACGGCTAAGAGGAAACAAATCAGTTGTGGGATATGGAGTGATGGAAGGCCGTTGTTGATTTTTTAATTGAATGTTTTAAAGTTAGGCGATACTGGGTCGGGTATCTGTTCGATTTTTCGGTGTTGGGATCTCGAACAGAGAAGTCCAGTAAGACCGGATGGGTGCTGTCGCAGTCGCCAAACTAGGGGGGTTAGAACCCACAATTTTAGTAGAGTATTCAGGGGGGTTGCGGCGCCATATCCTCATGGATCCTCTTAGGGTTTAGGCAATAAGAGTTTGAACGCCTCGGCTTTCAACCTTTTATTGGGGGGGTATTGTAACGGTACAGAATTGTGAGCCACCCCAGTTTAATTTTATATTAATTTAAATCATCATTTTAAGCACTTTCCAAATTGCCAGACTTTCACCTGTGGGGAGCCTCCAGTACAGCAATGCAACATACATACAGTCAGCCAAAACAATTGCCAGACGTATTGCGTAACCACCCAGCAGCCGGCTTGTGTGAAACCCAGTCTGCAGTGTGTCATTAGAGAGTGCACAACAGACAGCCAGCATCAGACAGTAAAGTTTTGTGAATTGAAAAATAGTGGCCTCGGGAGTGTAAGATAGGCTGAAATAATTAGTAGGCCTATCTATCCTATTTTATAAAACATAAAAACAGTATAACGCGCGGCCAACCTAAGCGAGCTAAGTGTTCGAAAATTTATGTCGGCCGACAAAACAAAACGAAATGTTATTTTAAAGTGGATTAAAATAATAGTGGCGCATCAACCTAATATGAAATAATCAGTAACAGTACCGCAGTTAAACAGTGTCAAAACTAAATTATGGTGTGTTAAACAGTGCATTCACAGCAGAGGTGCAAAACAGCGGAGTTCTTCAGACGTTAAGTATTAACTGAGTTTTAACCAAGATTATTTTCCCCAGAGTTTTATTTATTCAACATAAATAAATTGTAAATCTAAAATGTACATCAGAGATCTCGAAGTGGGGTTTAAATAGAATGACAAAATCAAAGAACGAATGTGTGTGAGTGTGTAGCTAAATCACGTATTGGTTCATTGCAAATAATAAATAGTTGGGGTATACCATAGTTGTCATAAGCTAGTTAATTAAGAAATATTTTGTTACTATGTTTGATTTCACCAATTGTTACTCATTTAACAAGTATTTAATCTAAATGTCATGAAAGAGAGACGAAGTAGTTATTTTGCATAATAAACCAGAGGCAATTTGTTTTAGCACAAACGGTGTATTTGATCTTTGCCCATATCAAATCCAAATAATTCTTTTTGCAGCTGTTTTCGTCTGCAAGACTGGAAGAAAACCCTAAGGTAAGAGTTAATTATAATTTAAGAAATTGAGAAGTGACAAGTTTATATTAAGATATATATATTGTCAGTCAAGTAACATATGCTATATTCTAATTCTGGAAGTTTTACTTTATTATGTGTTAATTATACAAGTCGTAAGTATGGTTTCAAGGCTGTCATGAATTTCACAAATAACTAGTAAGATTTGAAACTGTACAAATTTGTTACAAATATAATCGAGTCCCTGTATTCGGGACGCCACTGAAACTGTACATTTATATCACAACTAATAAATCTTATTACATTTATAAAAGTTTTGTTTATCTTACCTTCGGGTTCTTGTCCAGGGTTCTACAGACGAAAAAGTTGCAGAAGGATTATTTGAGTTGAGTTGAGAAATTATAATAACTTATTTGTTAATAATTTGTTAATCAATATGTTGATTACTACATTGATTAAAAGTTTCCGGTTAAATGGAAATCACATATAAAGTATCGATATACACAATGAGAAAAAACAATTCTTACAATTACTATGCTTATATGACTACAACAAGGTGTTAATACAGTGGAAATCGGTTAACACGAAATGACGGGGACCAGTTATTTTTTTCGTGTAAACCGAATTTCGCGTTAAGCGAACAAAAAGTGAAACAAAATGAGGAAGTGAACAAATAGTGTACTGTAGATTATTTATTGTACTGTATAGTAAAATGCAACAAATACAACCTTTTATTTATCCTCATGGTTTATTATTGTTAATTTTTCTTAAAATTATTATTAGCTGTTCTAAATTTAGTCCTATGATTTAGGTTTTCTTATAGACTACTGTATGTCTTTCAACTTTACCATAGTTTTCGTGTTTATCTTTATTTAAAATAATCCGTTATTTCCTTTTGCACACAATTTTGCACTATTTTATTTTCAACAAATTGTTCTAATTTATCAACGTCTTCAAACATTTCACCTTCCGAGTTGACTTCAAAATATCGACGAACACGGCTCAGCAACGAAAGCATATCGGTAGCGGTAGGAACATTTTCACTATCATTTTCCGTGTCAAGTTCGTCGTCACTGTCATCACCTTCACAGTTGTCAACTTGCACTGTTTCCACGATATCGGTATCTGTTAATATGGGAGCCGTAGTTACGTTCTCGTCGACAGTCACGTACTCATTTAGAGAAATTGAAACATTTAATACAGATGACACACGATTAAACATTTCAGATAGTGTAGGATCAATTTCATTTTCTTCGGGTTGTTCAGTTTCTGAATTCAAAATGAATCGAGCATGAGCGAAACAATTTTGAATTGTTGTAGGCGTCACGAGGTTCCACGCTGTTCTTAACAAGTTACAAGCATCCAGAACATTTACACAGAAACCTTTTTTCCCCTCAATAGTGACCAAGTATTTCCGCAGAAGTAACTTTCTGTACTGAAATTTTAAATTTTGAATAATACCTTGATCACAAGGTTGTAGGACACTATATAACATCTATACTTATGTTATAACATAGGGAACCCGCATTAATTGACTCTGGCCAATTATACAGGCTGCCTTCGTTGTAACAAGCTGAAAATGAATCAAATCACCAAAACAATTAATATAAAAGGAAACTGGGGAGGGTAGTCTGCTGATTTATGCACTCAATTTATTGTGTACTAAAGATGACATCTCTTTATTTATGTCTGTTTGATTATACAAAACACATCAAATTTTAATTTACAGTGAAAATAGTAAGGGGTTTTCTACATTAAGATTTATAATACAGTTAGCGCATTTTACCTCGGATCCGAGTTTATATATGTTACTTAGGAATTTCAAGTTTACTCTACTCCATTAATGAATTACTTTATTACTCTTTATACCATTTGAGGAATGGTTTCATTTAGTAGTGCAATGTTCCAACGCTACATCACACGTGTTACTTTACAACTTATGGTTACAGAAATTACTTGTTACAACATTTATTCTTAAACTTTAGAGATTGTCATTTTAAAGTCTTTTAGTTTACAATTACTTCTATTTCAAAAAGATACATATCCACGGAAGACAAGCCTCCGCGTCACCTCTTAGTTAAGGGTTTTAGTCCATGTCCTCCAGGCGTGATTCTTTGGTCCTCTCTCTGTAGTGGGTTGTCATCGAGTAGTCTTTCTGGTGAAGGTCCTTGGATTCTACTAATGTTGATTCGGATGTTACGGTGTCATGAAGTCGTCCTGTTTCTCGGTGGTATTGGAAATACAGTTGAGGTCTTCGTCTTCACATTTTACAGTTATGCACACCACATTTGGTAATAGTACGGTTGTATTTGAATTTACATATACAACCCTAAAATAACTTTTAACTATGTTTCTTACTGGGAGATGTCACCTTACGCACTTAATTTTCTACATTGGTTTCTACTGTTACACACTACATTCTCGTTACAGAACTCTTCACAAGGTTATTTGAAACTAATAACCACATTTAACAAAAAATACATATTTTGTACAGCGCTCCGCTTTAAGCTGCTTACTGGTTGAACGCCGCATCTTCTCTGCTCTCTTACTATGTAGGAAGGGTCAGTTAATCGCGCGGAGGTTACGCCTCGCAACGAAATAGTTCCACATTTCTCCTTTATTTAAATGGTTAAAGTTTGACTTTTTAATTATTCCTAATTACAGACGTGATTAAAGTACACTACTGTGGTCTTTTTATTTATTTAAATAGTGTCAAATTTACAAGTATTAGTTTGTTTAGGGGTAGGTATTCAAGTTAATTCCGGTTAGTGCATGTATATGCAGGGTTAATTAACAAGGTTTACCCTATCTGTACACTCGTATTCCTTTTTTATATTATTATTAAAACTCTTTATTAAATATTATTATAACTTTATGATAGCGATAAAATTTAGTTTAAATGTGCGATTTTATTAAAACTTAAAATTTCTCAGCCTTTACATTACCTATTTATTAATTACTTTATTTTTAATTAATGAAATCGTCACATACTCCGCCGCTTAAAAACAGACTCCGGCTTATTTGGTCAGCACTGTACCGGGAGTATGCTTAGGGATTACCGTGTGAAATTTCTCTCACTCGTTTCTCTGTATAAAATTACGAGCTGCATAAGTCACTCTCGACTTGCTTATTCTTACTATCAATATATATATACAATACTTTACAGACTAATTGTAATACTACATAAAATTCACACATTATAAAATACATTGTAAACATACTAAATTTTTCTTAACTCTACTACTTACGACTACTACCGGATTTTTCTTTAGTTGTGAGTTACTCTTGTTATAGAATTACTCCTTAAGTAATTTGTTACTTAATTATTACTTATATTTTATGTCAGCTGACTTCTCACTTTGTTCTACTTTCGATGAATAGGATTCAAGGTTGATCAGGCCTCGTACCTATTTATACGATTAGGTAGCCAATTGTTACTCAAGTACTCTTTTAGCAGTTGAGTACGAAAGATATTCCTTTTTACTACCTTTATTTTGCTTGCACTCTACCATTTCCTTCTTTGTGATAACGTTTTATCTGCGAAATATGTGTTCTTCGTACATATTTTTGAGTAGAGGGTTCGTACAGGGCTACAGTTACTGGAGTTGAGTATTTGTGAATTTGATAAGGACCGCACCATCGGTATGATAGCTTGGAGGTTGTCTTATCGATTGCACTACTCGTAGGGTGTGTTTTATACATTACTAAGTCACCGATTTGGTACTTTACTTCATTGTTATTATTATTTCGCTTGTGATATTTCCTTGATTTCGCTAAGTTTGCTCGTAAATTAGCGCGAGCTTCATTCCAGATTTTCTTTATATTTTTATCCCTAATTTCAAGGGGTAACAATTCATGTATTTTCCACTTAGTGGATAATGGGTGGTTAGGTTTGTATTTGAACAATAATTCGAATGGGGTAGACCTATGTCCTTCATGATAGGCTGAATTAAAGGCGAATTGTATCCAGGATAGGTTCTGGTCCCAAGACGTATGATCGTTTGCATGATAGGCTATTAAAGCAGATTTTAGGTTTCGCAAATACCTTTCAGCTATATTACCTTGCGGACGATACTCTGTAGTGGTAATGTGGTCTATACCTAATTTGAAACACATGTTCCTGAATTCCTTTGACTTAAACTGTGGTCCGTTATCCGACACTAGATGGACGGGTGTACCGAATTCTTTAAATAATCTATTCTGTAATATACTTACTGTGGTTGAAGCTAATGCTTGCCGCATGGGGTACATCCAGACAAATTTGCTGAAAGAATCTACGCAAATTAGTAGCATTGTATTTCCAGATTTAGAACGCGGGTAGGGTCCTGAAAAGTCTAAATAGATTTTGGAGAACGGGGTAGCAGGAACTTCGGAGATTAATTGACTTATTTGGCTGTTTCTCGCGGGTTTGCTGAGTGCACACAACTTACACCTTTTCACGAAATTAGCGATCTCACTGTTCATATTTTCCCAGTGATATGCTTTACGAATTCGATGTATGGTTTTATTTATTCCCATATGTGCTCCAATGGTGGAAGAGTGATAGTATTCCATCAGCATAGGTTTAATAATATCAGGGGCGATTATTCGTAAATATTTTCCGTTCGCTATTCTATAACATAACACTCTCTTACTTAATACGTATTTTTCTGACTTATTTCCTTTATCGAGTTGTTCAATAATTGGTCTTACACGGGGGTCTTGTTGTTGATACTGGGCTAAGTCCATAAATGCAAGAGGAAATTCGGTAATTAAAGTATTGATAATCGGCGTTTCTCTACACTCCTTGTTTTCGTACGTTTTACTACTCGGCTGGAACATACGTGACAGTGTATCGGCAACTACGTTTTGGGTGCCTCTAATATGTTGTACTTTGAATTTAAAACAATTTAATCTTAATACCCATCTTCCGATACGACCTAACTGTTTTGGGTGATTTAGTAGCCAAGATAATGCTTGATTATCTGTTTCTAACAAAAACTCTTTATGTTCTAAAAAGGGTTTGAACTTCTCAAAAGCGAAAACGATAGCTAAACATTCTAATTCGTATGCGGAGTATTTCTTTTCTTGGTCTGTCAGGGTACTAATAGGTACTCTAGAGTTATCTACTTCCTGATATATTACTGCACCTAGGGCTACACTTGAACTGTCTGTCTGCACTACAAACGGTTTTGTAAAATCGGCTAATTGTAGTACGGGGGGTGATATGATGCTTTCTTTCAGTTTCTCGAATGCAGTTTGGTGTTGCTCATTCCACTCAAATTTAACTCCCTTCTTTCTTAAAGCATTCAGAGGTGCTGCAATTTCGGCTAGATGTGGGATATACTTGTGGAAATAATTTATCATTCCCAAAAATCGGGCTATTCCTTTCGCATCCGGCGGTGGTAAAAATTCTCTGATAGCACGGGTTCGCTTGGGGTCTATGCTTACCTTTCCGTTGGCTTTTACGATGTGACCTAAAAATGAAAATTGTGTCACAGCAAAATTTACTTTACTGGGGTTTACGGTTAATCCAGCTTTCTCCAATCGGGATAGTACTTCACGTAGATGTTTAAGATGTTGGTCAATTGATTCGCTGTAGATAACGATGTCATCTAAGTAGTGATACACATTTTTAAATTTTATATCATGAAATAATTTTTCTAATAATCTGCTACATACAGAACTACCTTGGGATATACCAAAGGGTACCCTCATAAATTGGTACAGGTTGAAAGGGACGGCAAATGCGGTTAGACGTTTTGATTCTTCCGAGAGGGGTATCTGGTGAAATGCCTGGTTTAGATCCATGATTGTAAAAATTTTTGTAAAATAATGAAAAGCACTGTGGATGTCGGGAAGCGGTATAGATTCAAATTGTATCCGTTTATTTAGTTGTCTGTAGTCTACAACTAGTCTATGTTTGTCGTTACTTTTCGGTACTAAAAACGCGGGTGATGAATAAGATGAAGTAGAGGGTTCGATGACTCTTTGATCTAACAATTTGTTAATTTGGTTCCTCATTACTTCCATTTTTGGAGGTGATAACTTGTATGGGGCTAAACGTATTACTTTATTGTCACTCAAATTGATTTTGTACTCTATCAGGTCCGTCAGTCCTAACTTTGGGGTGAGGACGTTGGAGAACTGTTTTATTAATGTCTGCATGTTCCGTGTATCTTTATTTTCCAGATGACCTAATTCAGATTAGTGATGTTCTAGATGTGTAGAAGTAGTTCCCGTACTTTCTCTGTTATTTGCATTATCATCCAAGTTATATTTTCGTGAACGATCGAATCCAAAGTAAAATTTCTTATCGTGAATATCTAGGATTATTCCTGTTTTACTGATAAAATCAGCTCCCAATATTAACTCGGGTCCTAACTCATCGCATACCAACATCGGAAAATACCACGATAGATTTTTAATTTTTACTTTAAACGTGATGATAAGTTTTATCATTAAATTTTGTTTATTAGCTGTAGCGCATCTAATATTTACTGACTGACGGCGTTTAACTAAGTTGTGTTTAAATAATTTATTGGCTAGCTCTTGACTAATTAAACTTCGCGTTGATCCGGAATCAATTAATCCGAGGGTGGATGTAACACCGAGGTCAACTTGTATATACTGTAATTGACACTTACTGAAATCACATTTATTAATAGCGTTACATTTATCAATAAATTTTCTAACATAGGGGTCTAATTCTCTTTTGTTATTATTATTTTGTTTTAATTTGTTGTCTCTCAGGGGTTTACCTGTTTTCACGATGCTGCGGAAGACACAGGATTTCGGTTCTCCCTGCCTTACATGTTTTTTGGATAATGGGTTTTCTGATGGTACTGTTTCCGTTTACAGTTTCTACTGATGTGTCCAGGTTTCCCGCAGTTATAGCATACATTTTCTTTACGTGGGGTCTCGCTGGTTTCCGGTCGAGGTTGAGGCTCCTTGGACTTACCATGCCCATGAAAATAGGTTGGTCGCCGAAATGGTCGTCTTTCTCATTGAGTTCTTGCATCTGTGACTAGGGCTTGCGATTCCTTTCTATATTGTGTTGTGGATAGCGATGCATGTCTGTTCTGATCTGCGTACCATACATTTGAAGAGTGAATACTACATTGTTCAAGCTCAGCGAAAGTGTGGGGCCTATTTATTAGTGCTAATCGAGAGCGTTCTTCTGGAGATAAGCCTACTAGAATAGTATCAACCAATTGTTTCTCATTCCAGTCGACTTGCAGTAGACGTGAAGATTCTCTGATGTCTGCAATATAGTGGGCCAGTCTTTCATGGGATCCTTGTACTCGAAGTACGGTATTTCTTTTAATCTCCTTGTAAATTCCCGTGGGGATAAAATGTTTGATTATGGTAGTATGAAGTTCTTCTACTGGAAGAGTCGAGTTTAATGATTCCAGTACACGATCTCGTAATGGGGGTTTACATTTGGGTAGTATTACTTGCAGGATTTGCCAATCGTTCAGTTGCCGTAAATCTTTTATTTGCAGGAGGTATCTGATGAAATTTAACAGTTTCGTAATACTTCAGCCATCGGTGTAGGGAATTTCATTAATATTTTTCTCTACTGGGTGGGTAATCTTTCCGTAGAGGTCTACATTAAAATTTACATTTGGTATGCATTTCGAAGGATTTGTGGCTGCGTTAGGCGTCGTAATCGCATATCGACTAGTGCGAGTATGGTGACCACTAGGCTGTGGGGGTTCTGATATCGTTAGGGTATCTAATTCTCTACTAGGTAACTGTTCATGAGTCGGTTGTACCTTCGATATGGTGGGTAATTCGTGGTTCGAGGTGGAGGGAGGGTGTTCTAAAGTAGGGGATTGAACCGGGGCAATATATAATTTTTGTAAGGAGTGCTCAATTTCTTCCATTCTAGATGAGTCTGACATTCGTCGCAATTCGTTGATAATTATAGGTAATTGGCGTAATGCCTCATCCGCAAATTTCTGCACATCGGGAGGGATTACGGTGACGTCGGGCCAGTTCAATAAATTGTTCAACCGGCGGGTTAAATGTTCTTTTCGTTGCGTGACGCGCAATATCACGGTAGGTGATTTTTTGTCGTGAATGTTTTGAGATAATAACGTCAGTTCCCTATACTTCGCATAACAGGTTTCTCGTTCGCTGTCATAATCGAGTTCACGTAATCTATCTAACTGCGAGGGTATATCTGATTTGCTTTTGCGTAATGATTTGCGCAATTCAGACACTGTTACGTTCGCGTGTTTTAAACCGCGTAAAATAGCTTCGTAGCACAGTTCATCTTTTAATAATAGATCGGGGTTAAATACAGCCATTTTTGAAATGTGAGTGGCTAGAAATACTTATTCTACTATTCGCATTAAATTCTATATTACTCTTTTTGTTTTCACACATAAACGATTAAAATGTGAACTTTAATCAATTTACATTGGTAGTGAGAGAGAGAAATCTCACACAGGCGTCAATATACATTCAACAAAGGGGGAATTCTCGGTTACTAAACACAGGATGATACACGCTTCTTATAACAATAGAACTATCGAAGAGGGTTGCGTATTGTCTAACTCAACTTTGCGGGAGGGTAACTATGACAGTTTTACACAGGCGTGGACAAGAATTTAACCGGTCAGATTTTGTTTACAAACCGACACGTTGATGAATGAAATTTTTGACAAGCACGTACCTGATGTTGTTTCGTATTCTTGTGGCGTGTTAAGTTAACATTATGTACATTCCTATATCTAATTCATAATTAAAATTATTTACTATACTATTATAATAATAATTACCATTTTATTTTATTTAAAATTTTAGACACATATTAGAGTATATGAGTGAATAGATCAACAGGGTGTCTCAATATTACACAATTACTTATTGAACAAAACAAGGTCACACATGTTAATAATAAAATTATTTACTCTCTTTTTTTTTTACAAAAAAGCAGAGTGGCGCAATTTATAACATCTATACTTATGTTATAACATAGGGAACCCGCATTAATTGACTCTGGCCAATTATACAGGCTGCCTTCGTTGTAACAAGCTGAAAATGAATCAAATCACCAAAACAATTAATATAAAAGGAAACTGGGGAGGGTAGTCTGCTGATTTATGCACTCAATTTATTGTGTACTAACGATGACATCTCTTTATTTATGTCTGTTTGATTATACAAAACACATCAAATTTTAATTTACAGTGAAAATAGTAAGGGGTTTTCTACATTAAGATTTATAATACAGTTAGCGCATTTTACCTCGGATCCGAGTTTATATATATTACTTAGGAATTTCAAGTTTACTCTACTCCATTAATGAATTACTTTATTACTCTTTATACCATTTGAGGAATGGTTTCATTTAGTAGTGCAATGTTCCAACGCTACATCACACGTGTTACTTTACAACTTATGGTTACAGAAATTACTTGTTACAACATTTATTCTTAAACTTTAGAGATTGTCATTTTAAAGTCTTTTAGTTTACAATTACTTCTATTTCAAAAAGATACATATCCATGGAAGACAAGCCTCCGCGTCACCTCTTAGTTAAGGGTTTTAGTCCATGTCCTCCAGGCGTGATTCTTCGGTCCTCTCTCTGTAGTGGGTTGTCATCGAGTAGTCTTTCTGGTGAAGGTCCTTGGATTCTACTAATGTTGATTCGGATGTTACGGTGTCATGAAGTCGTCCTGTTTCTCGGTGGTATTGGAAATACAGTTGAGGTCTTCGTCTTCACATTTCACAGTTATGCACACCACATTTGGTAATAGTACGGTTGTGTTTGAATTTACATATACAACCCTAAAATAACTTTAACTATGTTTCTTACTGGGAGATGTCACCGTACGCACTTAATTTTCTACATTGGTTTCTACTGTTACACACTACATTCTCGTTACAGAACTCTTCACAAGGTTATTTGAAACTAATAACCACATTTAACAAAAAATACATATTTTGTACAGCGCTCCGCTTTAAGCTGCTTACTGGTTGAACGCCGCATCATCTCTGCTCTCTTACTATGTAGGAAGGGTCAGTTAATCACGCGGAGGTTACGCCTCGCAATGAAATAGTTCCACATTTCTCCTTTATTTAAATGGTTAAAGTTTGACTTTTTAATTATTCAAAAATTATTCCTAATTACAGACGTGATTAAAGTACACTACTGTGGTCTTGTTTATTTATTTAAATAGTGTCAAATTTACAAGTATTAGTTTGTTTAGGGGTAGGTATTCAAGTTAATTCCGGTTAGTGCATGTCTATGCAGGGTTAATTAACAAGGTTTACCCTATCTGTACACTCGTATTCCTTTTTTATATTATTATTAAAACTCTTTATTAAATATTATTATAACTTTATGATAGCGATAAAATTTAGTTTAAATGTGCGATTTTATTAAAACTTAAAATTTCTCAGCCTTTACATTACCTATTTATTAATTACGTTATTTTTAATTAATGAAATCGTCACAACTAGTCGTGTTCGGTGGTAGAAAAACAAGTTTAATTGCCATCAATTTTAGGTCACATGGGTGGGCAGGACAGTTGTCAATAATTAACACAATTTTCCTCTTCTGAGAAGTGAAATGTTTTCTAACGAAACCAGCCATTCGGTAAAAATTTTAGACGTCATCCACGCTCGTTTGTTAGCTCTATATTCTACTGGCAACTATTTAACATTTTTAAAACAGCGCGGCTTTAAACTTTTTCCTATAACAAGTAACGGAAGTTTTTCTGACCCATCAGCATTGCAACCTACCATCACTGTCACTCTCTCTTTGGACTTTTTACCACCAGAGCACTGCTCCCCTTTGAATGAAAGTGTTTTATCGGGCATACAACGGAAAAATAGTCCTGTTTCATCGGCGTTGAAAATATCCTTACGTGGATAGTCTTTTAAAATTGCAGACAGCGTAGATTGCAACCACGATGTCATTTCTTGTGACACCTGTCTTGATTCGCCACAGATGTTTTTAAAGGTTATGCCATTTCGTTTTTTTAAACCTTTCTAGCCAGCCAGGATTTGCAGTGAAATTTAAGTTCATCTGTTCAGCAAAAACGTTTGCTTTCTCCATCAGTAGTGGTCCAGAAATAGGAGCATCTTGTGATCTTGCTTGCTTAAACCAAACAAGAAGAGCAGCCTCTAAGTTTTCGTGGTTTGCCTTACTGAAACGTTTTCTGCCTGGTTCAAACTTGCCCGACTCATACAGTTCTAAAGTTTTATCTCTATTTTTTTATAATCGTGGATAACGTTGAGTTTGGTATACGGAATGTTTTACAGATTTCTGTTTTAGTTCGAATACCCTTATTAACAGCTTGGAGGAGTTCAACTTTTTTTTCTAAAGAGAGGGCACTTTGTTTACGCACTTTCTTCTCCATTTTACTTCCGGACTGCAAAAACGAAATTTACGAAAGCGTAACTTCACTTAACACGTACACGTCACACGCTTAACGTCACTTAACTGGCTGTAAAAGACTAAGAAGTTTGTACAGTAAAAAAGTAAACAGTTAATCCTCACAACTGAGTAAATTTTTTACAATAAAATGTTATCGGTACCGTACCGCAAACTTTACCACCGCTGTACACGCACAGAATACAACTGAACTGAACTCACCACACCCTATAGAGTAGGTAGTTAATGTAAGCGATAACGGTTTATTTGCGGTCAATGAACAACACATTTGGTGCTGAAGGAGAGGCTATGGTTTCTCGTAAACAATGGTACACTGTATACAGTACGTACTGTAAATAGAACTTGGTACTGAAGACAAAACAAAACCGGTAGACAAAACAAACTATGGTCACTACCTGCTCTTTCTCTTTTAGAGATGAAGAATGGATTCCTTTACATCGAAAACAAGCTTTTGGGCGTACTTGTGTGGCTTTATTTTATGCAGTTACTTAAAAGCCAGCAAAAAAAAAATTATTTTTAACAAAAAGTTTTTCGTGTTAACCGATATTTTTCAGGTAAACCTTTCGTGTTAACCGTACAAATAATACACTGTACATAACAAACGGCGATCGGTACCCGAGTGGTATTTCATGTTAACCGATATTTTGTGGTAACCGTTTTCGCGTTAAACGATTTCCACTGTATGTTTAATACCCAGTACTTTGTCTCACTCACTCATTCACACTTTTTACATTTTTATCTTTTAATCGCCGGTATTAGAGCTCAGGGTTTGTATTTATTTCATGGGTTTATAGAATTGATTTGGTAGTGTTATGAAGGGTACTTAACCAATCCATGGCGTTCCTAACAGTTTCATCACCGCCTCGTGTTATTCGCTGTTTCTGATCACTCCGAAATGTTATTTCAACCGTTTATGAATTTTTCACTGCCGCAGTATACTCCGCCTTATTTAGTTTACACTTGTTTCAAATTACACTTTTGTAACATTTTGTCGGCCAACGTAACTCGCTCACTCGCACAGATTATTAGAACCGCGCGCTCCCGTACTGCCCACGCGGCCCTGCTGTCTACTTGATTGGTTTACTGATGACTTCTTACTGTGACTCTCTGATGAAAACGGGGGTGATTACTAGAGGTGGGCCGATATACCTGTAATAGGTATTTTGGAACGATATTTTTGTGGAACGGATGTAACAGTGACTGAAAAGTTGAAATACCTGTTATTCGCGGCGACGCTGTTCCGAGTCGAGGCACACCCCCTATGCACCTACACAGACACACACACAAAAAGTACGCAAGATCACGTAAACGAATATGCCAAGGCCAAATACTAGGCGTACAAAAATATCGCTGGAACGCAAGGAACAGCCAGTAACGCGTATTTAAAATACTAGGTATTTCAAATACTAGTGGTATCACCGATACACAAGGAACAACGCGTTCTAGAGTAACAGTAGTATTTTAGTAACACCTAATATTTTAGGAACAGGTATATCAAGCATATTTCGAGTAGGAACTATAATAGTACAAGCCAGTTTTTCGTCCTGTATACTTCATTCTGCGCAAAGAGCGGAGCTGTTTTTAATAAAGGAAAAAATTCATCCTGATGTTATATTTATTCTCGTGTGATATGCAGATATATGTAATACAGATTATATGCTAATAAATTATATATTATACTAGTCACCAACTTGTAACTAAAATCGGTTGGTAAAACTTTGTCTTTACTCAAAAAAACTTTATGTTCCGAGTCGTTAGTGAAATAGTTGTATTTAATTATATTGAGTTATAATCTATAGAGTGGCTGATGTTGATAAGCTATATTATACTTTTTATTAATGTGATTGTAACTTCACTACACATCTCACGTAAATGATGAGATTGTTGTAATGGACATTTATGCACTTTATCTAGTCCTGTTCCTTAAATATCTGTAATGCATTTAATTTACTTTTGTTGTTGCTTATTATTTATAAGTTTTTATTTATGTATTTATATTTATTTTATTACAATTTGTTTTTTTTTTATTTGTAAAATTTTGTTTATTCTCATTCACTCTTGTGGCTTACTGTTATGTTTTTATTATACGTTTCTGATGTTTTTTCACATTATTTTTTGTGGTATTACGTGTAGGCCTACTCTAAATTATTTAATTGCCCCAAGTTTCGCAACTGATTTGTCTAACCCAATGTTAGTTTGTTTACTACTAATGAAAACTTAAATTGGTATTCCCAAAGGGAGATAGGCCTATAAATTATCTTGTTTCTTATTTTCATTTAAACAGTAATAGTTTAATAAAGTCACAGTGTAAAGTAACACTGTTAATACTTTTAATTTCAATTTATTTCTTATAACAAATTATATAGTATAGGTTATATAATATCTTCAAATAAATACACAGCAAGTAGGTTTATTAATATATTAATAGGTTTATCTAGGTGAAAATAAACCTACTTGCAGTGTATTTATTTGAAGATATTACATAGGAGACCTGCAGTTCAAAATGAGTTACTTACAAAGGATAATATAGGTTATGTATATATAGTATATAATAACAGGTATTTGTACCTGTTATTTTTTTGGAACGGTATTTTCATACCTAGTATTTTAAAATAACAGTTTAGCCCACCTCTAGTGATTACATGTGTTTCTGTAATTCACAGAGAGACTGAATTGCCAGGGGTTGCGTAATACGTCTAGCCGGGCTGTCTAGACATCATCATAAACAGTCTGCAACAACATTGTGCAGTTTTGTAAAAGCAGAAAAGCAGGGGTTCCTAAAAGGTTGTTACTTGTATGAATTGACAATTTATTTTATTCATTCTCAGACTCCCAATTCTGTACCGTTACAATACCCCCCCCCCCCATGAGAGGTTTTATGCCGAGGCATAAAAACTCTCTTTGCATAAACCTAAGAGGACCAGTGAGGATATAGTGCCGACAACCCCCCTTAAATCCTTACTAAAATCCTGGGTACTTACCCCCTAGTCCGGTGGCTGTGGCTGCACCGCTCCGACTTTACTGGACTTCCATCTCGAGATCCCAACACCATAAAATCAGACAGGCAAGTCACCACAGTATCACCTGACTCTGAAACATTCAATTAAAATATCAACAACTGGCATTTCACTATTCCATATCCCCATCGGATTCGTTTCCTCTTCTACTGATATGCAATTAACAAAGTACTGGTTGCCTGTTTTCAAAGTACTGGTTGCTTATTTATTTTGGTAGTATACAAATATCTCTATTCTTCATTCGTAAACAGTTACATAATACTCAATACAACCCTTTATGGTTCACTCTTAGACATAATGCTACATAATACACATTCCCATTGTTACATTAAAACAAATCTTTCCTTTTCGAATATACATGATTACCGCAAATTGATTTAATTGCATTGATTACCAAAGTTTCTGTCTTTTAAACAATTTACCTGGACTTCAAATAACCCTGTAACTTACAATGTCTATATAGCAGTATAAACTTACTGTATACTTACATCTAATACAGAGAAATTCTATACAAATCATAACAAAACATTATTCCCCACAAAAATTACAAATTGATTACATAAAATACAAGTAAATCATAATAGCATTACTATAGAATGCATATTACACCCTCAAGAATACCTTATCCTTGACTCCTAACGCAATTTTTGTTTTCTTCTTCAACCCCCCCAAATCCCTTAACCCCTGATACCCCGTTACAATTTACTGTGTTTGCACTAGGCTTCTTGACCATCGCCGGCCTCATCCTAGCCGTAAACCACATCTCCCTCGTGGCCTGTAACTTGGTCACCCCCCCATCCACACTCACTATTACCCCCCCTGGACTGTAGCGCCCAGTTGCTTCCACAAGGACTGATGCGGAAGGGCGGACATTTTTTCTTTTATTCCACCCCCATCCTTGGTTCGGCATTACAATAAAACTTCAGTATTATCTACTTACTATTCATGATGAACACACCCCTAACGGACTACCACCCCTATATGGGTGAAAATAGCCCTGTTCCAAAATTTGGTAGATTCCCCTAAAAATAACCCCTTAACTAATTTTAACAAACCACCGGGTTAACAAAACAAAAACAAACCACAAGCCGGTTATAACAATTAAAATTTATGATTTGCTATAATTGACTACTTTCACGGTCATGATTCGGTGAGGTCATGACCGCACTTAGGTGGGGAATCTACAGTTAAACATAAAACATAGGTTGATTATTTATACCTGTTTACATCAAAAGTTGTATACACAACTTGTTTTACAAACACTATCTCAACATAAACATTCCTAATCACATCAACACAAAAATTTCCTTCAGTTTTCAATTTAAATAAATATTTCAATCATTACGTTTTATAATCCATTATCATTTATTTTACAATTACAGTCAAAATTCAAATAAAAATTGAGATGTTCTATTATTGTACACAATTACTGAAAGACATAGAAATATATTTATATCGTAACTCTTACCTTTTCTGGGTCCAGGATCCTTTTACACGAACTCACAGTCTGTAAGAGAGGTCAATGGGTTCGTTACATAATAAACACGCCCTTTGACTATATTAATTAAGTCTGTTTATTATTCAATCTCAACATTTGCTTTACTTTTCTTCTAAATTTAGTGTTCATTTTTTGTCTAAAACTTCTTCCTGTTGATTTGATTACTCTTTCTTTGAAAGTACAAAACATTATTTTAACATGATAGTGTCCTAATAACTAGTTCACACCTTATTGTAAAATTTATTAAATTATATGAAGGCAGCCCAGTAATTGCTCACACACTACATTCATACACATTTAAATCCCCATAATTTAGAGCGCTCTTTTAATTTAAAATAATTAAATCGGGAAATGGTTCGTCGTCTACTTAACTTTCCACATCGCCACGTGCCGTACTGAGTATTTTTCCGAATGTTTTGTCAGTTCACATTTTTAGTTTCCTCTTTCTTTACTCTGAGATGTCGTCTCACTTATTGTCAGTTTGTCACTATTAACAGTTAAAAATTTTATTTGGGGCCCACGAGTCTTGTGGTCCCACCCGGCCGGGTAAAAAGTTGATAGACAACTCGCTTTACGGTTTTCACATTTTTGATAAAATTTTAGCCCGGCCGGTGACGCACGCCACTACTCGCGTCCGTTACGTGTAGTTGTTCATCGTCGACTCCCTCACACCTGCGAAACAGGCTCCCCACTACCCTGGTTGTTCAATAGGAAAGCACTGCCTTCATGCTACAAAGTTTTCGTCGGCTTTCACAGTGTATGGATTAGTCTATAGGCCACGTGTTCTAGAGTTGTCAAACGGAGACGATATCGGAGGCTTCGGTGGGAGGAGCCTTTACTGGTTTCCGCCGTCTACAAGGCACATGTTGAGGCAGTGGTTCTGTCTCACCATTTTTTCGTGGCGTTTAAAGTGGTATGCGTCGCATCTGCGCACCTGCTGGTGTTGCGCGTACTCGTCCGTGACAAACCACTTGATTTACTAAAACAGTATTGCGTTCTATTACCACACCCCGCAACTTGCTGCGCTGATCGCAAATAAATTTATGAATTTAAAAAAAATAAAGACCCCCTTTTTGCACCATTACAAAATAAATTTAAACACATTACTAAAATTCCCATTTTTAAGTTAGTTTCATTTCGACTCAAATCAAAACAATTAAACTTTAGTTACATTATTTAAAACACTTTTGATTTAAATACACAATTCAAAATTCCTTAGTACCTCCTGTTAATTATTTAGTAAAATGAAATATTATTATTATACCATTCATCTTTACTACAGACATGTGTTACATAAGGTATAGTCTACATTCCAACAATATAACCTTGACACACTACATTTAACACCAACACATTTATTTACAAATTTTCGTCGTATCCAATTATTATTTACCACACTTCGTTACCTAAATAAGCCATGTAATTACCATTAACTCAAATAATTAAATGTTCATTCATGATTCATCTAACCCCCGTCATCGAAAATTAGTCGTATTTTCACCTAACATTTTTCATTTTTATTTACATACATATTATTTTTAATGTAATAACCATATAAATCTGTTTTTTTCCATTTTACCGTAATAATAATCCCTAGGGTTACCCCCCATTATTATTTCATCATAAGCCAAGTCTACATTATTATTTTTAGTCCAGTCTCCATTAGTATTTATTGTTAAACCGAGGTGAGTTCCCTTATTATCACAATTATCTGCTACTACAAGTACACTAATTCTCCCAGCAGGTGAATGTTTATCATCATCATCAATATAATCATTGTCTACCACTACACTGTTTACTCCATAAGGTAAGTATTTGACGTTATTTACTCTCTCTACAAACTCTCTATAACCTCTATTTAGCTTAAACCACTCTTAACTCTCGCTCATAATCACTGTCATCATAACACCATTTCATTTTGTCTCTATCACTCCATGCAAAGGGTACTACTACGTAAAAACATTTCCTGGCCCTACCAGGAACAACATAAAAACTCAGGGAACCACTTGAAAACACATCGTTTTCGGCTAAGGGACTCTTGCCCTTCAAAAACATTTGTAAACCTCTTGGTTCACAATAAACCTGGGGAAAATTTACCCTCTGCAACCCCTCTACCTGTACACTCTCTTCCAATTCTTTCTCTAATTCATCAATGCTAACTACTACTCTGTTACTAACTTCAAATAACTTTCTACTTTCATCATTACTATTACTATTACTCAATATATCACCATTATTTTTATTCAACAACATTTCATCATTACTTATTTTAACACCATCACTTACCATATAATTCATCACCTGTTTTGCATTTGAACTACTACCATTACAATTCATAATTATTTCCTCATTAGAATCATCATAATTACCACTTGTTTTACAGTCATCACTTACCTTATTGTCTAACATACCCACCTGCTCTCATAACTCATCAGTTTTTCTTTTAGTTTCACTATGTATTTCGTTAATTCGTTCCTCAATACTACACAGTGAATTAGTTAATTCGTCAAACTTTACGTTGATACTCTTCTCAAATTTCATATTTTGTTCTTTATATTGTCTTACTTGCCCCTTTATTTCATCAAATTTAACATCATTTGTGTCGAAACGTTTATTTAATTTAGTCTCGTTTATGTCAAAACGACTATTTATGTTGCTACGTATTTCATCGAATTTAGTATCAAATCGATTATTTAATGCATTAAATTTAACATTGAGTTCATTAAAATTGGTTTCATTTATGTCAAAACGACTATTTATGGCGTTAAAATTTACCTCTAACATTGCTTGTAATCTTTCAAACATTTTATAACTATCATCTTTTTTAGCCTGAACCGGCGTCGATTGACTTGCAACATCATTCAATATCACTGACTCGGTTAAGCTTATCTCGTTTACTACTGTTTCGGTTATTATCATATTTACTTGGCTATCTGTACTAGTATTAGTTAAGTCCATTTTGTTGACTTCGTCGCTCTTATTTTCCATTTTGTATCTTATTGTTTACATATACAATTATGCTTCCTAACCTACACAACCGCCCTCACTCTCAAATAACCGTTCCTGCAACTAGAATTAGGTCTGATCTGTGTGATTAAAATAAATCACAAAAATCGTCCCTGTTCGGGCGCCAATGAAACTGTACTAATTTCTTACAAATATAATCGAGTCCCTGTATTCGAACGCCACTGAAACTGTACGTTTATAACGCAATTAATAAATCGTATTACAGGTATAAAAGTTTTGTTTATCTTACCTTCGGGGTCTAGTCTAGGGTTCTACAGACGAAAAAGTTGCAGAAGGATTATTTGAGTTGAGTGGAGAAATTATAATAACACTGTTTATGCTGGCTATAACAACTTATTTGGATTTTATTTAATGAAATTAAATAATGTTTTACAGCTATGCAATAACATCAAATTCTACTCTGGTTGATTACTACATTGATTAAAAGTTTTTTTAGTTTCCGGTTAAATGGAAATCGCATATAAAGTATCGATATCCACAATGAGAAAAACAATTCTTACAATTACTATGCTTATATGACTACAACAAGGTGTTAATATGTTTAATACCCAGTACTTTGTCTCACTCACTCATTCACACTTTTTACATTTTTATCTTTTAACTGCCGGTATTAGAGCTCAGGGTTTGTATTTATTTCATGGGTTTATAGAATTGATTTGGTAGTGTTATGAAGGGTACTTAACCAATCCATGGCGTTCCTAACAGTTTCATCACCGCCTCGTGTTATTCGCTGTTTCTGATCACTCCGAAATGTTATTTCAACCGTTTATGAATTTTTCACTGCCACGGTATACTCCGCCTTATTTAGTTTACACTTGTTTCAAATTACACTTTTGTAACATTTTGTTGGCCGACGGTAACTCGCTCACTCGCACAGATTATTAGGACCGTGCGCTCCCGTACTGCCCTCGCGGCCCTGCTGTCTTCTTGATTGTTTTACTGATGACCGCTTACTGTGACTCTCTGATGAAAACTGGGGTGATTACATGTGTTTCTGTAATTCACAGAGAGACTGAGTTGCCAGGGGTTGCGTAATACGTCTAGCCGGGCTGTCTAGACATCAACATAAACAGTCTGCAACAACATTGTGCAGTTTTGTAAAAGCAGGGGTTCCTAAAAGGTTGTTACTTGTATGAATTGACAATTTATTTTATTCATTCTCAGACTCCCAGTTCTGTACCGTTACAGATTATTATTGTATTGTAGAATTTATTACACTGTTTTATTGTTCATACCTATACCTATTGTATAAGAAATTTGATAGCACATCATACTGATACAAAATACATTTGGTGTTTTCTAGATCAGAGAAGAAACGGGAACTAAAATTGATTTACCTTCAGAAGGTGACAAGGATGAAGTTATTATAATTACAGGGAAAAAGGAAAAAGTCGAAGAAGCAAGAGACCTTATTATGAAAATTCAAAACGAACAGGTAAACTATTAAGGTGTATTTAATGTGACATTGTTTAAGTGATTAACAGACAATTGTTTTTTTATTTTTCCAAACATTATGCCACTGACTTGTTATAATATTATTATATACACACCACCAAAGTCAGTAAAATTCCATTTTCAAATCAACGAATAAGGCCTTTTCGAAATATTAAACTTTCATCCTCAGTTCGTATACTGTATGTTTGAATACTGTACAGTTTGATTACAGTATACGAACTGAGGATGAAAGTTTAATATTTCGAAAAGGCCTTATTCGTTGATTTGAAAATGGAATTTTACTGATTTTGGTGGTGTGTATATAATAATTGTTTTTTTGTAGTTTTCATTTGATTGGAGCATTATTGAAGTACACCTGTTCATTTATACCTAACAAAATGGCTGAAAGTGTAATAATTGTTTGAGCCTCTACTACAAGCTCTCATCTTGTAGGTCAGTGATTGAAATAAAACACTCGTATCACTGTTGACACCTTGTTTATTTGTTCATGTCAGAAATAATTTTTTACAAATGAAAATACAATTTTGATCCACAACTGTGATATTGATTATTAACACAATCCTAATTTATACAGACAAATATAATATTGATCCACAAATGTGATATCAAACACACGCACTAACTAACCAAACTCTTGATGAAAACAAACTTTTTCTCTCTTGCTGTTTTATATATAGTTGGTAATTATGTCATTCACAAACTTGCATCACTTACTAGTAAATTCAAAGTTATTCCAGGCGCATATTGTAGAATCTTGTAGAACAAACTAGGTTTACCTGTCGGTGTATAGTACATTGATACAGAACATTTTAGTGTATTATATGAATAGTGTCTCTATACTAAGTTACACACACGTAAGTTACACCAATTATGGATAATGTCAATACACGTGAGTAACTTAACCTATATGACAAATAGTTTTAATAATGACAATCAATAGTGTATTACTTTGATTGTGGGTTGGGGTTGTCTAGTGTACAACCAAAACTAAAGCAATGTTGTATGTGCGAGGTATGTTTTGTAAATAAGAGCCATTTTGAAATAAGAAGAAAACATTTAAGTATTGAAAATTGTTTATATAGAAAATAAAATCTACACTTTTTTTATCGACCGTCTAAGGACTACATGCCAATTTCAATTCTTTATTCTTTGTTCTTTCATTTTTCTCCAATATTCTTTCAACTTTTCACCGTGTCTCTTCTTCCTGTCTTCAGTCACTTTGAACCTGCGTTTTTCTCTCTCTGACTCCTTCCATTTTTAACACTTTTGTCCAAAAACTTTTCTTTCAATCGCTTCTTCAGCATTTATATTATTTTTTCTAAATCCTTTTGGACTTCTTTAATCCAACTTGATCTTGACTTCTTCCCCCACAGATGTTTGAAGATTTGCTATTGTCGTCCATTCTGTATAAATGTCCAAAAAATAATAGTTTTCTTTTTCTCATTGTTTCTGTTATATTTTCTATACTTTGATATATTTCATTATTACTTCTTAATTTCCAACCTTCTGAAGTTTTTTGTGGACCTAATATTTTCCTAATAATTCGTCTTTCCAATATTTCAAGTTTGTCTAAATTATAATTCAATGCTAGACATTCACTTGCATGTAGGCATTCTGGCTTCACTACTGTACTGTAATGCCTTATTTTCACAATTTCTGTTGTAAATATCTTTAGTTATACCATATGTCCTTTCCATCTTATGAATCCTTTCTTCTATAGCAGATTTTTCTACAGACTTTATTTATTGACATAATTGTCATTGGCTGACACGCGTATTTCATAGCTTTTCAACAGGTTCTTTATTCCATTGGTATAAAAGTCTGCCATCTGTGTCAATAATGCTGTTGTTCAGTCCATCATTGTTTTTGAACTGCAGGAAACCAAGCCATTTCTTTCTAGGGAAATTGGATTTCATCTCCAATAATCTGTTAAAACAGCCCATTCCCGTCATTTTCAAAACGCTAGAAAAACATTCGAGATGGAGCCAGACGATAGTGCTTTTATACCTCCTTGTGTCATTTTTGCCACACAAAATTTTTGTAATCAATTTTGATGTTACAGTGTTGTACGTTATTGTTCACGAAACAATTGGGTGGTAATTCTGAAACATAAATTGCAGATTTTCATGAACTTTTGCATTCACTCCTTCCACCAAACGCCTCTCATCACTTTTCGGCGCCCACTATGTTTTTCATCATGAATGTTTGTTTGGCATTCTTTGTCTGTAAAATCTTTGTTGGTAGATGTGTGAAGAACAGCTTCTATTGTTGCTTTGGAGTCTGTCAGTGTAACTACATTTCAGTAGTTCTTGGAATAATGTAATATGGCCAGAAGAGCCCACGATGTGGCTTCAATCTCTGGAGCAAAATTTGTTCTGTTCAGACTTACAGGAAGTGGTGTGAAAACAAGGATGAGTATATTTCTGTTCCAGTATTGTTTCTGTCATACTTTGATCCTTCTGTGTAAACTCTCAGCCACTGGTCTGATGGATTCTGATATATTTCTGTATTGTAATGTTGTATTTAGGCACAATGGTTAGTTGTGAATATTGTGTTTGGAGTTGTTTATTAATTGTGAATGTCGGGTTATATTTCTTCATATATCTTTCCCTTTGTTAATTTCGTCATATTTTAAAATATTAAGCATTGTAAACATTCTTAATATAATAATTATCTGCTTGTTTGAATCCAGCTCCAGTCCATATTTTGTATACATGTGTTACATTCAGTATGTATAAATATGCATTATGTGAACAATATGCACCTGAGTTTGTGCATTTTGATGTAAAATTATGATAGTTTGTAGTTACAATGTTAAGAAGAAACAATTAATGGATTTATGTCACTAATAATTACAATTTTTCAGGCAAACATCGTCTGCGAGGATGTAACTATTCCACCAAAGTATTACAATTCTCTGATCGGTTCTGGAGGTAAATTAATTCGGGCCATTATGGACGAATGTGGTGGTGTTACAATCAAGTTCCCAAGTGTGGAAAGCAAAAGCGACAAAGTAAGTATTTACAACAGCCAAGAGCTTGTAGACCTTGCAGATGTATGTATACAAATATTGTTACGTAATTAGATTACGGTGTGTAATTAGTTTAATATAGGTCTCTTAAATTGCAGTAATTATTTTTATAATTGATAAAGTTTGTTGTTATTATTAGCGATTTAGTTTATTGATTTATCTAATTCAATGTAGATAAATCGGTTTACTTACACTTTCGTTGTTTAATTAATGTTTAGTTTATTATGAGTAAATGTTAACTTGTCGATCCGTTGATGAATGTAACTGGTGCGTAGATCTCTTGAAGTCGACTCCTCTTCTGTTAAATTTGTCGTCTGTGTAAGTCAAAGTATTGTCTGGACAAAGTTTATTAATATAAATTACACTTCACGTACCTGTTTTGAAGTACTGGATGTTCAGACGTTCACAGTTAATTAATAAACTGTCAAGTTCTTGGTTGACCAGTATAGTATTGCTGTGAAGTTTTTTACAACACTTTAAATATTACTTGGGCGCCATATGGGGTTTTTTCACAGAAATGTCCCATAAAAATAAACTTCTGATTTAATAATTGATCGTATTGACCTTTACTGATTCTACCTTTAAAGGTTATTGAAATTGAGATTAAATTAAATAGTTTACTTGATAATTCACTGTTAGATACACCTTAGTGCTTGCAATACTGATGGTTGATTATTTATTAAAATAATGAATAACAAAGCTTGATGCTGTATAATACTGGTTGTTTATTATGACCTATTGAATTAGGTTGACAAATACATTCAAAAATAATAAATTGCAGATCACAAGTTGTCCGGTTTAATGACTGGCCTAGCGCAGTTGTGAGAACAATAAAAACTTATTTCCTATTAACAAATTATTTCTCTTATTTAATTAAATACCTCAAGGGTGGTTTATTTTAAAATACAGAATAGAACGTTATTCTTTCAAAAAAAACACTAGTATGATATCATAATTCAGGTTAGACACCTTTAATAAATTTCAATTGAATAAATTGAGTAACGAGAAGTTCGTTTGTTTAGACTCTAACTGATTTTAGTTATAAAAATTTTAGTACATATACTCCTACATCGGGATATGTTAATCCCTCTAAATAAATTTGGTACAATGTTATCTACAAATAGTCTTATTGTTTTTGCGTCAGTACAAAGTGTGTTAAGTTCTACGATTAACTGATGAAATGTAAACAAATAAAATTTATCACTACTACCTGGTTTTTTAATCGTATCAATTAAAATAAACACATTAACGATCGGATTATAGTGATCGTTAATTTGCTTCACTTAAATCGCACTTGGAACGAGAATAACCTTCTTCTGACTAATGATAGGTTACCGCCTTTTTAGGTTATGTTTACTGGTCTCGTTCCGATACACGCACTATTTATTTAAAGTCACAACTAACTCTCGATGCACTTAGGTGAGATTATTCGTCTTCTCAATAGTTAATTTTCAAAATTTACTGTAATTACTTCAATCTGTACTGTTGTTGTTGATTATATGATATAAACAAAATGCAGAACGCAGACGATTAGCTTGTGGAGAAAAATGCCAATGCCAGTTTGTTCGCGCATCGTCAATTATATAGCAGCCTCTTGATCGTCGCTAGGGTTCATTTTCGCTAAGTAAACTCGTTCGTGATTGGTACAAAATTATGTCATGATGACGTAATGTTATTAATAAACCTTACCGATACGTATTTTGTACTCGCTAACGTTGTTGTTATTATTACATGAACTTCTTTAAATTTTGCCAAAAACATGATGCTAACGTTAATTACTTGACTATTACAATTCCATTTTGGATGCTATTACTATCAAATTATAGATTATTTTCTTATCTTTAATTTGATGTGGCTTGAGGCCAGTTTAAACGTAGTTTTCATTAACAATACATTAATTTACTGTCCTAAGACATGGTTTCCTAGTGTCGTCTGCTAACAATGCAAATTCGACTATTTACCTTTCTTTAATATTTGATTAATTACATTTGTTTTCTCTTTCGAACATTATAAAATGATTAAAATTAAATACATTATTAAATCTAAATGCTGCCTACAGCTAAACAATATAAATTCTTGGTCTAATTATGTCGACACATACTTTGAAAATTCCTAATTCACTAATTACATTTTTATATGTCCTACTCATTTCTAAAGCATATAATATTGGTCATGTGGTGGTACTTTACACCTTATTCGTTATAGTTATACTTCTGTTAGTTTATGCTAATTAGGGGTTCTATTTCCCTATCATTTCATTTACATAAACTTGGTCATACAGGGTCTGGGTGTAATTCTATTACAAGGTTTATTCCCTGATTATTATTATCTTTACTTACATTTTATTTACTTAGGAAGTTACCTACTTACATATAAGGCTTCCATTTATAATTATTCTTAATCTATACTACTACACATTTGTTTGTAATTCTATCTTTTACAATTTTGTGGCTATCTCTAGCATAGTACATGGTATTTGTTATTTCTATTTCATGGTTCTATTTATATCAGCCAATATGCTGTTATGTATTACCATGTTATTAAGGTCAGTGTTTAATTTGTTTGTTCTGTATGACTCTACTCATCAGGGTTTTTATCTGGCTTACTTGACAGCTTATTTGTGAATCTTTGCTTGTCCATTTGTCATAGTCAGTCAGTTTATTGAAGTTGTAGTGTCATGTAGTGGATTCATCACTGCTTCTTGGGATCCCTCCTCCTCTTTCTTCTTAGCTGGTCCATTCTCTTCTCTGTTACATTCATTTTAATTTACTCATTTACAACTCTAGTGGTATATTCCACCCTTCTGGTGTTCCTTATGGTTATGGAACATTTGGTGATGTTACATATACTACCCTTTCAAAATTGATAATTTGAGAAAACAAGTTTTGTGGTTTGATGAAATTATCACTTTATCTTGGTTCAATTATAAGATTACTGCTTTGTTCCTTACTGAATTTAATAGTCTGTTGGTGAGTTGTTTTAGACTAAGTTCACTGCTAGTACTATCTTCAGCTTACAAGTATTGGTCAAGTTTTTACTCTCTTGGTCATTTAGTTATATTGTACATTTGTAGTTAATAAATACCTTTTTATTTTGCCAAACATTGTGCCACTGACTTGTTATAATATTATTATATACACACCACCAAAATCAGTAAAATTTCGTTTTTAAATTAACGAAGAAGGCCTTTTCGAAATATTAAAATTTCATCCTCAGTTCATAGTTTTAAGTATTTATAACATAATTTTACCTGGTCAGGTTCCATTATTATTTTGCCAAACATTATGCCACTGACTTGTTATAATATTATTATATACACACCACCAAAATCAGTAAAATTTCGTTTTTAAATTAACGAAGAAGGCCTTTTCGAAATATTAAAATTTCATCCTCAGTTCATAGTTTTAAGTATTTATAACATAATTTTACCGGGTCAGGTTCCATTATTATTTTGCCAAACATTATGCCACTGACTTGTTATAATATTATTATATACACACCACCAAAATCAGTAAAATTTCGTTTTTAAATTAACGAAGAAGGCCTTTTCGAAATATTAAAATTTATGCGTATTTCGCTACCCGTCTGTCTCTGCTATCTGGCTTATTTATATAATTTTTTATTTTATACAATGTCCCAGTTCGGTCACCATTGTTGATTTACTCGCAAAGGCAATTATTAATATAAATACATAAATATTACATACATACATATTTCTGTTTACTCGCCACATGTTTGTAACATTTCCGGTAAGCACGTGCTCCCAATATGTACACACTATATTTTATGCCCAGGGTCCAGAGTTCTATAAGCGAAAGCGCAGAAACATCGGGGTTGTATGAAATAATAAGACTGATTGTCTTTGAAAGGTGTAAAATTTTGTTTAATTGTTACTTTATTTGCATATTTAATACAATACAAATGGCGGCTTATACCGCACCTACAACATGGCGGCCATTTGACTTCCGCCTTATATTAATATTTTGCGTTTCTTTCTTTAGGTCTTTTACATCAAAACAAATTTGTACTGCAGTACTTAAATTTTCTAATATTACCATTTAAGAAGATTCTTAAACACAAACCAACGCCTCTTTTAAAAGACGTGGCCGGCCTGTTCTCTCTCTCTCTCTCTCTCTCTCTCTCTCTCTCTCTCTCTCTCTCTCTCTCTCTCTCTCTCTCTCTCTCTCTCTCTCTCTCTCTCTCTCTCTTTACATTTTTAATAATTTTGAATTAATAAATTTTGCTGTTCATATTATCTCGAGCTCGCTTATTTGGTAAAAGAGGTATTAATTAAATGTTGCACTTTCCTGAAAGGTTGAGGTTTCCGTGTGGTTCAGATGCTGCCCATTTCTCACCCAATGTTCGGCGTACTTTATTTTGGTTGTCTGTCTCGTTGCCACTGACTCTACATTGTTAATTGTTCTTAAAATTTGGCTATTTTTCTGATAACTGTTATATATTGATTAATTATAACATTTTAACTGGTAAAATTTTCACCAGCACACTTTAGACATGCTCACTCCATGAAGTTCTGCCGACTGGGCAGACATATTGTTATATATCAAATTATATCATATTTATATAACTGTATTTTACAAATACACGATACATTAATTATTGTGTTTACTATCGGGCGCCATGTTGGGAATTACTAACAGCTGATCTTTCATTTACTTTACGGGGACAAGTTTCGTGTTAAGCGAACGAGGTTGTAGAACGGGAAGTGTCATCTGAAATAAATACTCTGAAATGGTTATAAAAAACAAAACTTATTATTAACAGAAGATTACATATTTTTTGGACTCGACCATACACCAAACACGCCTCGGGGCGTAGTCCTACATATCATGAAATACACAAACATATTTAATATTGAACTTTGTAATTAATCTAGACATATAATAAGCATATAGTACACAAATTTAAGATATTTATATATGTATGTATACACAACCCAGCACTTAAATAAATCACTCTCACTCTCACTCTCTCTCTCTCTCACTCTGGTACAATTCCTTTTATGAGCTCATTTTGAAGATTAAAATTTTAAAGACTTGAATTTACTTTGAAATTGTTAGTTTGGTCATTTCTTTGAATGATAAGTTTTGAATGAATTTATTGAATTTACTGTGAAATTTTTGTGTTGGTCATTTCTTTGATATTAAGTTTGATTTGAAAATAAAATATATATATGATGCTGGAACGTTCTCACCAAATAGTCGTATAAATCTCCTCGCACATCTAGAATCGTCACTATCCGCACAATCGGTAATGTTTTACTCCGATTTACGGTCACACCGTCGTGTCGACCCACGAAAACTCCTCTGACCGATTCTACACGCTAGATTTTTTGTGTACGATCCATCGGCCGATGACACCTATACGATGATAGTATTAACGTCCGTCACAACATTTTGATATTTTATATCGTTTATTAACCACTTCTAGTGGTACAAAAGTTAAAATTCACTATTTGTGAATGATTTGCCGGCCGGCTGCGATCACTGTTTCTGATGAAATGACGCTGAGTCTTTGTTCCATATTTCCGAGGTGGGGTGAATCTACGTCACTCGTCTATTGTCTGGTTGTTTACAATTTCGTCTTGTTGACAGAAACAAATTCCTGGCCGCTGACGTCATAAAGGCTTGTCACTTTTATCGCATTAAATGACATACTGTTTTTTGTGAGGCTTCACGTTTTTTGCTCTGAAACCGTCCGAATCCTGGCAAATATTATATAGTCCACTCACGGTATATTCATAAAGGTTATTAAATGTTTGTCTAATTTTGACCAAATGAAGGAATACAATATTTATGGTTTTATATACCATATTTAGGGTAATTACAAATTGTACCATTACAAAACCCCCTCAATGAAAGATTTTGTGTCGAAGCAAAAAAACTTTCATTGACCCTCTCATACTTCCTAAAGGGATCAGCCAGGATGGGTCACCACAACCCCCTTACAATTTTATATAAAAGAAAATAATGACTCACCCGTGGTCTGATGATGATGACTGTACCTACATGACCTTACTGGACTTCTCCTTCGAGATCCCAACACCATAAGGCCACTTAGGCTCGTAACGCCCCTGCTCTGACGCGCTGGCCAGCTCAGGACCGCTGTCATATCACCAAACACTGAAACAATACATGATAAATATTAAAATAGTGGCTTGGTAAATTACTCTACCCTTAACTGATCTGGTTCCCCTTAGCTAGGTGCTGGTTTGTGCTAATAAGCACTGGGTTTGCTTGATATATGATTAAAATCTAGTTATAAAAATTATCCTACTAAAAACGTAGCTCCCAAGAATTATAAAGAATTTCCTTTCGCAATATGGACAACCCTGAATTTATAAATTGTTTCGATTACTATCGATAATATTTATCTCTTTCCATTTTATAATTAGTGTAATTATAAAAGAAACATATTGATATAAAAAGAATTAAAGTATAATTGAAAATATGAAAATTCCACTATAAATCTCCCAAACATGGAGAAAACAAATTATAGAAAAACAAAATAATTAATAAATCTGTATGGTATTATTTATTCAAAAAACTTAATGAATTGTTAAATTAAAATTATTATTATTCTTATTATTATTATTATTAACAGGTAAAATTCCGGCGCTGTTAATGACAATTACCCCTCATTCTCCTCCACACACACTATTGCCCCCCCCTGAACTGTTGCGTTCAGTTGCCTCCACAAGGACTGAGGCAGAAGGAGTGAGCACTTTTTTCTTTTCTCTCTCTCCCATCCTTGCTTTAGCAGTATAAAATCTTCAAGGTATGTACCCTTACTATTACATTTATAATATGCCCCTAAGGTCTACCACCCCAACCGAGGTGAAGTAGCCTATTCAAAAAGAATATTAGATTCCCCTAAACCTCCCAATAAATTTCAAAATTTCAACCAATTTTGTAGGCAACCAACCATGGTCAGGGTTACAATTTCTGGCCACAGCTGGTTGTCGTCCAGATCCACGATTAGTGTTGGTAAGACAGTAATCGCCCGAAATATGGGGAATCGCAAATATGTGACACATTGTGTCTTATGTAGTCCCAATCGGGGACTACCCTACAACTAACAAGTTATACACAAATCCATTACAAGACTACTATTTATTATAAACATAATGATAATGTTCATAAAATAGTCTCAAAATTTCACCATAGTAACACTATGTCCTTTTAACCCCGTAAGGTTGTTACTTCACAAAAATCAAAATTTAGATATCATTTAAAAATGTTATTTCTTCCTTTAGTTACATTAATAAATTTGTAGACACTTTCCAAGTCCAAAACATCACTTTTCTAACACTACAGGAAAACAATGGATTTTCTGATATGCTTAGTTTATACAATAAAATATAACTCCTTAATGAGTTAAATATTAAGTTACAAAATTTTCAAATTCTATTCTATGATTTTTAGAATAAAACAAAATTCATGGGATAAATGCCAAACTTTTTTTTTTTTTTTTTATCCCAAGAATTAGGGGCCCCCTCCACGTTCAATAATAAGATTAAATTTTCTACTTGCTACCAATTTTGTGTGGAGGAAGACCATCGTTGCTTTCGCTTCCTTACGTCAGTTCCGCCAACCATGGTCCGCCTCCAGAATTCCAAAATCCACGATCAGAGGTGGTGAGTCTGTGATCGCCCGAAAATGGGGGAGAGTCCCTTCTGCAAAACCAATAAAACTAAGTTAATACTCAAACACTCAAAATATAAAAACATCAATATTCACAAAATAACTAAGACGACCAGTACAACTTTAAATTTGTAGCATTGTGTGTTCCTACTATCTCTCCAGTTACGTTGTTCTGTAACACATAAGAATTTTGCATCTTAATTTCTATGACCTCATACGGTCCTTCATATAAGAGAAAGAATTTCTTAATTTCTTTGTCTTGCGCACTCGATAAGTCATGTCTTTTAACTAATACCATTTGTCCTATATTATACTTAATCCACTTACCTCTTGCGTCGTGTCTACGTTTTCGTTGTTCACCCTTGCTAATTAAGTTTTCATTCGCCAACCGGATTTTAATGTTTTATCAGTGGTCCTGTTCTCAGGTGGATAGTCGAATAGTTGTTCCAAGATTCTTGGGGGGCGTGTTCCTTTTACCAATTCATGAGGTGTATAGCCAGTAGACTCGTGGGTGGTACTGTTCAGCCAAGTTTCTACCTTTCGTACATACAATGGCCATTCGGTGTGTTTAGCGTGACAATAGGCTCTGAAGATCCTGCCTATTTCTCTCATCACACGCTCAGCCTGGTTGGGCTGGGGATGATACACAGCCGTATGCTTCGTGAGGATGCCTTCCCATCCTAAGGTCTGGCGCCATGTTCCACTGATGAACTGCGGCCCATGGTCTGATAAAATTACTTTTGGCTTACCCACGTTAATCATATAGTCTTTAGTCACCTTTTCGCTCAATACCTTACTGGTAGCTCTTTTTACGCTATACAATTTTACATATTTCGAGAAAGTGTCAAGCAATACAAATATATATATACTACTCCGCCTCTACCCTTCGGCAACGGTCCAAACAAATCCACAGCAACTAAATCAAAAGGTCTTTCTACCTTAATATAATTTAACTCACCTTCTACTCTGTAGTTAACCACCTTCGACTTTTGACACAAGTCACAACTCCTCAGCAACTGTCTCACTCGCCTCTCCATATTTCTGAAAATACATGATTCTTTTAAAACATTGACACACTTTTTAGCCCCAAAATGACCATATCGTATATGACAATCCCAAATAATTTTCTCTTCCAACACTGCTGGTACCACTAATCTCCAGTCACACTCACCCCCTACTACCTTCTTAAACAATAACCCTTTGTAGATTTTAAAATATTGATTGTACTCAGACTCATCCAGCTCCGTCTCTAAACTGTGTATTATTTTTCCAAACTTACCATCTGCTCTCTGCATGGTGTTGATATCTTTCAGCTCCTCTCCAAAGATTCTGTCTTCTCTGCTAATCTGAAAAATTTCAATTTCTTTTAAGTCCCTACCTGTTTTATTATTTTCACAATCTACTCTGGATAGAGTGTCGGGTACCTTATTTTCGGTTCCTTTAATATACTCCCACTCGAAGTTGTACTCCTGCAAAACAAGTACCCACCTGGTTAATCGACTATGAGCAAGTTTACAAGTGTTGAGGAATGACAAAGCTTTATGATCTGTTCTAATGATCGTTTTGTTGCCTAAGATGTAAGTTCTGAATTTACCAACGGCGAACACAATACTGAGCAATTCTTTCTCCGTGGTTGTGTAATTCTTTTCAGCCGGCAGTAAGGATCGACTAGCGAACGCAATAGTCCGATGTTCCTTCTCATCATCCTCCTGATACAGCTCTGCTCCCACAGCTACATTGCTGGCATCTGTCTGTAAATAAAACATCTTATCAAAATCCGGGTGGTTCATCATAATCATGTTACTGAATTTGCGTTTTATTTCTTCAAAGGTTCCACGCTCCACGTCTCCCCACTTCCATTGTCGGTTCTTCTGCAATACCGCACTTAGCTTTGCGGTTAGGTATGCGTAGTTCCTTTGAAATTTCCTATAAAAGTTGCACAGCCCAAGAAAACTCTGAAGTTGTTTGATGTTTCGCGGTTCAGGGAAGCGCATAATAGATTCGACCTTGTCCGGGTTGGCGGAAATTCCTTCCGATGTAATAATGAATCCTAAAAAATTAATCTTCGTTTGTAAAAATTTGGACTTGTCCCAATTTACGGTTAATCCTCCCGCTTCTAATTTTCCTAACACATACTTTAAATGTTCTAAATGGTCTTCAAATGTACGTGAAGCTATTAAAATGTCGTCCACATATACTGTGAGAAAATCTAAATCTTTTGGTCTCAAAATTCTATCCAAACATTTAATGAAACTAGCTACGCTGGTATTTAGCCCAAATGGTAGTCGCTTAAACTGATAATTTTTTCCATTAAATAAAAATGCTGTGTATTGCCTACTTACCTCTGCTAATGGTACTTGCCAATATCCGGCCGTCAGATCCAATGATGTCATAAACCGTACGCCACTAAACTTTTGAAAGATCTCATTTATAGATTCTGGTGATTCTCGGTCTGGTATAATAATTTGGTTAATTTTCCTTGCGTCTAAACACAATCTTACTCCTCCCTCCTTCTTAATTACCACCACTAATGGATTTGAGTAGTGAGATACTGACCTCTCGATGATCCCATTTTCCAACATTTTATCCAACTCCTCTTGCACCGCTCGTCTTTTAGAGTAAGGCGCTGGATAGCTCCGCTGCATGAATGGTGTGTGTTCCTTAATCTGTAACATACATTCATAATTTTTTTGCCCTTCCTGGAATATCGGCAAACACTCTCTTAAACTGCTCTATTACCTGCCATAACGCTATACGTTGGCCACTCCTTATCACCTCACCCCCACTACAGAATTCATCCGCCCTTATCTCCCAGACTTCATTATTAATATTGCTCATTTCATTATCAACATCTTCTAAATACTCACCCTCTCTACAAAAATTTATTTTAGTATCTATGTTATTCTCAACTACTCGTTTCTGTAACAATTTCATACCAGTTGTTCTAACTTTATTTATCACATTTTCAAAATTAATTTTCACAGACCGATCACCCCCATCTAACTCCAACACCTTTTCTTTAAAATTTATTACAGCTTTATTTCTTTGTAAAAAATCATTTCCCAAAATGATGTCTAAACTTAACCCCTTGACTACCAAAAATGTATTATCAAAATTCATATCTCCAATTGAGAAACTTAAATGTATCTGTTTTGTCACCCTTTTACTACGTACCCCCGTGACTCCTATTACTGTAACCCCTGCTACGGGTAAAACTGGAATATTCTTTTTAAATTCTTTTAATTCACTTAAAATGTTCTCGGCTATTACTGAAATTTCACTTCCTGTATCAACAAGTGTTTTAAATTTTCTATTCTCTATTGTTACCTGGATTTCCGTGAGTCCAGCTCTCACCTCCAATGTCGTGTTGCTCTCCTCCTCCAATAAATCGGCAACGATATGTTTTTATAACGTTTGACTGTATGTCCTCTATTGGTCGGACCTCATGAGTTTCCCTGAACAGTGGTCGGGTCCTATTTACCACTGTCGACTTCAGTTTTCCAGCTGTGTCCTGTTATGACTCGTGGAGGGTACAGGGTGTCCCCTGGTTGGTCCCTGATGGTGATATGGTGATCCTCTGTTACTAGGTGCTCCTCTGTTCGCAGGTACAAATTGCTTGGTTTGGTTATTTCTTGGCGTTTTGCAGTAATAGCAGTCCTGCATGTTGGCACGATTTTCCTTCCTGCAACTAGAACAACTCCAACCGCCTGGTTGCTGTAAATCATTTCGAAAATTAAATTTATTTCCATTGTTATTGTAATAAGGCCTTGGCCGATTAAACTCAATGTTATGGTTAGACATATGTGGCTGAATGGGTCGTCTACCCATTTCGCGATCATTTATGCTTTGCAGTATATCTAATACCCTTTCAAGCTCATCGAGATTTTCAATTTCTTTAGTCATTAGAGTGACCTGCACTTCCCTGGGTAAGTGCTTACTCACATACCTAACAAATGACTTAAAGGGTATGGGCGGCTCTAAATATTTTGCCTCATTGTACAATTTAGTTACATATATGGTAATGTTATTATTGTTATTATTACTAAGGTTACGTCCTATGAAATTACCCGCTCCCATAATGCGGCTTCTTAAAGTCTCCTGCTCTTCTTCAGTCCAATATTTACCCTTGAATGCTTTCTCAAAAGTATTATAACAATCCCATTCTAACCTATGAGCTTCAGCCCATATTACTGAATTACCCTTAAAACATTTAATTATTTTGTTTAACTTCACTTCCCAACTACTACTACTAAAATAATTATAATCCCGTGTTTGATTTAGAAAACGCATGGGATGTATTACCCTGTTTTCATGGCTAAAATTCTCTAGTTCTATTTCATTATAGAAATCCCTAGTTACGATTACCCTATCATTTATGCTTGAAATATTTTTATTAATTTCTCCCCGTAACTCATTTTTTACACTGGTTAAACTACTTGCAATTACATCATATTTATCATGCACATCCATACTATTTTGTATAGTTAAATCATCAATTTCTTTAATCTTACTTTGTAACAAATTGAATCTACTCTTGGTATTTCTTTCATGTTCAGTTATGGTATTATCTATGGTTTCTAAGTTCTTTGTAATATCTATTACATTTACTTCAATTTTCTCTAAATGATTTTCTACCTGGTTGCTCACTTCAATATTGGTTTTAACTTCTAATTGACTTTCTACCAAATTTAAACACTTCTGTTGTATTTCTGTACTTTGTGACTCTAACTGACTGTTAACCGTGTCATTAACGGTGTCATAAATTAGATCTATTTTAGTATCTAAACTACTAATTTTACTACTGAATTTATCATCAACAATTGCTAGAGTGGTTTTCTGTATGTTATCACAACGTGTTTCTACTGTACTAATTCTCTCATCAAAGTGGCAATTTTGTCTTTTAATTTCATCTTTCATCTCATTGAAATTAATTTTAAAACTACTTTGAATCTCTTTAATTTCGCTTTTTTGAACATCGAATTTAAAATTCATATCTTTAAAATTGCTACACATCATGTTATATAGACGTGTTAACATTTCGTCTGTTTTGTTTTCATGAAGTGAGATGGAGGTTACTTTTTCTGTCTCTACATTTTCGGTCGTACTCGCCTCGCCAACCTGACTAATTGAGGTTAATTGAACATCCATCTCACTCATAACTATTTCGTCAGGGAGGCTGACTTTTTCAGTTTTATCTTCATCAGTATTCATGTTTACAATTTATAATACAGGCATGCATCTAATAGTATAACCTAACTTCGTCAAATTTGGTTATGTTTACGTAAAATTCTTATTACCTCAGATAACTCTTTCCATTCTCCTCGTAGCCTTACTCTATATAAAATTATATTATATAGAGTCCCTGTTCGCAGGCGACCATATGTTATATATCAAATTATATCATATTTATATAACTGTATTTTACAAATACACGATACATTAATTATTGTGTTTACTATCGGGCGCCATGTTGGGAATTACTAACAGCTGATCTTTCATTTACTTTACGGGCCAAGTTTCGTGTTAAGCGAACGAGGTTGTAGAACGGGAAGTGTCATCTGAAATAAATACTCTGAAATGGTTATAAAAAACAAAACTTATTATTAACAGAAGATTACATATTTTTTGGACTCGACCATACACCAAACACGCCTCGGGGCGTAGTCCTAACATATCATGAAATACACAAACATATTTAATATTGAACTTTGTAATTAATCTAGACATATAATAAGCATATAGTACACAAATTTAAGATATTTATATATGTATGCATACACAACCCAGCACTTAAATAAATCACTCTCACTCTCACTCTCTCTCTCTCACTCTGGTACAATTCCTTTTATGAGCTCATTTTGAAGATTAAAATTTTAAAGACTTGAATTTACTTTGAAATTGTTAGTTTGGTCATTTCTTTGAATGATAAGTTTTGAATGAATTTATTGAATTTACTGTGAAATTTTTATGTTGGTCATTTCTTTGATATTAAGTTTGATTTGAAAATAAAATATATATATGATGCTGGAACGTTCTCACCAAATAGTCGTATAAATCTCCTCGCACATCTAGAATCGTCACTATCCGCACAGTCAGTAATGTTTTACTCCGATTTACGGTCACACCGTCATGTCGACCCACGAAAACTCCTCTGACCGATTCTACACGCTAGATTTTTTGTGTACGATCCATCGGCCGATGACACCTATACGATGATAGTATTAACGTCCGTCACAACATTTTGATATTTTATATCGTTTATTAACCACTTCTAGTGGTACAAAAGTTAAAATTCACTATTTATGAACGATTTGCCGGCCGGCTGCGATCACTGTTTCTGATGAAATGACGCTGAGTCTTTGTTCCATATTTCCGAGGTGGGGTGAATCTACGTCACTCGTCTATTGTCTGGTTGTTTACAATTTCGTCTTGTTGACAGAAACAAATTCCTGGCCGCTGACGTCATAAAGGCTTGTCACTTTTATCGCAAATGAGAGCAAGTGAACCATGAGTACCAGAGCAGTATACCATAATTATGTGATAAGTACGATGATTATGTACTTGGTAAAAATAAATAATAAGTCACACAGTATAGGAGTAACTCTACAAATGGCCCCCGAACTGTGACATTATATAAAATAGGCCAGATTCGGAAACAGCGGGAGTGGTGAAACGATTTGTAGCATAACACATGAGAGGTTATAGAGATTGTAGCGGGTCAATTTTTGGGTAATTTTATTTGTAACAGTTAGGGGCATATGTATTTTTATGTATTTTATTTTGGGCGGACTTTTCATAAAATCATTGTGCAACCGAATTCATTTCATTTATAACGGACCACGTGTTAACAGAACGGTGTTGAGCAAGATTGGTTGAGACAAAGGCGATACGCAATTTCCATTGTGCAACGCAACGAGCAAAGAATTCACCTCCACCAAAATTCTAAGAACTCTGTACTTGTGTGTCAACGCTCAAGCGCAACTACACCCGCACGTGCTCAAAGAACGCTCTCGACAAAAAATCAAGATGGCTAGAGAGGATGATATTCATCGCCTTCTACAAGACGTTCCGGAAAGGCTGTTTAAGTCCCACCCACTTTAATGACGTCCGCCAATGCCTAGATGAGATCACGTACAATGTTAACCAAAAAACCTACATACATCACATAGGACTAAGCTACAGTGGCGTAAGATACGATCATGAGGCATTGGAGTTTCCGCCCTGCCTGAGTGTTTTGGAGGGAGGCATGTTGGTAACGCTCTCCCCAGTCGACTAACAACCTACGCTACGCGTGGCCGCCAGCAGTGTTGTGCCCGGGCAAAATTTCCGTATTTCTTCTTAAGTCGGCCGACTAACTAACTATGTGAGTTCCCAAAAACATATACAACAGTGCCTGTAGTGACGATGAATACCGATTGATCGTGATTAAATGATACACGCTGGAAAAAAGCCGGAGAATGAAAGACTTTGTTAAACGCAAAACGTGGTCGGGTAATACGACGCAACACACGTAATGTTACACACTAAAGACTTATAACGTTAATTTTACACAACAAGGGGGTGTTTTTATATGAGTTTTTATATGAGGGGTTTTTAGAATGTGAGTAGTGCGTGTGCAGGCTGGGCTATTTTAAAATACGTAAGTAGTAGAAGTTAAGTATAGTACGTAAGCTGTAGGAGTTGCACAGTTCCTAAAACATGTAAACCTATAAATATGAAATTGGAAGTTTTACAAATGGAAAACTTATGAAGTCAATATTTCTGGTTAATAAACAAAAAAAAAATAATTTCTCTTCCAAAAAATTGAGAGTTAGTTTCTTTCAAAACCTTAGTTCGTTTTATGTACTGTCATAGTTCGTCGAACGAAATGGGTGTACCTCCACTACTCGATCCGGCCAGATCCAAGTCGTAAGGTAAGTGGGAGTTGTAATTTGAATAAAATAGAATTTTACCGAAAAATAAAAAGTTACAATTGTTGCCGCGTGACCAGGATTTAAGATAACAAAAGAGTTATTACAACGGCCTACATGTGACAGTACATTGAACGGAATACGGTGGAGAAAGTAAATTGATGTTGTAATATCAGTTTTGAAAAAAGACTGATCATTGGTAGTTGTTACGTAAGACAAAATAGATTAAAAAAAAAAAAAATGTCTGAAAACACAGAGAAGAGCAGTATAGTAGATTCAATTATGAGTGAAAGTGGCCTTGAGTCGCAATCGCTGGATGAAAGTGGTATGTTGAGGGGGGAGACGGGTGCTGTTACAGAAACAGCTGGCGGCAGTAATGTAATAGTTCATTCCACTCCGATTGCGTCTCAACCACAACCAAACGAAATAGACGTTGATTCGGGGATTCAATTGACCCCCGTTTCAATTAATAAAAGTAAACAATCAGAGGAAACAAATATGATGAGTATTATGCTCAGTCAATTCGAAAGAATGAATAATAATTTTGAGACCAAATTTAAGGTAATGAATAGTCGTTTTGATGATAATGATAAACGCTTTGATAACAATGAAATAATTTTAAATAAGATGAAAAATGATTTTAACTATAAATTAGACCAATTAACGAACGATTTTAATGAACAGAAAATAAAATGTGAACAGCAAAATATTCAAAATGAGATCAATTTTAAAGAAATTAAAGACCAGAATACTCAGTTTCAGCAAAATATAAATATAAAATTTAACGAGTTGATAAATAACATACAAGACAAGAATGTATGTCTTGAAAATGTCAATGAAATGACAAGAAATAGTCTGAATAAAGTAGAACAGAGTAAGAATAATACAAACGAAAGTTGTAATGACAATGTTGTGTTAGGTAATGAATTAATAGATAATAATGATGTTGATAATAACGAGAATAATAATGTAGTCAAAAAATTGGTATCTGAGAGTACTAATGAAGTTGTAGAATGTGATTATGAGATGTTAATGTGTGTTAATGAGTTAGAGAGAGAGTGGAGAGAGAGCTATATTACAGGTATGAAACAGGGGGTAAATTGTTTACGAGGTAGAATGGGGGGTGAAGGAAGACCTTCACGTATATATTGTGTAGACAAGTGGGCTACAAATAATTGTTTTTTGAAGTTTTTTGTTTTTCCTGTAGAAGTCAGGAAAGATTTAATTGAATTTATACCCTCTGTCTGTAATACTTTTGAGAGTGTGATTTGGGGTTATGAAGAAAGAGATGTAAACAGAGAATTGTATGTTAGTAAAGAAACAGAATTATATAACTGAAATAGAAAGTATGATGAATGGAAGGAAAGTTTAGAAGTATATGTGAATGATAACGATTACAACGATTTAATAAAAATGATTAACCCAATAGTTAATGAATTTACTGATGGAGACTTGACAAAAATACCTAACGTAGACTGGTTTAACGAATATTTGAATAAGTTGATTGAAGTTAGTTTTTCTGGTTACAACACACAAAACAGTCATTTGTGTGCTGATAATATTGAACGATGTTATGTAGAACCAAGGTTGATTTGGAACGATGGAGGTTAAACTATTAAAACAATAAAAGACAGTATAAATATTTTGTTTTATGGTTTTGTGACATGGCAGAATGGGACAAATGAAGTGCGGAAAAACTGAACAATAAATAAGAGTTTGTAAATAAAATATAGTGAATTCATATGTGTGTATGTAAGATGATTGTTGTGATAATAATATTGAAATATTTGCAAGTAAATAAATATCGGAATTAATTTTGAAAACAGTAATTGACTAATGGTGATTGTTTTGATAACTATATAATTTATATTGTCAGTCATTAATTAATTTAAACCAATTCGAGATGCTTAAATATTTTGATTGCTTGTTTAAATGTTAATTAATTAATTTTTTGTGAATTTACTTTATGTCATGAGAGTGGAAAGTTGGCAATGAATGACGAATTGTTTAATTTAAATTAATTTTGTGTAAAATGTTTCAGAGATGGTAGTGATTACGTTTTGTGTGTATATCGTGTTAAATGGAGTGTAAGTATGAAAATTTGATAATCATGTATAATAATAAAAAATGTTTACAGGCGTGATTGAGGTGTTAATGCAATAGTGAAATTTTAATGCAATCATTGTGTTGAATAAATATGATAATTAAAAATTTTAATAATAAATGAAACGTGATATTTAATAATTATTAATAATAAATTTTGAAAATTTTAAGAAAGTCAATTGGTAAAAGGTTAAGAATGGGTTAAATGGTTGTTGATGCAAATATTATATGATAATGTATACAAAAGAAATTTTTAATTAGTTTTCAATTGTAATTAGTTATTAAGCGGCTATTGTGGGGGTTGCCTGTGCTCTCACAAGTAGCGAAATGGGTTGGGGGTAGCAGTGAGTGTTACCTCCATCGGAGGCCGAGCTGGCGATAAATGTGCGGCACACCTTACCCGTGTAAAATAAAAATTTTACACACAATACTAAATGACAGTGTCGCACATAAAAATATTGATGTTTAACAGGCAGTGAAATTAGAGTTAGATTTCCTCGACTTTTCGGGCGGTTACTGCCTTACCAGCACTAACCGTGGTTTTGGCTAGCGGCCAGCTATGGTCATACCAAGTCCCTTGACCATAGCTGACTTGAAATTGGTATAAATTTGAAATTTAATGGGGGGACAATTAGAGGAAATCTCCGGAACTAGGGAACAGCGGCTGCCACTCTGTTCGAGTAGGAACAGCAGAGCCAGGTGGCAGATCCGTTTTTAAGGGTGCATGATTTTATAACAAGAACATTATGATGTTCACAACTTTAAAACTTAACAGCGGAAGCAGAGACACGGAGAGGCATAACCTGCTCCAAAATATACCGTCTCTGTGGAAGCGAAAGGGCGAGACAGTCCTCCATAATCTGAAATAGTGTGTGTGGCTGGGAGGTGACGTAAAGGAGTCACGAATTTAAAATTTTATGACGTAAAAGTTTTGCTTATTCAAAGTTTAGTCCAATCAAAAATGCTTGTGCTCTGTCCACATAATTATATGCTCAGACTCGTAAATCAAGGTGTTCATGCTATAGGTTTAAGGGTATTATTTTATTGTTGTCTATTAGATAAGAATATGTAATTTTATTGTGTGTATTTTTTTTAAGCCATAAGTAAATCGTCTGGCAGGTTAACATAAACATCAGAATCAGAGAAATGGGAAACAATGAGGTGAGAAGTGAGAATAAATAAAAATAAATATGTATATTCCATGTAATTTGTTCAATTTTAAGATGTGCTTTTATTATGTTAGGATATCAGCTGATCAGCAATACCATGTCACTGGTATAGTGGTTTGTAAAGGTTACAAGTAATTAATGTTTAGTGTACTACAGACATTTTGAAGTAAAGACAAAAAGAATATGAGAAATAAAATAACAATTTATGCAAATTAATAAAAGATAATTCATGGGTGATAAATGTTTTATGGGACATGCAGACCTGTCCAAGTTGAATTAAAAGTTGAATGTGAAATGATGGAGATGAATATAATGTACTGTTGTTTTTGAGTTAATGTATGGTACAGAATTTGGTGAAATATTGATGTTGACACAGTGGTAATGGAGACTTTATGTAGATTTTGAATGATATATTGTTGTTTTTATAGTTAATGAGGTTATTTTGTGTATTTGTAGTAATGTAATGAGATTGAGATTTTTTGGGGATGGCAATTTTGTATTAGGGGGTAGTGTAGTTGGGGAGTCCGCAACAAGGGTTGGGACGGGAATTGGAATAGATTTTAGTGAGGAGGGGCCGCCTTAGGTAAAATCCGGGGGCCAAATAAGGGAAATGAGTTTTTGGGAAGGAAACACGTATCCTATGTATACAAAGGGTTAGCGAGTTTTATATATGTAGAGAAGGTGGCGAATTGTGTTAAATGGTAAGTTGGGGTTTAGAGTGTCCTGATTAGTAGATATTTTTGATAGAGATGGGTGTCATGAGCATGTAAGTTGATGAATATTAGAGTCAGAGGGAGAAAGTTTAGGTGTATAGAAATATATAGAAATCTCATACAGAAAAACGAGAATAAATAATTTACATCACCCACAGTATATTAAAGTAAGATTGTTGAAAAGAAAGAGGAATTTATAATAAAGAATATATAATTGTTTATTTTTTTGTTTCAACCAGTGACAGAATTTTGATAAAATTTGAAAATAATGTAAAGTCAAGAATTGTTTGTTTTAAATAATTTAAATGTCAATCTGTTTATTATTTGTATTAATATTTTGTTTGTTTTAAATATTTTGTTTATTATGTTTTGTATTTCAAGGTAGGATATTGAAAATGTTCAAGGTGTTTTCAGAAATCATACATAACATATGTAGGTCAAGGGTTTTGTACTTGACCTAGTTATGATCAGCTGATGAGTTCATACACCTACTAAGCTTGTAGAGTAGGAATTCAATTTTAATTTGTTTGTTTGATTAATTCAAACTAATATTTGAATAATTTTAATAAATGTTATTTAATAAATAAATTTAATAAAATCTTTTACTGAATAAATTTACATTTTTTTTGAATTTTAAAATTTTGAAAATTTAAAAAATTTTTTTTGTGAAAAAAAAAAACTTGATTTTCGCCTGCCAGCGAGTGACTATTTGAGTAATGATTCTTTTATTATGTGTGTATTAACCATTTTTCTTTTATTGTATTGCATTATATTGGTAGACTATAAGTGATTCTCCTGTTAGAATAAGGATGAGTTTATGTTATTAGAAATGTCTAGATTAAGTCATTTGAAACAAAAATTAGAAAAAAGAGGAAGAGAATTTTTGATAAAAGATTTTTTTTTTTTGAATTTTAAATTTTGTAAATTTATAATAAATTTTAAAAGAAAATTTTTATTTTTAATGTGTTAGGGTATCATGTAACGTGAGTGTGTGTGAGCCCAGTATCTGCTAAAAACAGCCCAGCTTGCAAAAAGGGGATCCACATCGGCGGAGGAGCTGGAATAATTTTAGCCAGGGATTGAGGATTTCGGGGGTAGCATGTTAAAAGGCGAGGTGAGCTGTGGTGCGAGTCTGATCGATTTCTCGGTGTTGGGATCTCTTACGGAGAAGTCCAGTGATCTCGTTCAGATGAGTCCATGGTCGCTGAGCCAGGGGGGTCGTGTACCCATGAGATTAAGAACAAGGGGGTTGTTGGCACTAGTTCCTCACCGGTCCTCTTCGGGGTTATCGATGAGATTTCTTCTGTTGTGAACAGCAGAATTCTCATCGAGGGGGTATTGTAGCGGGTCAATTTTTGGGTAATTTTATTTGTAACAGTTAGGGGCATATGTATTTTTATGTATTTTATTTTGGGCGGACTTTTCATAAAATCATTGTGCAACCGAATTCATTTCATTTATAACGGACCACGTGTTAACAGAACGGTGTTGAGCAAGATTGGTTGAGACAAAGGCGATACGCAATTTCCATTGTGCAACGCAACGAGCAAAGAATTCACCTCCACCAAAATTCTAAGAACTCTGTACTTGTGTGTCAACGCTCAAGCGCAACTACACCCGCACGTGCTCAAAGAACGCTCTCGACAAAAAATCAAGATGGCTAGAGAGGATGATATTCATCGCCTTCTACAAGACGTTCCGGAAAGGCTGTTTAAGTCCCACCCACTTTAATGACGTCCGCCAATGCCTAGATGAGATCACGTACAATGTTAACCAAAAAACCTACATACATCACATAGGACTAAGCTACAGTGACGTAAGATACGATCATGAGGCATTGGAGTTTCCACCCTGCCTGAGTGTTTTGGAGGGAGGCATGTTGGTAACGCTCTCCCCAGTCGACTAACAACCTACGCTACGCGTGGCCGCCAGCAGTGTTGTGCCCGGGCAAAATTTCCGTATTTCTTCTTAAGTCGGCCGACTAACTAACTATGTGAGTTCCCAAAAACACATACAACAGTGCCTGTAGTGACGATGAATACCGATTGATCGTGATTAAATGATACACGCTGGAAAAAAGCCGGAGAATGAAAGACTTTGTTAAACGCAAAACGTGGTCGGGTAATACGACGCAACACACGTAATGTTACACACTAAAGACTTATAACGTTAATTTTACACAACAAGGGGGTGTTTTTATATGAGTTTTTATATGAGGGGTTTTTAGAATGTGAGTAGTGCGTGTGCAGGCTGGGCTATTTTAAAATACGTAAGTAGTAGAAGTTAAGTATAGTACGTAAGCTGTAGGAGTTGCACAATTCCTAAAACATGTAAACCTATAAATATGAAATTGGAAGTTTTACAAATGGAAAACTTATGAAGTCAATATTTCTGGTTAATAAACAAAAAAAAAATAATTTCTCTTCCAAAAAATTGAGAGTTAGTTTCTTTCAAAACCTTAGTTCGTTTTATGTACTGTCATAGTTCGTCGAACGAAATGGGTGTACCTCCACTACTCGATCCGGCCAGATCCAAGTCGTAAGGTAAGTGGGAGTTGTAATTTGAATAAAATAGAATTTTACCGAAAAATAAAAAGTTACAAGATGAGTAGGTTATGTTGACAAAATAAAAACGTATAAGCGACAATTACAATTCAATCGTTATTTTAGTATTAGATCAAATTTCCACTAGAATGGCAGAAAATAACGAGAGTAGAAATGAACGACACCGAAACAGAATCTATGATATTGAACGAAATAAGTACCAATTCGACACCTATGGCAATTAGCAATAAAGTGTCATTGGAAGACTTGTTTCAATTAATGAAAACACAAAATAATCAATTAAGAGAACAAATTGATGAAAAATTTAACCAGCAGAATGTTAAATTTGGTGAAAATTTTAACCAGCAGAATGTTAAATTTAATGTAAAGTTTGACAGTTTTGATGCCAAATTAAATGAACTAAAGAAACAGAGTAATTTGCAAAATGTAAAATTAAACCAATTAGATGAGAAATTTGAAGAAATAAAAAATGAAATGCACAAACAAAATTGTAATATTGACAAAAGATTACGGTTAGACGAGATAGAGTTAGAAAATAAGAGGGGAGTAGACAAATTAGAATTGAACAAAGATGACAAGGTAAGTAGGGGAGAGAATTGTAACAAAAACAAAATAAATAAAAGTATGATATTAGAAAATGATTATGTAAACAGGGGGATTGATTTTATGGGGAATAGAATATGATAATGATGGAATGATAGTGTGTGTTGAAGGGTTAAAGAGAGTGTAAAGAGAGTATAATTGTAAAAGAGTTGCAGGGGTAAAATATTCCCTTAATGATGGAGTAGGGGGTGAAGCCCATATGTTTAGGAAGGACGAGAGTGCCTTCGATGTATATTTGGGAGACGATAGGTCTACAAATAAAGTTGTCCTTGGTTTTTTTAGTGCACTTCACAGGTGGTGCAATAATTGTGAATTAGTGTCCTCTGCAAATGTAGAAAGAGAGAATGTAGCTTGGTGTGGTAGAGAGAGATATATTAAGAGAGAGAGATGTTTTGAAAGTGAGGTATTGTGAGAGAAAAAGAGAAATAGAGATTTTTAAGATGAGTAGAACTTATGAAGAATTTATGGAAAGGTTAGGAGGAGAGATGATGTATAATAAAAGTAAATACTAACTTGTAATGAAACTGAAGGAGTAGGAGATAAGGGAAATAATGATTTTATAAATTACCTAATTATGACTAATAATACAGGAGGTGACAGGACAATGACCAATCATGACAGATTAAATGAGTTTGAGGATAATGATGAACATTTGAATTGTATATGTATTTATGATGTTAGTATAAGAGATTCAATAATAAGCAATGTGTATAGATATAAGATAAGACTAGTGTTTGACGATGGAGGTTAATTATTTTATTGTGTTATGAACATTTAATTATGTGGACAGTGTTTTTCAAGATGGACTGCTTTCTGACTGAGTTATGGTAAATGATTAAATTATAGTTTTGGATTGTATATTTTTTGTGTATATTAATGTCAATGTATTTGTGTATTCTTGATGTTGTGTATTTTATGTATTTTTTTTTATGTAAACCATGTACTGTAGAATGTTAAATATCCAAGAATAAGTAATTAGGAGGAATTTGAATAATTATGAGATTTAGATTCGAAGGAATAATAAATGATTAAACAGGTAATATATTTGGGCAGTGAGAGGTATTGTTATTAGTAAGTGAGGGATGAATTTTCTAGTGGTATATTAAGGTGAAATGTTGTAAAAGAGTTTGGGTAATAATGATAAATAGAGGCATGGGAGTTAGTTAAATAGAGTTAATGGGAGTTAGTGAAAATAAGAATTTATGTTAGTTGTTTAAGACCTGAAGATGTCAGTAATGACGAAAAGCTTTGTCTAAATAATAAAAACAATTATAGCAGTTTAGCAATTTTATAAAAGAAAAGGAAAATAAGAATGTTGAGATACAGATAATATACAAAGAGGGGTTAGATATTTTAGGGACACAGTGGTTAGTGATTATATGTAGAGAGGTGAGTAATGTGAATGGTATATATATTTGTTGATGATGATATTTTGTAGTAAGGATGAGGTGGTAAGGTGTGATCAACGTGCGGCGTTGTGGCAGGCGGAGCAATTTTGGGTTAGAGTGTTTGCCGATATTTGGTGGAGGGCAAATGGTTAGGAATGGGTATGGCCAGGTAGGGAACACACATCCTAGTACAAAAGACGAGCGGTGCCAGAGGATTTAAATGGGATTTGTGAAGGGGGTTATTATTGAGATATTGGTGTCATAATATGTTAATGGTTAGAAGCGGTGTTAGTGGAAAAAAGAGGGATAGTAAGGTTAGATTGACAAATGCCAAAATAAGATAGAGAGAATAATGAATAATAGAGAGTCACCCAAACTAATAAGGATAAAAGGGTTAGAAAAGGAAAATTCATAGTAGAAAGGTGATGTAACAGAAAGGTAATGATAAATTCGAAATTTTTTTTGTATAGAATCTAATGGTAAATGAATGTTAACTAATTAAAAGTTGAATAGAGAGTTGAAGTAGTAATGTTATAAAGTTTTGGTACAAGTTGTGTAAATATAAATTGTTTAATGTAAATGTAACAATGTTAATGTTTGATGTACAATGTTTTATTATGGTAATAGTGTGTATGGTTAGGAGGTCGCTACAGGGGTAACGTTAGAAATGGTTTTGAACAAAATATAGTCTGATGCCGTTGCAAAATATAATATGATTATAAAGTTGAGTAATAAAATTTGAATAATGAACTTGTTTGGCATAGTAGTTATAGGTTGAATTTTATAGAGATAAATAGGTGATGGTGTTTTGGGAATTTTGAAGGAGTTGTTTACGTGTTATGTTATCTATAGGAATATATATATTTTGCTCTTGTAATGAAGAGATTGAGTTTAGTGTTGATTAAAGATCAGTCTATTTTGAATACTTGTTGTTGTTGTTTTGGAGAAATTAATTGAACAAACCAATGCATCTAAAGGGAAACATATCAGTTGTAGATATGGAGATAGATAAGGCCACTATTTTAAAATTTTGTATTGCATGTTTCAGAGTATTGTGGTGTTGTGACAGCGGTCCTGAGCTGGCCGGTGCGTCAGAACAGGAGCGTTAAGTGCCTCATGGCCTTATGGTGTTGGGATCTCTCCTGAGAAGTCCAGTAAGGTCAGACAGGTATGATCAGCATCATGGGACCAAGGGTAAGTGATTGAAATTTTTTTTTACAAACATTACAGGGGGTTGTGGCAACCTATCTGAACTGATCCTTTTAGAAAAGTGTGAATGAGTCAATGAAAGTTTTTATGTTTCGACATAAAACCTTTCATTGAGGGGGTTTTGTGACAGTACGAAAAGCCTGAATTCGGATTTATGGTACGAGTGGTATCAAACTATTGTATTTCATTATTTTTGCACACACATACATGGGTAGGAGTTTTTCCCTTTGTCTAAAAAGACAACGACGCAGATTTCAGCAGAGCAGAATGATTCCAAGGTCAGGAGCAGACGTGTGAAACTGAACGCATACAATGGCGGTATAAGTGAAGACAGACTCTAAATATCAATTCTCATTGGTCCACAAGGCTGGACGTCATTAAAAATATAAAGATGCCATACAACAATGACATGACAACAGGGCGTGAGCCGTTCGAAACAAAAGAACAATGACGTGATGCACTCACACATACGAAAAGATGTACATTGCATCCGCCCAGTCTTCATACTACAGCCGAGACGACAACACCTAGTAAAAGGTCGTCCGGAAACTAATACCAGCAACAGTGTAAATTACAAGAACATGTAACGATAATCTCAATCAGTGATCAAAATGTAAAAACAGAGTTTAAATTCAGTGTAGTAACCATCAGAACTATAAGCAATATGCAGTAAAACGACAGAAAATACAGGCCGGCGAAGAGGAGATTCCGAAAAGGTCTACGCCGCTTCTGAAACAGGAAAGTGCACTAATTCTTTTACTAATTACAATACGTTTTGTGCTCAAACATGAAAAAATCAATTCAATTTAAATTGTCTTTATTTTAAAGAAGAACGAATGAGTGTGTGTGTGAACGCATGGTAGAGTGAAAGGCCGGCCTACAAGGTAGACATTGGTTTGTGGAACGTACTTTTACTACCATCAGTAAATTTGCAATAACGACTGACAAAAGATATTAAGCCAAAAATGAATAAGTAAATAAGAATGAAACACTGAATATTAAATATCGTTGTAAGAGTAATTTGTAGACGCCATCTTGTTTTGTAGGAAATAATGTCATTGTAATCTGTATTAAAAATTTGTAAAATTGGCTTGAGTAAAAGTAACGTTCATGTATAAAAACGCTAATAGAGTTTTTATTTCACACTCCACTGTTTCCGCAATCTCGCCTATAACGAACCTGGACCCAATAAATAAAGTAATAAGAGCAAGTGAACCATGAGTACCGGAGCAGTATACCATAATTATGTGGTAAGTACGATGATTATGTACTTGGTAAAAATAAATAATAAGTCACACGGTATAGGAGTAACTCTACAATAGGGTATGGTCCTGTCACCTTCAGTATAACTAGTCACAATCAGATAAGTTACTAAGTCATTATTTTCATCATCTCCTACTACTGCTATATCAGCTTCCACCCAAGGTAAGTATTTACTGTAATTATCAACCATCTCTACTCCTAACCTTGTGTTAATCTATTTTTTCCACCCCGTTACAACCTTTCCATAAAATCTTCATACTTTCTACTTATCTTGAAGATCTCTATTTCTCTCTTTCTCTCACAATATTTCTCTCTCTCAAAATATCTCTCACTCTCAGAATATGCAGGGGACACTAACTCATAACTACTGCACCACCTGTGAAGTGCACTAAAAAACCTAGGGACAACTTTATTTGCAGACCTATCGTCTTCCAAATATACATTGAAGGCACTCTCTTCCTTCCTCAACACATGTGAAGTCTTTACTTCACCCCCTACTACACCATTAAGGGAAAAATGTACCCCGTGCAATCCCCCTACAATTATACTTTCTCTCCACACTCTCTTTAACCTCTCAACACACACTAACATTCCATCATTATCATATTCTACTCCCATTAAAATCTCATTATCACTACTAATGTTCACATAATCATTTTCTAATATCATATCTTTATTTTTATTATTATAATTCTCACCACTACTCTCCTTGTCTTTATTTATGTTTAATTTGTCTATTTCTCTCTTATTTTCTAACTCTATTTCATCTAAACGTGTCTCTATTTCACTTATTCTTTTATCTAAATTACAATTTTGTCTTTTGATTTCATTAACATCGCTTTTTAAGTCGCTAAATTTCTCGTCAAACTTTATGTTCTGTTCATCAAACTATATCGAGTTTACTAAATTTCTCGTTTAAAAGCATTTGCATCATTTTGATCATATCGTTATCGTCAGTCTTTTTATTCGCTACTGGTGTTGAGTGCACACCTTCACTCATAATTAGTGATTCTGTCATACTCGTTTGTCTTTCATTCGCAGTGAAGCTGCTATTTTCGCTATTGTTTGCCATATTGAATAAAATATTTCGTCAATTGTTGTTTTATATCTCTACTTAACAATAACATAACCTACACTTGTAACCTACGTTATTTATGCGTTATGCGTATTTCACTACCCGTCTGTCTCTGCTATCTGGCTTATTTATATAATTTTTTATTTTATACAATGTCCCAGTTCGGTCGCCATTGTTGATTTACTCGCGAAGGCAATTATTAATATAAATACATAAATATTACATACATACATATTTCTGTTTACTCACCACGTGTTTGTAACATTTCCGGTAAGCACGTGCTCCCAATACGTACACACTATATTTTATGCCCAGGGTCCAGAGTTCTATAAGCGAAAGCGCAGAAACATTGGGGTTGTACGAAATAATAAGACTGATTGTCATTGAAAGGTGTAAAATTTTGTTTAATTGTTACTTCATTTGCATATTTAATACTCACAATACAAATGGCGGCCATTTGACTTCCGCCTTTTATTAATATTTTGCGTTTCCAATACTTATTCTTTCTTTACGTATTTTACATCAAAACAAATTTGTACTGCAGTACTTAAATTTTCTAATATTACCATTTAAGAAGATTCTTAAACACAAACCAACGCCTCTTTTAAAAGACGTGGCCGGCCTGTTCTCTCTCTCTCTCTCTCTCTCTCTCTCTCTCTCTCTCTCTCTCTCTCTCTCTCTCTCTCTCTCTCTCTCTCTCTCACACTACATATTTAATAATTTTGAATTAATAAATTTTACTGTTCATATTATCTCGAGCTCGCTTATTTGGTAAAAGAGGTATTAATTAAATGTTGCACTTTCCTGAAAGGTTGAGGTTTCCGTGTGGTTCAGATGCTGCCCATTTCTCGCCCGATGTTCGGCGTACTTTATTTTGGTTGTCTGTCTCGTTGCCACTGACTACATTGTTAATTGTTATTAAAATTTGGCTATTTTTCTGATAACTGTTACATATTGATTAATTATAACATTTTAACTGGTAAAATTTTCACCAGCACACTTTAGACGTGCTCACTCCATGAAGTTCTTCTGCCGACTGGGCAGACATATTGTCGTATTATCGACTGGTGGTGGGGATTAACTGTTATTAATCCTTTGTCTGAGACAGATGACGTTATTGTTCCACGTCATCATTGTTACGTGTGTCATATTTTGTTATGACAAGTCAGCATTGTCGATCAGTGCAACCATCGAGTGCTTTTTATTTCGCACGTACGCTCTTGACCTTGAGACGAATTATACAGATGAAACTATGCCGTTTATTTAAACATGGGGAAGTTGACCTAACTCTCTTTTACATATGAAAATACAATAAAAATACCATACAATATGTTTTAGTACCATAATTCCCTAAGACGGACGTTTGTACCGTCACAGGATATTACATAAAGTGCAATGATGTGACATAGATCATTAGTCTGATTATTTAAATTTATTTCATAGCCATTAATAATTCTTGTTGTCAAATGATAATGAGAGATATGAGCTCTCTTGTTTGTAACACATAAGACTTTGCGCTGTGCATAATCATCCAGAATGGAGTTATCGTTCACAGTTTCACAAAAATGGTCTGTAGCTCCTACTCCCGAGGTTTGACACAGAATTTGATACAATATCACTCCACAGTACTATTGAACTCTAGATTTTGTAATGTGAGACTAAATAAAAGTGTGTTCAACATAATAAATAAGTAAATAACATTTTCCTGTGTACAAAAATTGTAACACAGTAAAATCATATATGGTCAAGAATTTTAAAACTTGTATAAATTCATACAAATGTTGCTGCCAGCGGTTGCATTGTTGGTGTCACAGTGGCGCACGTTGTGGGAAGAAATTCTGTCTCGTTATTTTTTTAGACAAACTTTCTGTTCCTCATACCAGTCACACTGTAATGCCCCGTATACAGAACGGTATTTTTATGTGTTTACTGAAACATGAAAATTTGTTATTGTTTGTTCACGTATGTATTTTAGTCATATTTTATCAAGAAGTTGCTTCATTGTTTAGGTAACGATCCGTGGTCCACAAGATGATGTTGATCGTGCCAAACAGCAGCTGATTGAGCTAGCTAATGAAAGACAATTACACAGTTATACGACAGAAGTGAGGGCAAAACCGCAGCATCACAGGTTTCTCATTGGAAAGAACGGTGCTAATATTAAAAAAGTAAGTTCTTTGTATCATTTAAATGTGTGTCTAAAGTATAAAGTTATGTAAAATACAAACACGCTGATTTACACTGTGTCCATTATGCATACATCGCTCGGCAAAACGTTGACAGTCGGGATCAAATCGAAGTTATAATTCATGTTTAATGTCACATCAGTGTAGTTACTTTGTTGGCATATTTCTCCATATCATTCTATACTGACACCAAAATGATGACAACACAACAGTTTGGCTCCATTGAAGGTGACAAGCTGCAGATGATGAATACCAATTGTGGCAACGTGGATTCAAAATGGTAATTTCATCTTACTGACGGTGCACTCTGATTAGTGCACAGAGGAATTGTCGGGAACCGCTGCACAATTGAGAACAAAGGCTTCCGATTGCTGTCCTTTTGACCAAGGGACTGAGATGCACACAACCAAGCACTTTGGCAGTGCATTGACTTTTCTCACAGTGAGGTAGGCACTGTTTCTTAAGCCATATTACCACTGGTGACAAGTTCATTGGTTACCACATTAACATAGAATCAAAGTGAGGCACAGCTTATCACCACAATTTCACGTGCATAGTTTTTTGGAATAGGAAGGTCATTGGTGCTTGTTGATTTTCTACTTGAAGTATAACAATATATTCTCAAAAAGATGGTTGTGGTATATATTGTAGACATTTGAATGTAAATTTAGCTGAAGGACTTTTGTCATCACAGAAAAAAATATGAATGTGACGTTTCGGCCACCCAAACAATCGGCAGCCGTCTTGCTAACATATGTAAAGAAATAAAGTAACAACCAGTGATACAGAGTCAACAGAATAATAATAATAAAGCTTCACATGTAATATGTAATCAACAGATAAAATAGTATTGGTGATAGTATGGTTTCAATCAAAGCCACAGTCATCCTGTTCATGGAATTTTACAAGTTGTAAGTTTGTCATGTATATTCACTTTCTAATTTTTGTGTATTCTTTCTGAACATTGTCTAATTTATTCATTATGTATAATAAACAGATTAGTTTTTAATGTGACGTTTGCTGCAGGTCTGCTATTAATTTTAGCTTTATAGTGTGACCATTAGTTATCATATTATTCTTTTAATATATAATTTATAATAAGCTTAACAATAAACAAATCGGTACATTGTTGAAATTGCTTTCTGCCAGGTTATTAGGCTGTGGTCTGCTGCTTCCGTTGATAATAGACATTTCAGCCTCACCAGCAGAGCCCACGTTGTAACGGTACAAACCTACGAGTATTTGTGATTTGAATATTCTCAATTTTATTTCGCCCAAGTGTAGCTTCGAGACTGGTGTGAATTGGCATTGGGAATTGTGAACAAGCATATACGGTGAATTGACTGTATCGTCGAAACTGTCGCGTTGTGGTACAGGAATGCAGACTTTCAACGAGGGTGCGTACGCGCCCCCACATGCGCGCTCAGGCGGCCAATGTTCCCATGCTTTGAGCACGTCTGAAAAAATATCTCAGCGCGGTGTGCGCATAAAACAGCAGTCGGCTATTAACATCTAACGCGCACAGTTGCGTTGTCGCGTGGTCCACCGGAGATACATTAAAAAATGTAGACGGACCGGCCGAAGGAGCCGAAAATGTAGTAAAATTCCAAAGTATGTAATAAATGGAGTATAAAGTGATACCAGTAAAAGTGTGATAAAGTATGTAGCGGAAAATAGTGGAACGGCAGATAGTCATCAGTGCTCCAAATTTAACTTTCGGAATAAACAAGTGAACTAAAGTGGACTGATTTCGACACGCGCTCTACATTACTATAACAGGGAAGTAAACCTATCATTTCAATTAAAATAAAAAACTGAAATTCAAAATTAAAATGAAAAAAGAGATCTCTTGTTTTTAATAAAACAAAAATAAATGGGGTAACAAGCATGAATGAGTGTATGAGCAAGCTGGGTTGTCTTAAAAAATAGAGTTACAATAGTTTAAGTTGTTTTTTTTGGTTCGTTTTTCAATATGTGTTTTCCTAGAAAGGAGATAATAAACAATATTTTATATTTTCAAAAATAAAGTAAAAGGAGCAGTAAAAACGAATACCAAATATTTTGAAAGAAAGAATATAAAAGAAATGTGGCATTTGTCTAATAAAATAAAATGTATACCGATTAGTTGAAGTAATAAGTTTGGTTTTATAAAATGATTAACGTATAATATTATAGAGAGTTGATAAAGCAAAGAATTTGATGAACTGATAAAGAGTTACAAACAGAGAATAATTAATTTTTTAAAATGAATATCAATAAAATGGATTAATAGCGTAACCATGTGTTAAGTCAATTATTACGCCAAATTAACATCACCTATCCCGTATAGAAAATTTCGCCTAACGAACCTGGTAAGTAAGTGAAAGTGTTTTAAGGTCTCCATATCTGTCCTTTAAAGATATTGGCGGTGACCTATGAGTAATTTGGAGTCTTCTGTTTGGTAAGTCAGTGTAAAGTGTAATCAGGGCGAGTGCGTAAAAAGATCGCTCGAGGTAAGTAGAAGTCATGTGGTGAAAATTGGTAAAGTAATAGAACGTAACAATGTTCATGATAGTCTGTACGTCAGTACTGGGGTGAACTGGTAAACACCGTGCCAATTTCTCTATCGTTTTTATACTGAAGATGACCTTTGGAGGTGGGGCTGAAACATCTTATTATCAATGGAAACAGTAGACCACGGCCTAATAGCCCAGCAGAAAGCAATTTCAACATGTTAACTCTGACTGTGAAAGCCTCAGGAATTCCTTAAATCAAAACATTAATTTATTATTATTTTTTTTATTTTAGCTAAGAGAAAGTACAGGGTGCAAGATTATAATCCCTACAACAAATGATGATGATCCTGAACTTATAACAATAATTGGTAAACAAGAAGATGCAATAAAAGCTAAAGCAGAACTTGAGGCCGTGATCAAGGAAATAGTGAGTACATCCAGTATTTTAATACAAAAAAACTAAGGTTGTATAAAATTATGTCATGATTACAATTCTTGTATACACAAGAAGTTTTTATTATAATTATATTGTGTTTTGTCTTTTTTAGGAAAATGTTGTTGACGATGAAATGACAGTCGACCAGAAGCATCACAGGCATTTTGTGTCAAAGCGAGGTGATGTTCTCAATCGTATAGCTGATGACTGTGGTGGAGTCAGCATTTCGTTCCCACGGTCTGGTGACATGAGTAACAGAGTTGTTCTGAAAGGTTCTAGAGAATGTATTAATGCAGCTAAACAGAGAATTAATGAAATCGTTGAAGAACTGGTAAGTATTGTGATTGAATAAACACATTTTGATAGCTTTGGTTGTCAAGCATAATTTCTTGTTATGTTCCTCAACAGCAGTCTGTGTTAGCTCCCTTGGGTTACAAAATAACATAATTTAATGGCTATTCATCTATGTGAATTATCTTGTACATAAAACTGTAGCAAGCGTCCTACTTGGACATAATGATACACAGAAACCGTCATCATCACAGCATAGGCAAGGTGCTACCTGTTCCGCTTTCAAAGATCCTTAGTCTACCCACATACCTGTGTTGCATATGTTTATATTTATATTTCGAGACTCATTTGGCTAGTCTTGAACCTGACATTCTTTCCAAGTATGTTTCTTTCCACTGTTGTTTATAATCTTTCAATTTGTCATTCAAGTTAAAAACTTGTGATTCTTCTCTTGTGGTGTTATTCTTTATACACCTTAGAACATTTATTCTGTAGCAAGTTTGGAACACCTTTTAGCTCCTCTTAACCCTTTCAGTGCCTAATTCACCTATAGTGAATTATATCATATTGTACACCATACTACAGTCGAATTGAGCACCGAAAGGGTTAAGAATGCCATTTGTGAGGCCTGTATTTTACTGTCTTGTTTCTTGGTTGTTGTCCATAATATGACAGTACTGGGACTCTATAACTTTGTAAAACTTTAATTTTGTATCTTGACATACTTTGTTTGTAAATAATAATAATAATGGATCCCGTGTATACCACTGAAGTAGCTTAGGAGTAGACAGGGTAGGCTACCTAATGTGAGCCGTACGGCATACAAGGAAGGCATTTTGCCCACCACTACGATTCAGCCGCCCAGTATTATCCCCAGGATGTTATCCCAGGTACTCATTTTCAACAGGCTGAGTCGACCTGGGGTCTGAAAAACACACCTTGATTTTATGGTGCGGGCCCAGGAATTGAACCCGGGACCTCTAGATTAGTAGCCAGGTGCCATACCCACTGGTCTACTGAGCTGCCACTTTTTTTCTAAAAATACAATTTATTTTCTCGTCTGGAACTTACTTAACATCAGTATCATAATTCTTATCATAACCAATATCATTTCCTGAATAGTTAAGGTGGCTCATTTGTTCAACAATTTGATCATTAATTATTATTACTTCCATGTTCCATAAGGAAATGGAAGTATGGTGATGGGAAAAAAAATTGTCGAGATTATTTCAGATTCTGATTGAACTACCCTCAAAACATGAAAAAAAGTCATTTTTCAAAAAGTGTCTGTCTGTCTTAGATTTTTTTTCTATGGCAAACGATAACAGCCGCAAATCAAACAGAATCAAACAATTTTTTGCATATAGCCCTGAATTGTAGAGTTCTCAAGACCTATTGTTTTTGGTGAAGATCGGTTAAGGGAAAGGGGTAGTTTACCTGCAACGTTTTATGTTTTAACAAGGGTATTTTCTATGGCAAACAATAACAGCCGCAAATTCAAACATAATGAAATAATTTTTTGCATGTCACTCTGAATAGTAGAGTTCTCAAGACCTGTTGTTTTTGGTGAAGATCAGTTAAGGGAAAGGGGTAGTTTACCTGCAACATTTTTTGTTTTAACAAGGGTATTTACTATGGCAAATGATAACAGCCGCAAATTCAAACAGAATCAAATAATGTTTTGGATACAGCCCTGAATTGTAGAGTTCTCAAGACCTATTGTTTTTGTTGAAGATCGGTTTAGGGAAAGGCGTAGTTTACCTGCAACGTTTTATGTTTTGACATACGTAATTTTTTCTATGACGAATGATAACTGCCGTAAATTCAATCAGAATGAAATAATGTTTTGCATACCTTCCTGAGCTATAGAGAACTCAATGTCTGTTGATTTTGGTGAAGATCGGTTAAGGGAAAGGGGTAGTTTACCTGCAACATTTTGTGTTTTAACAACGGTAATTTTTTCTATGACGAACGATAACTGCCGCACATTCAAACAAAATCAAATATTTTTTTGCATACGTTCATCAATTGTAAAAGACTGAAGGCCTGTTGATTTTGGTGAAGATCGGTTAAGTGAAAGGGGTAGTTTACCAGCCACCTTTAATGTTTTAACAAGAGTAATTGTTTCTGTGACGAACGATAACTGCCGCACATTCAAACATAATCAAATAAGTTTTTGCATACTTCCTAAATTGTGGAGAACTCAAGGCCTGTTAATTTTGGTGAAGATCGGTTAAGGGATGGGGTAGTTTACCAGCAACATTTTATGTTGTAACAAGAGAAATATTTTCATGACGAACGATAACTGCCGTAAATTCAAACAATCAAATAATTTTTTACATATGTGCCTGAGTTGTTGAAGACTCAATGCCTGTTGATTCTGGTGAATATCGGTTACGGGGAAAGGGCCGTTTACCTGAAACAATTTTTGTTGTAACAAGAGTGAAGTACTTTTTTTGATAAAGTATCCTGATAAGAAGATCTTAATAATCCACTGTAGAAACGTAGATGAAATATCTATAAATGAAGAGGCTAGTTGAACGGGGTGGGGGTAATTTTCTATAAATGATAATTGTAGTTGAAGGGGGAGGGGATAATTTTTATATGTGTACTACGTTATCGGCAACAAAGTAGTAGTTTGTTGTTAAAATTCCTTCCCGGGCTGTTTGGCCGTAGTCCAATGTTTTCTGCAAAACCAAACGTTTCGGCAGTGCCGTCGACTGCCATCATCAGTGAAAATCGAGTGCGATAACGTGTGGCAGTATACGTTAGTGACCACAGTACTGTGGTTAAGGCTGAAGCAATAAGTGGAAAGAAGTAGTTTCTATGGAAACATTTCATTTCGTAAATGATTTTAAATATAAATCATGGAACATGAAAGTCATATTAAACATGGAAGTCATGTATGGTTCTCCATACCGATTTTTTTTTTTTTTTTTTTTTTTAAGAAATTTAGCTTTAATAAAATACACGTCTCTAGAGTCCATATGCCACTGAAACCATGCTCAACCAAGTTGTGGCAAGTGTTATACAAAATGAAAACATGGCGTCAAACATGATATTACCCAGTTTGTGATGAGAGGCTAGCTCTTTGTGTGAAGAATGTTTTAAGAATTATTAACTTTTTATTCTTTGTAATGGAGTTTTCATTAGTGGATGGCAGGAAGATGACTAGAGTGCCACTGCGGGGATCAGTAGGGCACACAAAATACTTGCCCTACTGCTGGCTTTATACTAGCGTCTTCATGATATTGAAGCTGATATCTCCAACCTGTCACCTTGTGTCCTTCACATTTGGTGTCGTTGCATGTAGTTGTAGCATTGCAATTCACAGGGTTTTGTTGTGACCCATGTGAATCATTGTCTGTTTGTTTTGCTCATATAGCAGAAAGTTACATGTGTGCCGAGCAGCATTTCTAGGTCAGCAGATAGTGAGGTACAGTTGGGGAGGCAATACCTGTCGCCAAAACACACACACACAATGCATAGACTAGCAGTTACTAGCCTTTGTTAATACGGATTTCTTGTGTGATGCCATGGGGTGATTTTTTTTACTTGTTTTGGTATTCCACTGTAATCGGTGAAATACTTGTGTTATAAATAAGTCAGTTTCCAAGTTCAATTAGCATTTATGAATTAACCCGTAGTTGGCATTTGGTCACATGTATATATTTGGTAGACAACTTGTTTAGACTTTGAGTCCGTGTGAATAACTTCTGATAATGCTGGAGGATGTCACTTTCATTTTGTTTCTAATGGCCCTGCATGTATAAAGATGTCCTAGCAGTTGTTTTAAAGCCAGATCTTGTAGTACCAAATCATCTGCTAGATGGCATGTGTATTCATTTTCTTAGCAGCAAATAAATAAACATTTAAGGTGTGTCAGCTGTTGTAATACTGCACTCTTTGCAAGCCGTTGTTGTATAGTTCGTTGCACACATTTTGTACATGCTTTGCTATTACCAAAGCCTAATTTAATAAAATTATTATATAAAAACATTATATAATATATTTAGGACAAATAAAATAATAAAGTTGAAAGTTTTCAAGAACTATAGCATTTTGGCCAATCTTTTAATTTTTCATAAAAAAAAAAGCCACATAAAGATCAGAACCTTACACAGATTGCATAACTTCAAAGAAAACATGTAGACATTTATAAAAATACTAAGAAGACATATTTCAAAAGTCAGATTTAGTAGCTACAGCAATTTAATTATGTGAAAAAAATGGTATACTGCAGTAAGGCTGAGAGCATTAAATATGTAGATGAAACAATGGACGTTTATCTCAAGTTGTTGAAAAAGTTAATTTTAATAGCCCTAGCTTTGAATAAATTAGCATTTTTATAATAAATTTTAATTATAAGACTGTAACATTCAAAAATAACTCTTTCTGTTTCTTTAAAGATACTTAACTAAAAAAATTTGGAAAATTGGTCAGTTTGATCCGTACATGGGTAAGTAGTTCAACAAGTGTAAATACTGTTCCCCAAAATATATGTCTCTTCAGGCAGTTCAAAATAATAATATATATAGTGGAACCCCGCTAGTCCAAAAACCTGCTTAATCCAAACCAGTAGTTGAAAAAAGGGTCTAAAAATTGGACAAAGAAATAAAAAAGTACGACAAAATAACTGGAACATATCAATATAATTTGTACATAAAAAGCTTAGATAAATACACACTAATGCATTTTTAGTGAAATTTTTATTAAGACTAAGTACTTATAGATTGTTTTAAATACATGGCAAAATAAAGTTTTGAATTACGTTATCAAGAAATTAGCGTCTGTAAAATGAATGGAAAAACATATTGGTACTTACAGTTTAGTCCCAGTAAAAGTATATAAAACACAAAAACTACAATAAATACACACTACATTACTAGACACTACTTAAGGTGTTGCACAAAATCAGTCATTTTTCTCTGATGCAAAGCTGTAAATACAGCAGATGCCACGATGTTCCACCAGCGCCTCAAAAATAAGACATCTGCCAGTGTAGCATTGGCGTGCTGCTCTACATAGGCTAACGATAGTTCAAAAGCTCTCACTGCTTCGGTGTGAGATCTGTGGCACAGGATCTTCAGCTTCTTCATTTTAATCAGAATCGTCATCACGTGTTGTATCAAAGATAACGATTTCTTAGTCAGTCAAAACTTGATAGTTTTCGATGTCAGCTGCCAGCCATTCGTTGACGTCTGTGTCGTCTGCTTCTTCATATCCTGGGATTTGTTGTACTAGCTGCAAGACTTCACTTCTCTCATCAGCTTGTTCAGGGCTGTCAATGTAGGTAAGGTCTGGCCATAACTTAGACCAAGACTGTCTGATGAGTTGTTGCTTCACATTTTCCCATCTTGAAAAATTGTTTGCGTAGGGTCCTCGTTTTCAATTAGAGACCTTAGAAGCAATTTCTTATATACACACTTCATGTTCTGAAGAACCTGTTGAACCATTGGGTGCAGTAATGGAGTGATGTTTGGAGGTAAAAAAATTGCTAAACTCTCCCTGCACTGTCTATAGTTGTTCAGTGTCGTTCATTGAAGCAAGTCACGTATTGTATCAGAATTAACAGTACTCAATGCAATATTTAACTGGTATTCACTGTATTTTTTTAGTATAAAAGAGAGATTGCAAGATCAAAAAGTAGTACAGTACGTTGATTGTAGGCATGAATGTGGTACGGTTTATACACGTTATACAATTTATATTTATAATATACAGAAGTGTATAACCTATAACCTTGTTAATCCGAATTTACGCCAATCTGAACAGGACTTGATCCCAATTAGTTCAGACCAGCGGGGTTCCACTGTGTAACCAAACTGCATATACCATACTAATGTTGATGTTATTTTAGAAGCTGTTAGAAAAGTAATACAGATTATGTAGCTCATTGGTAAGGAGTTACAAATATCAGTACAGAGTCCTCTTAATGTAAATTAATAAAAAATGTTGCTCAATAAAACCAATTGCATTATGGGAATGGTTTGTGTTGTAGGAATCCATGGTGACAATCGAATGTGTAATACCGCAGAGACACCATGCAAAAGTGATGGGTTCCAGAGGGAGCAAAGTACAAGACATACAAAGCCGCTACGAAGTTCAAATCAAATTTCCTGATAGGAAGATTCAAGGTAATAAATTGTTGTTTTTAAATTACTGAGATTTGTTAAGGTTTTTTTTTTTCAAAGTATGGTTTGCTGTATAGTAATATACCAAAATTAAAAAATTGTATCAGTTGAAAATACATTGATAAGTGGATTGTAAAAATTAACTTCATTAAAAGTATAACTAATATGTGTTGGTTTATGAACCAGGTAATGATACATTCAGTCCCTGAAGATACAAACAGATGTAGAAATCTATTATGTGGAACGTACTTAAGACAACGCAATATTAACTTTTGTGTACAAAAATAATTATTCTGGATAATTATACAACATGTCTCACGAAGAAACGACACTGTAATTTCAGAGTAGGTTCTACTTGGTACAAATAAAGAACAAGTCTGGAAACGCCTTGTTTTAAAATAACAGTAGAAAGATCCAGTTGAAAAATGAGGTTATAGAAAAATCATCTAACTTTCATACCAAAAACATAGCAAAGATTCGTAACAATTTTCTGCAGGTGATAAGAAATGCAATAGAAATTTACAAAAATAAGAACAATTTTAACAGAGGCGATAGTTACAAGCTACAAGTTTGGAAACCTGTTTTAAATAAGACGACATGTGTTAACTCATTTTATTAGATTTAATTATTAAAATTTCAATTCATTTTATGTCTTACCTCCCAAAGTCCGTTGCACGAAAACTGCGGCATACAAGTATGACCTTCAGGTTATCTGAATAACATACTCAACTCGCTTTTCACTTGGAACAAATCTAGTTTAATTACATTTTTACTTTCTCTAAATACATACCTCTCTCCTCCTTCTCCTTTAATTCACATATTAAACTCTTTCTTTCTTTCAAAAGGAAACAGATATAACATAAAATTTATTTCACCACGTTAACTTATCCTACCATATGCATACATCTATTAAAGCGACCCAGATTGCCCATCCACTCATTCACACAAATTCAAAAATCCCTTAATTTATTTAGACCCCTATTTATGGAAAAAAATCATTATTTGGTTTAATACAGTTTACCGTAGCGTTTCAGTCGACCGCATGGCGCGTCACCCGCACTATTCCCTTTTTGACGAAAACTGTTACTGTTCCATGAATTTTTTGTACACTGCACCGATTCACCGGTTTACACTATTTGACACTGTTTTATACTTTCTGATCAATTATACATACTGTTATAGTCGGCCGACTTTTAAAACTGTCCAGACAGAGAATTTAGTTTGACCACGTGTGGCCGATATTATTAGTTGACTGGGGAGAGAACTTTGTTTGACGATGTTATATCCGGGCGGGCATCACTGCCTTGCCGGCGAACGAATTTCATCGCCGCACACAGCCTTAGTTGTCCAAGTTTTTAGTGGCTGTACACCTGGCACACAGGATTTACGTGTGCTGTATGTCGACGAAATTTTCACTGCCTTTACTTTCGTTTAGCGTGGATTAGGCGCTCCACAGATGTTGGTGCTTGCGCGTTGGTGAGTGGATGTCACACAGCCGCAAAGTTCTAGGAATTGTATTATTGTCAACAGCACGACATTCCTTTATATTGTTACATCCCCCAGCTACAGTGTACCGTTTCTTTGTTTGAACAAAACTTCTACTCAAACATGAGTCTGGCCACGCATATGAAATAAATTGTGCAATTTAATAAAATGAACCCAAATTGTTAATAACATAAAAAAAAACCTTTTTTTCCACCCCGTTACAGACAGTATCCTTATAATGAAATCAAATACATTTGTATTGTAAAAATGGTAAAATAGTATTGTGCTTAAAAATATTTATTTTCTTTTATGCATTATATTGTTTCAATTTCCAAAATAATTTATCATAAATTTAACTGTACTTGAAACACACATATTCAAGGCCGCATTGAATATAATACATTACACCTTTTTAGTATACGCGGTTTGATCAAAGAGTTTGTGCAATTTTGCAATTTCCACCACTACAAGGGTCCAATTAAAAAACTGTTTTTACGTGATGTTGATACATATGTTAGTGACAATCATCTAAACTTTTAGCCCTATTAGATGCGTAGTTTAGATTTCACACCTAATTGAGTAAGTCGTCCCTACGAGGAGATTTTCTTGTCATTCTGGAATGCAGGATGAAGAACGTGGATTAAATTTTGTGTGAACTGTGAGATAAACTACTCTGTCCTGACAAATATAATCAGAACACTTCTGACGACACTGATGTGCATGAACAACCTTCAAAAACTGCCGTAAATGAGTTGAAGATGGTGGTTGTCAGATGAAGATTATGGTTTTGTGTTCCACGAAATTTCATCACTAGGTGGAGTGGTAAATAAAAGAGTAGTATTTGGGGACATTTGTATGAAGCTATTCGTAGAAAACGGCCAGATTTACGAAAGAATAATTTATGATAATTGCAACCCGATTATGTACCTGGACGCACGTCATTACCTGTTAAGAATTTTGCCAGGCTAGGTTAAAGAAAACAATGATATAACAGCAACTACCATATTCACCAGATGTGTCCCAATGCAATCTTTCCTTCTCCTAATTGTGATAATTTCCACAAAAGGACAACATTTTGCGACTTTTGAAGACGTAAAACGAAAATCGCTAAGTGAGCTCAAGGCTGTACCAAAACTTGCATGCTTGAAATATTTTGAAGACTGCAAAACGGCTGGCTTAATTGTGTTACATTCGACTGAGATTACTTTGAAGGGGCAGTATAAATGTCTATTGAATAAAGGAATCATTTTAAAAATAAACAACAACTGCATGAACTTTTTGACCAAATCTTGTATTAAATATATACATGACAGTATATACAGCCTTCCCCTTATTGTCATGTAGTTTACATAAATTTTGGCCAGATGTGATGGCTCGTACGTGTTACATGCAGTGGTATGATGGAGAAATATAGAGTTGACAACAGCGCACATTGTGATTCTACAAATTACTGTCACATAAAATTCACTTAACAATTATAATACAGAATAATTACGGGCGCCATGATGCAAGTCTGTGCAACAACATGAGATTAGGCTTACCTTGCGGTCCAGAATTCGTGTTAACGAACCAGTAATAGTGAAATGTGTTACCTGAAATAACTCACTCGTGCTTGTAACTTTTACCAATGACATTACCCTTTATTGAAACACTACTCACAAAAGACATATTCCCATATATTATTCACAAAAAAGATCGTGACAAACATGCACGTTTTTACGCCTCAGGGCGTAGTCCCAATTATCTGAACATAAACATTAATAAGAATTACAGGTTTTTGACCCTCCAAAATAAACATTTGTAATAACTATGGTATACTAAACATGATAAACAATAAATATTGCACAACCCAGCACTTGAATTATTTAGTTCACGCTCTCTCTCTCTCTCTCTCTCTCTCTCTCTCTCTCTCTCTCTCTCTCTCTCTCTCTCTCTCTCTCTCTCTCCCTCCCTCCCTCCCTCTCCCTCTCCCTCTCCCTCTCATTCTCTGGTACAAATTTGTTATTTTATGAGCTCATTTAAATTATTGAATGAATTTTGAATTGGTCATTATGAATTTGAATGATATTAAATAGCGGATAGCTAATACTTAGCTGCCTTTGTTTTTTCGGTAGAACGTCGCACACCGCGAGTTCGTCGATTGTATTAACGATCACATCTTAGATGATTACACCTTACCGAATGGTAAGGTATCACTGTTAATTAAAACACTTTTGTTGTTAACCACTTTTGGTGGTGTAAAAGTTAAAAATTCACACTCAGTGAATCTCTGCCGGCCGGCTCCGTTCACTGTCCAGGCGAAAATGACGCAGAGTCTTTGTTAAACATTGCGTAGGTGGGGCAAAAACTACATCACCAGTCTTTTGTTCGTATAGCCAAGCCTCGAGTTGTTTACAGAAATATGCATTCCTTCAGCTGACGTCATCAGGGCTAGTCTCGTTATCTCTATCTGTGACACACGGTTTTTTGCTATGTTTGCCGTACAATGAAAGCGATCGGAATCCTGTCAATTCCAATCTGCGTTGTACATAATATTATATAGTCCACTCACCAAAACTTTATAGGGATTATGAAATATTACAAAAATTACTACCAAATAATTGTTAAGAAATAAATACAATAATTATGGTTTTTTGAACCATATTTTTATAAAAATACGATTGTACCAGAATTGTACCATCACAAACACCCTCAATGAAAGATTTTGTGCCGAAGCATAAAAACTTTCATTGACACATTCGTACTTCCTAAAGGGATCCGCCAGGATAGGTCGCCACAACCCCCTTACAATTTATATTAAAAGAAAATCAATAACTCACCCGTGGTCCGATGATGACAGAACCTGCATGACCTTACTGGACTTCTCCTTCGAGATCCCAACACCATAAAGCCAATCAGGCGCGTAACGTTCCTGCTCTGACGCGCTGGCCAGCTCAGGATCGCCGTCATAACATCACCAAACACTGAAACAATAAATTAAAAATATCAAAATAGTGGCTTGGTATATTACTCTATCCTTAACTGATCTGTTTCCCCTTAGCTATGTGCTGGTTTGCATTAATAAGCACTGGGTTTGTGCTAAAAATACTAGAAATACAAATACAAAAATATAAAATACAAGAATTATATAGAATTGCCATTCTCTTCATGGACTACCCTTTAATTGTAAAAATCGTTTCGATTTCCATCGATAATAATTAACTCTTTCTGTTTCATAATTAATGTAATTATAAAAGAAACAAATATTTAAATAAAACATATGGAAATCCACATATAAATCCCCAATATTACCTAAATCTCCCAAATATTACTCAAACATGGAGAAAAACATTTTATAGAAAAAAATATTAATAAAATCTTATTGAAATTAATATTATTATTATTATTAACAGTTAATAACTGGCGCTGTCAATAATATTTACCCCTCTTTCTCCTCCACACTCACTATTTCCTATACATCATGTTAAATTTTCTATGTTAATACATAATACATATAACATAATAATACACCTTATCATTATATTAATACATTAATATGGTTAATACATTGAAATAGTCAATTCATATTTTTTCTTGATTAGAATTTACACATTCTACCTATTTAAATTTGTATTTAAATTATAAAAATTACAATTTCAATTAATTCATTAATTAATTCTAAACTTTCATTAATTAGCCATCAATTATTTATCATTTATTATTAATTTATTTTAAATTAATATTATTAATATTCATATTACGTTATTATTATTTCATTTTCATTTCCTATTACCTCTCTGCTCTGAATATTTCTACCTAACCTTTCACATTCTCATCATTGTTTAGTCTGGGTGACTCCTGTATTCACTATGCTTTTACTTATTATAATCTTACTCACCTTTCTTCTAATTAACCATCAAATTTACCTATCATGACACCAATTTCTCAATTATAAACAGCTTTCACTAATTACATTCCGACGATAAATCCTATAGCACCGCGCGTCTTTGTATAGAGATGGGTGTTCCCTACCTGGCTATATACATTCATAATATTTTGCCCTTCCAAAAAATTCGGCAAACACTCCCTTAAACTATGCTATTACCTGCCACAACGCTATACGTTGGTCACTCCTTATCACCTAACCCCCACTACAAAATATCATCAGCAACAAATAAATGTTTAACCTTTACTTTACTCACCTCTACAAATAATCACGAACTACTGTGTCCCTAAATATCTAATACTCTCTTTGTATTATTTTCTTTAAAAATTCTTAACTATCTAACTCCCATCAACTTCAATTAAATAACTCACCTGCCTTTATCTATACCCAGGCTCTATCCCCTTTTTCAACATTCTACCTTACTATACTCATTGACAATTGCATTATAAATTTATCTCTCACCTACTCATAACAGTACATCTCAGTTTTCCAATATATATTCTTACTTAATCATTATTATTCATTAGAAATTTTTTTTTCATTACAAATTAATGATTTAACTTCATTAGAGACTTTCTATTACAATTAATAATTTACAACTTCAGTTACAAAGTTAGTACAACTTTCTTTTGTACCATATTAATTCAGTAAATACTCTTTAATTATTATTCAAGTATTCAAAATTTTCACTTGTTTAGTTTCAGTTGTTTAGCAAAAACATGTTAATTGTTATTTATTAAAACAATTACTAAAACATACATGGTGTACATGAAATTTACCTGTAATACACCACATCAAAATACATAAATACATTGATATTAACACATATAAAACAATGAAAAATATACAATCCAAACTCATTATTTTGTCATTAATCAAAATCAGTCCATATGCAGTCCAATTCAAAATCACTTTTCACATATATTAAATGTTCATTTCACTATAAAACAATCTATCCTCCATCGTTGAATAACATTCTAATCTTAGGTCTATTTATCTTATTGTTTTTAAATAACTTTTATTATTATAATCATTATAATAATTATCAAACATTTTATATATTCCGTTTACAATCTCAATCGGTTTATTATATATCAAGTCAAGATCGGGTATAGTTCTGTCTCCCTCAGTATTATCATATGTTATAATCTTGTTAGTCATATAGTAATTATTCTCATTATCTATTATTATTTCAATTTCACTGTTACTACAAGGTAAGTATTTATTATTTTCATCCACCATCTCTACTCCTAACCTTTCTACAAATTCTCTGTACTTTCTATTTACTTTAAAAATTTCTATTATTCTCTTTCTCTCACCATATCTCTCTACACTTTCTCTCTTTTATATTTCTCACCATAACACCAAGTTACACTTTCTCTCTCCAAATATGCAGGGGTCACTAACCTCAAAATTACTGTACCACCTATGAGGTACACAAAAACACCAAAGAACTCTTATTTGTAGACCTTTCGTCTCCCAAATATAAATTTAAGGAACTCTCGTCCTTATTAAAAATACGTGAAGACTTGACTTCACCCCCTAACACAACATCAAAGGAAAATTCTAACCCCTGCACCCCTTGTAAAACTGTACTTTCTCTCAGCTCTCTCTCTGACTCAACACACTCAAACACCTCATTATCACTCATAATATTCTCATTATCATTTTCTAATATCATATCATTCTTACTACCTGTAAACTCATTATTCAAATTATCACTGTTACTTACTTTATTAATCAGTACTTCGTTTTTTTTCATATTTTCACTACTACTCACCTTCTGATTTTCTATTTGGATTAATTGCTCATCCAACTTTGAAATTACTATATCACATTGCTTATTAAGATTATTGTTATGGTTTTTAATTTCTCTTTTTATTTCATCTAACTTCTCATTGAAATCACTTTTAATTTGAACGTTTTGTGTTGTAATTTTATTTTTTATTTCAGTAATTTCATTTTTTTGTTCATCCATCTTTTTGTCTAACTTTAATAGTAATTGCATCATTGCACTAGTCTCATCTGGTTTATTTTCTGACCTAGTTGAGATGGAGGTTAATGTTACTGTCTCTACAGATGCAAGCGTATTCGACTCGTCAATCTGACTAGTTTGTGGTAATGGAACATCCATCTCACTAGTCAAATCTACATCAGTTGTACTGATTTCTATAGTTTTATTGTCATTGGTACTCATGTTTGTTGTCATATCTCTAACACATAGATGTTTATAACCTAGTAACTTAACCCTATCTTACACACGTTGTTTATGTACTTACGAAATTATTTCAGGCAATTATTCCGCTTTCCTGGTAGGTGTACTCAACATAAAACTATATTTTATATCGAGTCCCTGTTATTACGGGCGACAAATGTGATTCTACAAATTACTGTCACATAAAATTTACTTAACAATTATAATACTGAATAATTACGGGCGCCATGATGCAAGTCTGTGCAACAACATACGAGATTAGGCTTACCTTGCGGTCCAGAATTCGTGTTAACGAACCAGTAATAGCGAAATGTGTTACCTGAAATAACTCACTCGTGCTTGTAACTTTTACCAATGACATTACCCTTTATTGAAACACTACTCACAAAAGACATATTCCCATATTTTCACAAAAAAGATCGTGCCAAACATGCACGTTTTTACGCCTCGAGGCGTAGTCCCAATTATCTGAACATAAACATTAATAAGACTTACAGGTTTTTGACCCTCCAAAATAAACATTTCTAATAACTATGGTATACTAAACATGATAAACAATAAATATTGCACAACCCAGCACTTGAATTATTTAGTTCACGCTCTCTCTCTCTCTCTCTCTCTCTCTCTCTCTCTCTCTCTCTCTCTCTCTCTCTCTCTCTCTCTCTCTCCCTCTCATTCTCTGGTACAAATTTGTTATTTTATGAGCTCATTTAAATTATTGAATGAATTTTGAATTGGTCATTATGAATTTGAATGATATTAAATAGCGGATAGCTAATACTTAGCTGCCGTTGTTTTTTCGGTAGAACGTCGCACACCGCGAGTTCGTCGATTGTATTAATGATCACATCTTAGATGATTACACCTTACCGAATGGTAAGGTATCACTGTTAATTAAAACACTTTTGTTGTTAACCACTTTTGGTGGTGTAAAAGTTAAAAATTCACACTCAGTAAACCTCTGCCGGCCGGCTCCGTTCACTGTCCAGGCGAAAATGACGCAGAGTCTTTGTTAAACATTGCGTAGGTGGGGCAAAAACTACATCACCAGTCTTTTGTTCGTATAGCCAAGCCTCGAGTTGTTTACAGAAATATGCATTCCTTCAGCTGATGTCATCAGGGCTAGTCTCGTTATCTCTATCTGTGACACACGGTTTTTTGCTATGTTTGCCGTTTTACAATGAAAGCGATCGGAATCCTGTCAATTCCAATCTGCGTTGTATAGAATATTATATAGTCCACTCACCAAAACTTTATAGGGATTATGAAATATTACAAAAATTACTACCAAATAATTGTTAAGAAATAAATACAATAATTATGGTTTTTTGGACAATATTTTTATAAAAATACGATTGTACCAGAATTGTACCATCACAAAACATGTATTTGTCAGCCGCCATGTCTGAGCAAAATTCCTGTGCCTTACTTTTTTTAGTTCAAGTATGTGAATTTTTGTACATCCCTACTAACATCAGTTCCAGTTAATTTGGATAACTTGGGCTCTGCTGGACTGTTTCATGGTTATCCAATTCTGTGGTACTGTTAAAAATTTGAAAATGTTAAAACTAAAACTCTTCTACTCCTGAATGGCGTTTTCAGAAATATTTTCGCATCTGAATACATTTATAGGCCAATGTACATAATGATTTATTATAATGAAAATTCATGTAACAAATGTACAAATAAATAAACTACACTGATAATTAGTAAGTATGTACTATCAGCAGTTCACCTTTGCAACCGAACAAGGAATGTGGTAACGTATGCCATTCCACTGCACGCATCACTGTAATACTACACATTTAAAATACGTTTAACACAGTTTCGGTGTGACTTGACTGTCTCTCACAAGGCATTTCTTGTAGCAAACAAAAAACACACTTTAACAAAATATTCAATAAATTACAACTAAATACGTCTGAACAATGTTTTCAGAACCAGTAATACCTCACCAAAACAAGCACGCACTATCATTCAGTAGACCCCCCGCTCTTCAGGCGTCTCTGCAGCAAATCTGGTGTGCGTACAGTATTTAATTCTGTGCATTTTAAAACGTTTCTGTGTGTTAAGTGGTGTTGTAATTTTTTTTTTTTACTCTACTTTTATTTACACTTAACTTTACTTATTTACAAACAATCAGCTCTAAAATATTTTAATACCAACATTTTGTATGCCCCTCTCTCGTTAATTCTTATCCCAAATTCAAAATATTTCCCTGATTCCAATCAGAATTTAAATAATCACTTTCCTTTACATCATTACAAATATCTTTCATTATCCAATTCCCATCTCAAAAATATTTGAATTTAAATTTTGTATTTTAATGTAGTATTTTAATTTAAATTAAAATTTGTATTATTTGTAATAATTTAAATTCATTACTAGAATTCCTCTTAAACACATTTAAATCGATTACATCATCACAAATTATCTACTTTTTCAAACTCTTTTTTTCTCAAAATTTGTTAATCATCTACGTAATACTCTTCAAAACAACACAAAAATCATTTAATTACATCATAAGATCAATTACACATTCTATATTATCAATATAATTCCATTTAACCGGTTTATTTTATCCCATTAATAATAATCATCAACTTCCTCCTTCCACACACACTATTGCTCCCCCTGGACTGTAGCATCCAGTTGCCTCCACAAGGACTGAGGCCGAAGGGGTGAACATTTTTTCTTTTATTTCACCCCCATCCTTGCTTTGGCGTTACATAAACTTCAGGGTACTAGTACCCCTACTAATAAACTTATTGATATGCCCCTATTCGGTCTACCACCCTCCTCAAAGGTATGTAGCCGTGTCAAAAAAAAAATTCTTAGATTCCCCTTCTGTTCCCCGTTAAATTTCTATGTTACACCAATTTCAAAGGCAACCAACCATGGTCAGTATACAATAAGGCTGCCCATAGCTGGTTGTAAACCAAAACCACGGTCTGGACTGGTAAGGCCGGGACCGCCCGAAATGTGGGAAATCGCATTTAAAACATACAATACTGTTTTATATTTCTACACAATTACATACTACTCAATTAGACATTTTATGCTTCTCATAATCAACATAATAAACACTCAAATTGAACATTACCATTATTACATTAAAATAAACATCTCACCTTTAAAGCCTCAAAATTACAAACATTACAACTTTAATTTCAATTTTCCCTGATTAAACATTTTAACTGTTTATCTTGCATTATCATCACTTCAACTTTGACTTTCTATTGAACCGTTTAATAATCAACCTTTAATTATTTATTATACAATTAAATTCTCCAAAAATTTAAATTTATTACCAACATCCCTCTTTTCAATCAAATTAATTTAATTACATAATTTAAAACATTTTACATTCATAGTATTTTACTTTCATAATAAACTTCATTTATGGCAAAATATTATTGTTGTTATCAACTCAACCATAACTGTACACCCTGATCATACAAAATACAATGTACTTCCCAATAACGTAACTTACTTACTTACTTACTTCTTGAGCGGACTTCCAGGATCAAGTGACCCCGATGGTCCGATGTCCATGGTATACCACAGCAGCGAGTGCCCAAAAGCGCTTGTTCCCAAGAATCCGGTCCAGGCCACCATTCTCTCCCATCACGGCCCTCAGGGTCTCCGTGGCTGGATTCTGTACTGAGCATCTGAGCAGAATGTGCTCAAGAGTTTCCTCCTCCATCTGGCATCTCTCACGGGTTGGGGAATCTCTCAAGTTGAACCGGTGCAGGTAATGTCCGGTGACAATGTGGCCAATTCTAGCCCTTGCTGCAAAAGTAGCTGTGGCTCTTGCCACGTTACGGTATAAGGAAGGGTCTGCAGGTTCTTTCTGGAGTCGAAATAGTTGTCTCCCTGTCACTCCTTCGCACCAGCGCTTTGTCCATTCCTTTTTTATCCGAGCAGCCGCAGCTTTCTTGCATCTTCCCAGCAAGTATTGGGGGTGTTTGACTGGTCCCATGTTTGCAGCTTCTTTTGCTATCTGGTCCGCTTTTTCATTTCCATTCACCCCGCAATGGGCCGGTGTCCATTGGAATACAATATGTTTTCCTTTGATCTTTAGAGCCGATAGAAGCGCCCTCAAGGGGACGCAACGTAACCTTAACACAATACTTTTAATATCAATACAAATTTATCTACAATTTTCGTCATATCATTTTATTGTTTACCATACCTCATTACATAAGTTAGCCAAGTAATTACCATAAACTAAAATTATTAAATGTTCATTCACTATGTATCTAACCACCATCATCATAAATTAGTGTGATTTTTACATAATTTTCATTCTTAATTACATGCATTATATTCTTATTTTTAATACAATGTCCCGTTAAATCTGCGTTATTCATTAACCATAATAATTATAGGATTATTCCTTATTATTATCTCATAAACCTTGTCGACATTAGTTATATTCAAGTCGCCCTTAATATTATTCGTTATCCCCAGGTAAGTTATGATCTCATCATCATATTCATCTACTACATCAAGTACACTAATCCTACTCCAAGGTAAGTGCTTTTTATTATCAATATTATCTACTCCACCAGGTACGTTTATAATTCTCTCAACTCTCTCAATACTTATTCTCTTTACCAACTCTTTATGATCTCTACTCAACTTGAATAATTCTATTTCTCTCTCATTCTCCAAATCACCTTCCCACTCCCATTTCACCTTTTCTCTCTCTATCCATGCAGAGGGCACTACAACATCATAAAAACACCTCCTGGCATTTTAAGACCTTACGTCTCCGATTAAGGGACACTTGCCCTCCAAAAACATCTGTGAAAACCTTGTTTCACGGGGAAAATTTACCCTCTGCTCCACTTCCACAAAATAACTCTCTTCGTACTCCTTTTCTAACTCATGAACACTGACTACTACCCCCTACTCCCATTACTCTCTCATTATCACTATTAATTTCTTCTGTATCACCCTTAGATACCCCTTTTTCAACTATCTTACCACTATTACTTGTTAACTCATTATTATAATTACCACTTACCTCGTCAATTATTTCTTCGTTATTATTCATCATCATATCACCTTTATTGCCACCAATGTCGTCTGTTACTTCGTTATTTTCATTTGTACTACACTTGCCTGTATCTATTCTCCACATTCCCATCCTCTCAATACTTTGTTCTAACTCGTTAAATTTAATTTCAAATATCTCATTGGTTTTCTCGAAACGTTTATTAATTTGCTTTATTTTGTCTCTAATTTCATTAAAATTGATTTCATTTTTTGTATTCTGTTCATTCAATTTATGATTCATTTTAGTGTTTACTTCATCAAAACGACTATTTACTACATCAAAATCACTCTTTACTTCGTTAAATTTTACATTTTGTTGCTCTAACATCGCATTTTGCTTTTCTAGAAGTAATTGCATCATATTCATTATATCATTACTGTCAGATTGTTTATTTTGGATAGGCGTTGAATGAATCGTAGCGCCTTCCATTGTTACAGATTCTGTTAGGCTTATTTCACTTACTACTGTATCTGACTGATTTTCTTTACTAACGTCAGTTAGGCTGACCTCATCGTTATTATTCTCCATTGTATTTATTTTTATTACTCAATTCTTATTTATAATACATATAAACAAATCATGTCCTCTAACCTTACAACATGCATCTATTTAGACGTAACTAAAAAATTATTTATTTACTTCCAATAACCCGCTCTGCCTCCAAAACAGGCCCACATTTACATAAATAAATTTTATGCATTTTTTAATAAATTGTAATATTTTTTTTTACTCTTTACTTTTATTTACACTTAACTTTACTTGTTTATAAACAGTCAGCTATAGCTTGCGTCTCCTTTCGGACGCCATTTTTCATTGATACCAACTGCATAATTTACTTACCAATGTCCAGGGTTCGGTTGGACGAGCTGGAGAGCAGAATGGTTATTCGAAATAAATAATTCATCTACTTGCTTCCAATGAATTAAGTTTTATTTGTTATTATTTCAATTCTTATTTTTCCATCAATTTCTTTATTCAAAAAACACTTTCAATTCATTTACTTCCCATCACAAACAAAATATTCTTTCTCCCTCCCTTACCTGTTATAAATTTAACAATAAACAATATCCCTATACCTATATAATAATTATATAGACATAATGAAAAAATTGTATATAAATTCAAAATGCAATATTGTTTAATTTGTATTACGTAGCCAGATTCTAAGGCGTTGCTGCCCCGCCACACATTCCAAAGTGAAATCATCGCCATGTATTTGCCCTTGACGCCATGTAGCGTGACTTCAAAATGCAAAGTTCAGAGTTCATTTCGCTAAAAATAGCTGTCTTCCGCCGTTAGATCGCCGACCTTGACGCTAATAACTTTTCCTCCATAAAATTTACCAATAAAATTACCCACATTCACAAAATATCCCTGGACGGTATTGCCTGTACCGTTACAATGTTTGATGTTAAGGTCCTGTTGATTGTAGAATAGATAGTAGGAGCCTTAGATATTTGTATAGTCATAGCAGTTGGAAAGTATTTTAATTTAATGTCAGGTGTTTGTCTGCTGAATTTAAATGTACAATGATCAGTAATGTTTGCAAATAGCAGACAGTGAGATGCTTAATTTTATATAAAGTTTGGTATATGAAGTTGTATTGTCTATCCATTAGTATCCATACCACTAACACATTTATATTTGTATACAGACATGTGATAACAGTTTGTTTAAAATGCAATTAACATATGTTTCCAGATGATCAAAGTTATATGGATGGAGACTATAACAATATGCCAATGCCAAATGGAGATGACAGTGAGCCGCCTGCCGTGAATTCTTGTGACATAATACGTATCACGGGAAAACCAGAGCACTGTGAGGCTGCTAAACAGGCTCTCATTGATAATGTGCCAATTACCATTGAGGTATTGCCAGTCATTCCACTGCGACCTTCCACCTTTTTATGTCTGTTTACTTTCAGCAGGTTAACTTTTTATTCTTATACAACAAAATTTGGAGACTGGGTTCATAACTCACAGCGAAAGAAAATAAACCTGTTTCGTAAAGTTCTTTCAATACTTTATAGAATACTGAAACTTTCAACTTGTGAAATTTTCTTGTCTTTTCGTCTCGTATGCGTTTTGGCGTGGTGTTCGCCTTCGTCAGCTTTGAGACAACTTTTATTCAATGGCAACACAAGACAGGTTGAAAACTTCCACAAATACATAAACACATTACACCACAAACTAAAATTTACACTGGAAATTGAACAAAACAATAGTATAAATTTTCTGGACCTAACAGTTAACAAAACTAACAATACACACACGTATAAAATATACAGAAAACCAACCACAACTGACATGGTTATACACAACACATCAAACCACCCAACACAACATAAACATGCGGCCTTCAACCATATGCCCCATAGACTAACTAAAATACCATTAAGTAAACAGGACTATAATGACGAACTCAACACAATCAAATACATAGCAATAAAAAATGGATACAACCCTAATTTAATAAACAAACTACACAAACACATCATAAACAAAAACAACAAAACACAAAATACCAACAACACACTACAAACTAAATACATCACACTCACATACCATAACTCCAACACACACAAACTCGCCAACACATTCAGAAAGCACAAGTACTGTAACAGTACAGACTGACCCAGCACCAGAACTATGGGTATTTTCATTGTTTTATTATGTATTTTTTAAACATACAGAATGGTTAGGTACATTGTCCCTCTGGAAAACGGAACAACGTAAATTCGGCCAGAGTAAAACACCAAGGTCTCCAGTGGACGTGAAAACAGCAAAATCTACCATGGCGGTGTTTATGACGGAGTACCACAATATGCATTATGATTGGGCTATAACACTAGTCCGTCATCGCTAAGAACAATGACGCACTGAGTACAATGTGTGCAACAAGGCGTTGTCCAGCAAGACAAAGCGGGATGACGTAAGAACTACACACACACAAGCAAGAAATTACACTTGCCTCGCTCTCATTTCAACGCCATTCTTCAGAGGAGCCACAGCGATGTATCGTTGTGTGTATAACTTTTTAACAATACTTAAATTCAACTAACAAAAATGTTACCAACAGTAGTGGAGCAATAAAGGCTCATCTTGTTTACAGTATAAATATATAAAGAATGTAAATTCAGTGCACACATCTATCTAATTAAACTCAGCGGAATTAAAGGCGAACACCGACCATCACCATGGGAGTCTCACACCAACAACGGATGGACACCACCACCTAACAAGCAGAGAAGTTCCTTTTGTCATTTTTATAGTTAATGAGCTCATTAATATCAAATCGATAATAAAAAAGAATGTACGGGTCTGAAGTTGAATGTGTGAGAATGAATGCGTGAATGTATGGCCATAACACATAAGCCGAAGGCATTGGTTTGTGCAGTAACTAATTAACTATTAATAAATGATTTAAAGCTGCAGCTATAAAGTGTACATTGATATTAATTCAACAGATAAAGAAATAGAGAGAATCAAAAGAGATAGGAAAGTTAACCACCATTTTGTTTTGTGTCATATCATATGACGTCACTATTTTGACCGCATGGTTGTATGTGTACTACCTTAGATTGAATTAAATTTGATGGTTAATTTCAAGAATATCTGGTTATCATTTGTGTCGTCAACTGTGTTTCAAAATCTTCCTGTACCCGAACCCTGGTACCCCTTAGGTAGAAAACAAGTTATAAAGGAAGAAAACGAGCCCGGCAAATAATGAAATTGGTGAGTATCATTAATACCGAATTATGGTATTTGTTATTTATACCTTACTAAATATATGTGCTAATATTATTGATAAGAGTGAGGGTATTCACAATTGCCGCCCTCACAGTGATTATAAGTTTGTTTATGCACAATTGTCGCCCTCACTGGGACTTGATAAATTATTATTATGGGTAAGATAACCTTATTTATGTATTTAAAGTTTATTGACAAAGGTAGTATTGTTAAAAACAAATATAAATACATTTATATTGTAATATTATTATTGATTATTAGTTTATTAAATTCACAGTACAAAATAGCATACAGAACAAACAATGCCATCAAAAAACACATCGATGATACAAACACGGACATAGACAAATACAACAAAACAGGTGTTTACAAATTAAATTGTAATGGCTGCAATAGTTTCTACATAGGCCAGACGGGAAGATCTTTTTCATCTCGTTACTCTGAACACCTAAAAGCTTTATCCAACAACAATATACATTCCGCGTTTGCCACACACATACATTGAAACTCTACGAATTAATTACAAAATTATCAACTCTTACCTTAGGGTTTTTATTCCAAAGTCTTTCAGACGAAACCAGCTGCAGAAAGGATTACTTGGATTTGATATGTTCAATAATTACGTTAACACATGTGATACTGTCTAAAACACATACTTATTTTTATTTATCAAAAATTCGCCTTTCTTTTATGTTATTACAATCTTTCAACGATAGTACAACTGGTTGAAATTATTTCTTATCTCTATTGAGTTTTATTTTGGTTATTATTATAAGTGATATTGTTAAATAATTAAAACATTGAAAATGAACCAGTGGATAACCTCTATCTTAGCACACGCACACTCATTCTGTTACATTGATCTTTAAATAAACTCCGCCCCTGAGAGAACTCTATCGTACAAAGTATTGGTGTTATATATTTTCCTTTTATAACGAATAATCACCAGTTAGTTGGCATTGGTTTTAATATGCATATTGAATGTTTCTAGTGACCCATACGCAGCGTACTCCTAGGGTTAATTGCACGAACTGGTGTTGAATACTTGCTTCGATCTCACGCACTCCGGTACTCGTTTAACACGTTTACTGTTTGTGGTTAAAAGCCCTTACTGTTTTATACATTAAGGTTCCCCATTATACATTATGATTAAGTCGGCCGACGTAATTTTATTCGCACTTAGAAATTGTTGTAGGCTGGCCGCGCGGAACTGTTTTTATGTATAGATAGATAGATAGGCCGAATTAATCTAGGCCTATCTTATGCCCGAGGCCACTGGTTTTAATTTACGCACTTTACTGTCTGATGCCGGCTGTCTGTTGTGCACTCTCTAATACCAAACTGCACACTCTGATGACACACTGTAGACTGTGTCACAAGGCTGCTGCTATGTGATTACGCAATGCGTCTGGCAGTTGTTTTGGCTGACTGTATGTGTGTTGCATTGCTGTTCTGGAGGCTCCTTACAGGTGAAAGTCTGGCAATTTGGAAAGTGCTTAAAATGATGATTTGAATTAATATGAAATTAAACTGGGGTGGCTCACAATTCCGTACCGCTACAATACCCCCCCAATAAGAGGTTGAAGGCCGAAGCGTTCAAACTCTTATTGCCTAAACCTAAGAGGATCAGTGAGGATATGGCACCGCAACCCCCTGAACACTACTAAATCATGGGTTCTTACCCCCCTAGTCTGGCGACTGCGACAGCACCCATCCGATCTTACTGGACTTCTCTGTTCGAGATCCCAACACCGAAAAATCGAACAGATACCTGACCCAGTATCGCCTGACTTTAAAACATGCAATTAAAAATTGACAAACGGCTTTCCATCCCTCCATATCCCACATCTGATTTGTTTCCTCTTAGCCGTACTGGCTCATTGACAACGTACTGGCTCATTTTATATTATAGACCCTAAACAATAGTATTAATAAAACAATATTGGTTTACAATGATACACATAAATTCCAATTAAATTGAATACTATTCCCCATACAATGTTGCCCATCCAAAATGACACATTGATTATACATGATTACGTTAACTCACAGTAATAGTACCTAAAATACAAATTATATCCACTTGACTACTATATTTATGTAGGCTAAACAAAAATTTTGTTTAATGACATTAAATAATGAAAGTACATATTTCATTTATTTTACAATTACATTTGAGGTTTGAATCAGAATAAATTTAAATTTATTATTAAAATCATCTTTTCAATTATTTAATTATCAAATTAATTTGATTGTATTTAATTTACTTTAATTAATTCAATTAATCTCAAAAGTTACAGTAATTGCCTCATTATTATTTAGTCTGTAAAATAATTTAATTTCAATTCTTTTATGTCACAATAAGGTTTTGCTCAAGATACTGATTCATCAAGCTACAACATTTTTTGTTATTGTCACCAAACATGACTACAGACATTAGTCTCAACACACCGCACCTGTTAATATAAACACTAGTCTGCAAGACTCACATAGTATAAACATTCTGGTTACATCACATACTAACACCTGTACTTTTCAGTCTTTATAAATTTTTTAGATAACATATTTATCAGTGGCCATTTCTTACAATCTAAGCCAAATATTATTTTAATTCACCTTTCAGTTATTATTTCTCTTTTAATTACGGTTTCTATTTAATACCATTATTTCAATTCATTTTTATTATTATTACACTCTTTTCACACCTATAAGCATTTTATTCTGTCTGATTGGTATTATAAACTTTATACTTACAATACATTTCCACCTATTGACATGAATACAAAATACACACCACACACACACCAATATCTCCGTGTAACCTCTGAAACACTTAACAACAATGTTATTTCATACAAACAATTCAACATTTTATAATACATACAATTAATTTCACTACACATGTATTTACAACTCTTCAACAATAATTATTCAGTTGTGTCACACTTCAATATCAAAAATCACCTAGGTCATTACCATGTATTAACATATTTAAATTGTTCGTTTATGAATTTCAACCTCCATCGTCAAAAATTAGTCTTTTCTGCACATTAACACATTTATTTACAAATTTTCGTCATAATTTTCTTGTGTACCACACTTCAATACCTGAAGCAGCCAGGTCATTACCATAAACCAGAATATTTAAAACTGTCCATTCATTGCGTTTATATTCAACCTCCATCATCATAGATAAGTCTTTGTTTTATATAGCATTGTTCAATTACATTAACACACAAATTGCTGTTTTGTGTGTCGTCACCATAAAACCCAAAGTCATTCACTATACCGAAATAATCATAGAACAGGTCAACATTAAGTACATTGGTCAAGTCTCCATCAGTAATATTCATTATCAAGTCAGTTAATTTTTCTTCATAAAGTAAATTATTATTATTTAAACATGTATCATCTTCACTCTCTATTTTAACAGGTAAGAACTTCAAGTTATTTAACATCTCTTTCAACTCATTATAGTCTCTCTTTACTTTATATAATTCTGTCTCTCTTTCACTACACCATTCTATATTTAAACTTCTCTCATCATAATGCCATATCACACTCTCTCTCTCATTCCATGCAGAGGGTACAAAATTATTCAACAAAAATAAACAACTCAAATCTTTCACTAATAAGGGTCTCTTGCCCTCCAATAATAACATTTTTTAACACTCTGGTTCATCACAAATAAGGGGAAAATCTACCCTCTGCTCTACACATTCATCTACTCTTTCTTTCCATTCTTTTTCTAATTCAACAACACTAATTATTACTCCATTACAACTTATCATTTTCTCACTCTCACTTACTGTTTCATTATCTATTTTCAACGTATCACTTTCTGATACCACATTCTTAATTATATCATCATTTTCAGCATTATTTCTCTCACTTGTTACTTTTTTATTGTCATTATTACTATTACTTTTAATCTGTTCTCCTATTGACTCTATTATTTGTTCTTTAAATGTATTGAAACATTCATTCGTCTCATTTAAACGTTTATTAATATTGTCTTCTAACTTAACACTCTGTTGTTTCATATCATATAAACGCTTATCAAATTTTTGGTCAATATTATTTATATCATCCTTTAACTCATGGAATTTGCTATGAATTGTATTAAATTTAATATCAGAATCACTCTTCTGTTCTTTGAAAAGCAATTGCATCATTTTTATCATATCATTGTCCTCAGATTGTTTATTTTGATTCATTACGGGTGGGGTTACATGAATCCCTGAGTCATCTATTTCATCTGACTTACTTGGTTCTCTATTTTGAACTGGTATTGGGGTCGAATGGACCTCCAACCCACTCATGACCGTTGATTCGGTCAAACTATTACTTTCCATTTTTTATTTATTTTTTCTATATAGATAAATATGCCTAATTTTGTTTCTACAATTTACAACCTCGCCCCACTCCCAAATAACCCGTTCTGCAGCTTAATTAGGTCTGGCGAATATAACCACAAATTATATTCGCCGTCCCTGTTCGGGCGCCAGTGAAACTCTACGAATTAATTACAAAATTATCAACTCTTACCTTAGGGTTTTTATTCCAAAGTCTTTCAGACGAAACCAGCTGCAGAAAGGATTACTTGGATTTGATATGTTCAATAATTACGTTAACACATGTGATACTGTCTAAAACACATACTTATTTTTATTTATCAAAAATTCGCCTTTCTTTTATGTTATTACAATCTTTCAACGATAGTACAACTGGTTGAAATTATTTCTTATCTCTATTGAGTTTTATTTTGGTTATTATTATAAGTGATATTGTTAAATAATTAAAACATTGAAAATGAACCAGTGGATAACCTCTATCTTAGCACACGCACACTCATTCTGTTACATTGATCTTTAAATAAACTCCGCCCCTGAGAGAACTCTATCGTACAAAGTATTGGTGTTATATATTTTCCTTTCATAACGAATAATCACCAGTTAGTTGGCATTGGTTTTAATATGCATATTGAATGTTTCTAGTTACCCATACGCAGCGTACTCCTAGGGTTAATTGCACGAACTGGTGTTGAATACTTGCTTCGATCTCACGCACTCCGGTACTCGTTTAACACGTTTACTGTTTGTGGTTAAAAGCCCTTACTGTTTTATACATTAAGGTTCCCCATTATACATTATGATTAAGTCGGCCGACGTAATTTTATTCGCACTTAGAAATTGTTGTAGGCTGGCCGCGCGGAACTGTTTTTATGTATAGATAGATAGATAGGCCGAATTAATCTAGGCCTATCTTATGCCCGAGGCCACTGGTTTTAATTTACGCACTTTACTGTCTGATGCTGGCTGTCTGTTGTGCACTCTCTAATACCAAACTGCACACTCTGATGACACACTGTAGACTGTGTCACAAGGCTGCTGCTATGTGATTACGCAATGCGTCTGGCAGTTGTTTTGGCTGACTGTATGTGTGTTGCATTGCTGTTCTGGAGGCTCCTTACAGGTGAAAGTCTGGCAATTTGGAAAGTGCTTAAAATGATGATTTGAATTAATATGAAATTAAACTGGGGTGGCTCACAATTCCGTACCGCTACAACATACAAAAAACCACAGCTACACCAACATAGATACTAATCTTGAAATATTACACTACTTACCCAAAGGTCGAAAACTTAACACAGCAGAACAATATGAAATATACAAACACCACACAACACAACCAAACAACATACTAAACGACCAATTGTAATGGGGCAAAAAGGGGTATTATATTTTATTGTAATTTTATTCTGTTTTATTCACTTTATATGGGCCCAAAACAGCGAGTCACCTATATAAAACGGTTCAGTGCGTTGGAAGACGGCGTGGTCAACAACGGTTTAATTCACAGAATTCCAGGGCGCACATGCCTGTGCTTTCCGTTGGGGAGAAGAATAAAAAACTTTGTAACTAACAACCAGCCACGATGGAATGCGGCAGGTATGCAACAACGCAATACAATTCTAAGAACTGTAGTACTGTGCGACGCGTGCAAACACCAGCAGGTGCGCAACCGACGCAGAGAAGCTAAAACAACATGGCTTGAAGGTGATATTTTCCCAACATGTGCTCCTGTGCTGGCGGAAACATGATGAGAAATCCCGCCCATTTGTGTGACGTGCAGCGAGGCAGTGAGATTTCGTCGACGTCCAACCCACGGGAGTTGCACTTGTTGAATGTACGGTGACCGGGACTTTAGCACCAGAAGGCATTGATACCCGTCTTGTTCAAAAAAGTTGAGAAGTGGGGTTTTCTGTTAACCCTCGTGGCAGTGCTCAACCAACGCTTCGTCTGGCCAGGCGAACTACCAAACGTGGAGCCTCAATAAAATTTAAAATTTAATTAGAAAATCTATCCGGAGTAAAATGAAGCAGTAAAATAAATAGTGAGTGTAGTGGTTGACAGAGAAGAAGAAAAACATGGAATAATAAACTTTTTGGGACACCGTAAAAGGGACTTGGTGTGAGACGCGCCACGCTTTCGGGGAGGACGCCACCAAAATACGTAACAGTACAAAATTAAATTATTTTTTTTTATGAGATCTCTAAAACAAGTAAATGGGGTTGGGGTAAATTGATGGAATGAGAGTAGAGTGTGCAGCAATCTGGGTCGCCTTGAATTAATTAATCCATAGTATAATGTAGAGATAAGTAATAGGTTAAAAATGTTAAAATTGTTGCTGGAAAAAAGGGGCTTCACCTCAATATCGAATACAGTTTAATTGTTGGAGTTATGATTGGAATTATAATAATAAATTCATTACTTTGTTTTACGTAATAAAAGAGCGAATAATCATTCCAAATACCTTATTTCATTTGCTGCACTGATAAGTTCGTCGTACGAAATGGGTTAAGTCCCACACTAGAGATTCGGCCAGATCACAAGAATTAAAAGGTAGGTGGAAGTTTCAAACTTTAATTAATATAATAAAGAGATAAATATAGCTACACAATTACAGTATAAATCACACACACTTTTTGACACAATTATACATAAAACTAACAATAATTTGGATCCCCGCGCCAATCCCCTTCCTCCACGCACCACCCCCACTATACCTTTCAAAATAAAAACCGTTACAAGTTAATGGCAGTTTGTCTCAAAGCTGACGAAGGCGAACACCACGCCGAAACGCGTACGAGAATAAAAGACAAGTAAGTTTCACAAGTTGAAAGTTTCAATATTCTATAAAGTTTAGTGCTGTGAAAAAACATGATGAACAATCAAAACAACTATTCTTTCAATATTTTGTTTAATTTGTGTATTTTTTTGTATACGTGTTTCCATATCTCCATTCTGATTTTTTTTTAATGTTTCACTATTTCTTAAAGTATGTAGAATATTATTTAATATATAATAAATAATAATACAAGGGGTGGCTGAAATGTAATGAACAGTTGCTCATAACTCGCAAATGAAAAAATATGGCATAAAAGTATATTTTATTTGCTACAAAAACTTCTCATTCCATCAACGATGAATGGTGGCGGTCTTTTCTTGATTTGTGACCTCACTGCTGTGTCCATCCATCGTGAAATGAATGCTCTTAATATCCTTTTTAATTCCGGAAAGAAGTGAAAATCACAGGGCACCAAAATCTGGTAAGTATGGAGGGTGTAGAATAGGTTCATATTTCAACTTCACAAGAGCCTTGGCAGTTGCATGTGATATGTTTGGCAGAGCACTATCGTGTTGCACAATTATTGGCTCCGTGGATTGTCGAACACAATACACATGTATTGTAAGGTGTTTTAATGTCTCTATGTATTGCACAGAATTTACAGTCAACTCAGCTTCCAGGTAGTCGGTCGCATACACGTGTTTGGAATCTCAGAACACATCTTCTTCGTAGTCATCTTCTTCTACCTGTTGGGTGTCGAGGTTTTCGAGAGAGCTGTTCTTGTTATCCTGTCCAGTACCAAAACTGTGGCACAGGCCCAAACTGCTCATCTGCCTTCTACACTCTTCTCGATGTTATCCCCACAACACTATCAGAGAATTTTTTTCAGAGGGTTGTGTGTTGAAATTTTTTTGTGGCTAACCATAGTGCCAGTATTCCATGCTCTGTCGTTTTTCTTCTGGGTCATAATGATCCGCCCAAGTTTTGTCTCCTGCACAATATTGAAAAGAAAACCATCTGCCTCGTCACGATAACGTTTCAGGAGCTGTTCACAACATTGCATTTGTTGTTGTTTGTTCATTTCTGTGAATTTGCGTGGCACCCACAGATTTCACTACTTGTGCAGTAATGTGTTCTACTTGTTCTTTTGTTATGCCTATCTCAGTGGCAATGCGTTGTATAATGTGATGGTCATTTTGAATCAATGCAGCCACCTCCTTGTGGTGCTTCTCATCAGTCACAGAAACTGATCGACCACTGTGACGTTCATCTTCAATATTCACTTTACCAGCTTCTGATGAACAACATTTAATTTCCCACCTACTCATAGTACTTCGATCAACAGTTTCATAACTACAAACGGCTTTTAGACGACAATGAATGTCATTAGCATTCACTTTTTCTACAGTTAAAAATCCAATCACTACATGTTGTTTTAAGACTCATTGATACAGCAGGCATACTCAACTCCATAGCAGTGGCGACTGACAGAAAATGAGAGTGTGTGAATTACATTTCATCCACTCCTCGTACTTTATATTTTAAAACAAGAATATATTGTATTGGTTTTTCTTTTCAATGTTTTGACAGTTTTTTGATTTAAATTATCATCAGAAATCTAATTTAAAATGACGATGATTCATAAATTTGTAATTATAATAATAGTGTTTAAATATAATGTAATAATATTTGGAATATTCATGGTATGCTCTGTGCGCGTACTTTGTTGTTTTATCTAAATTGACTTACTCTTAAAACGTTACAAATAATTAAATAGAATGTATTCTGTTCTTAGATGAATGTTCCATTTGATTACCACGGTTCAATTATTGGACCAAAAGGGCAGTCTATACGTGAATTGAGTAAGACGTATGATGTCCACATTGATGTGCCAAACAGGAATAGTGAGCATCTCGATATCATTAAGGTAATAATTTTTTTGTATTTATTTAATAGTTATAAACCAGTAGCTCCCTCCACAATTGAGGGGATCGGTGCAAGATAGTGCCACACGTTTTTTATTTAAAAAACTTTGAAGTTTAATCAAATCCTTGAATCTTTTAAAACTAGTTACATGGCGTTTGTTGTATTCATTCAACTGTGAACAAACTGCGCACATTATTTGCTATCATATACTATTGTTACACATTATAGCTACTAAATGCACGTCCACATCGCAGTTTATGAAAAAATTGGTTTGGCACTATCTTGCAGCAATCACCTAAGTTGAAATGTAATATAACCAAAAGTGGATTGTTGTGTTCCTTTTGAATTAATGTATTTCTGTTTCTCCGTAAATTATTTATTTAATTGGTACTTACTGTAATAGAAATTACATATATAAAATCAAATAAACATTTTCTCACGACTCTGCTTCTAAAGTAGTAAACAATTTTATAAGGAAGTTTATTCAGATTTACATCTTCATCTGCCTGTTCCGATTTCAAAGATGCACTCCAGCCATCTCTTCCTGGGCCTATCCACACACCTGTGTTATATAGGTTTATATTTTCAGACTTCCTTGGCCAGTCGTGAATCTGACATTCTTTCTAAGTGTTCTTCCCCACCATTGCTTATAATGTTTTAATTTTTCATTCAACTTAAAAACTTGTAGTTCTTCTCTAATGGCGTCATTCTTTATGTGATCAGGTTTAGATCAACTTTCAACTCTTCTTAAGAATGCCATTTCCGAGGCGTGTATTTTACTCTTGTTTCTTGGTTGTTGTCCATAATATGACAGTACAGGGACCTCTATAACTTTGTGAAACTTTATTTTGTATTTTTACATATCTTGTTTCTAAAAATACAATTGATTGTCTTACAGATGTACTTACAAAGAGTTTTCTTATTTCTATATTTGAATGTCAAAGACTGAGGGCCACATCATATTCCCAACAACCATATAGCCTAACCATTTTTACATTGTTGGTAAGAAACTAAAACATGTTGATTGGTTCTTATCAACAATGCCAAAATTATGAACAAGTACACTAATAAACTAATAGACTAAGTATGTGGTACATTCTGAAATGGTCAGTGTATATAGACATTATAATTGATAAGAGATTGTGTGTGTGTGTGATATTTACCTTTTACAACAGTTTTAGATTAAAACCAGTATTTCTTTTACTGTGGTTGTTACATGTGAACCAAACTTATGCTGACTCATTGTTACAATTATTACTGTGATAATAAACAATTTCATCTGTTAATTGAATCTGACAACGCATACCATGGTCCATACTGCCTGTTCTAGAGACAGTCAGATGTTTTTTGGTGCCATGTTTTAATCGCCTGCTCATAATTTTTCAGATTACCGGAACACCGGAAAATGTTGAAAATGCCAAATTGGCAATTGAAGATAAAATCAAGGAAATTGATGCTGAAAGACAAGATCGAATACTGAAATCATTTGAGTTGAAAGTAGGTATACAAAATTCTAATGTATTTTCACTAGTATAGTTTTGGCATTCCCACTTACCATGTGTGAACATAATGTTGATATATTTTCATATAGCACGATACGCTGGTCATTATGATTCATTTTTAATGACTCGTATTATTTTTGTTTACATTTTTCAAAAATAATTACTGATAGCAATATAAAAGTGTGTACTAATTTTTTTTGGCTCACTTTCCCATTTCTAAAGATAATTTTCTTCATAAAAAAAACTATTTGTGTTTACTCGTGGGAACTCTATCATGTGGCAGTGAATTTATTCGTAAGTGTAGAGCTTTATACAGTAAAACTAGGCTAATTAAATTGTTGTCTATGTAAAGCCATTAAAAAAATATCTTTAATTTGAACTGTTTTTGGTTAATCTGGAGTAAAACGTCTGTTCAAATACATTAAGAGACAAACTTGTTATATTAATTTTTTAATATTTTATTAATATGGAATATTAGTAACTTTCACAAACATTTTGTTCAGGTGCCATCTTGTTATACAAGAAAATCAAATTTGCTTTCCTTTTTTGGGCAGAGTTCGTTTAAGCGAACCAGAAGTAGCGGAATTTGTTATCCGAAATAATTTACTCTTGCTTGAAATGTTTACCAATGACTTTACCTTTTATTGTTAAATTACGTACAAATGAATGTGACTCTACTGTGCGAAACAAGCACGCTACTATACGCCACGAGGCGTAGTTCAATTATTCAAGTTAAAATTCCCCTCAAACATTTCACAAGCCCTCCAAAATAACATATTCAATTATATTATTAATTATATTGTTATTAAAATTACTCCACAACCCAGCACTCCTAATTAAATATAGTTGGATATTCTCTCATTCACTCACTCACATTCTTATGGTACAATTTTTGTTAATTTTCCCCAAATTGAGCTCATTTTAATTAAAGTTATTTAGTAATTGAAAATTTTGTATTGACCCTTATTTAACATTTTGTGTACCCCCCATTTTGTCACTTAGCTGAAATCAGTCCTGCAGACGTCCCATCGCTGAACTCGCACTATGGATGTTAAAATTTTACCAAACTTTGTGTTTACGTTTTATATGTTAATAACGTTGAACTGTTACTTCACTTTATACAAAATACTCCACTTTTACATTGTACGGGCGAACGTCCGAGACTTAGTTTTATAAATTTTAGATATGCAGCCGGCCGGCTTAACTGATGTTGCGTGACTAAGAACGATTTACAATGCTTCATTGCTGAGGTGGGGAGTAGCTGCGTCACCAGTCTCTTTGTGTCGAGTCCCACACCTTAGTTGTTTACAAGCGCATTTATTACGTTTTGCATACTTTTGGATGACGTATGCTTGGGTGCAGCTTGTTGACACATTCGTCTGACAAAATGATGCTGTTGTTTCTGGACGTATACTCCCGACCTTGACGCAATTTCTGTCCACTCGATATTGCGTAGTTGCAAACCTTCATAAAACTACTAGTTTCTTATATGTGACTTTGAATAAAACTACAATTTAAATTGATTATTCCCCAAAACACAGTAGGGCCAGAATTGTACCGTTACAAACTGGAAACAGATAAGTAGACACCAATCGTGTATCTTTGTGGACAGATGCTTGCATCGTCAAATTTGTGAATTTGACTAGCCTAATTTCCACAATGATATGTACCCGTTTTTTTGTAACAGTACCGTCTGTCATTGCTCCTTGTTCCTTGGCAAGTCAGTCAGCCATCATGACTGTTGCTTTCAGTTCTGCCTGCTTGTGTTCATCAAAACGTTTAGTTATTTTGCGTTTCTGTTGTGTGAGCTGTGCTCTGTAGTGAGACATTACATTCGCCTTACATAGTACTGTACTAGTATATACAGACTAGTTTGATTTAGTGACTTCTTGTTGTGTAGTTTTATTGTGCTACGTTAATTACAGTCTTTCAAAACAAGCCTGGACCCAATATAAAACATTAACATTTGGCAAAAAGGTTGGCATTAATTGAAAGTGAAAAGAGGGCAAAAAATAAATCTAAAATAGCTAAGGAGTTGAAGATACTTGCCAAAAAGACTGTCAGCAGAACTTAAGAAAAGACTTTGGATATAATGTGTAACATCACCAATAAAGATACAAAAAGGGCACAATGACCATAACATTCTGATTTGGTTGGGTGTGATGACTATGTATTGAAATGGGTTAAGCGAGTAAGGGGCAAAAAAATTCCAGTGAGTGACTGCTCATCAGAGCTAAAGCTGAAGATTTTACATCTATTTTAGGAAAAAATGGTTGTGAAGAAGGGAATTATATTTCCTTCAAAAGTGCTCATGGGAAACGTTGATCTGGTGATGTTAAAAGCTGAAAATTCATGGACACGTGATTTTGTAACGTTTATTTATTTCACCCACTCATAATTTTAATTTCGTTTATTAATACAGTTATGTTTTCGTCCATATTTCAGACGCCATCTTTAATTATTACCAGCTATGAGAAAAAAAGTTTACTTACCAATTCCCAGGATACGGTTAGACGAACGGGAGAACAGAATTAGGCTGTTTTCAGGAAATGAATCGTTTTTTGTTCTACAGATACCATTACCCTTTATTCTTATTCATAACATTTATACATTAAACCCCTTTTTAAAGAATGGAAATCACATTATTTATTCGGCCATGAGGCGCAACTCATTAAAATCAAGTTAGCAGTAATTACTACCACCATTATTTTTTACTCTTTAACAAAATAGAATTCATAATAAAAAATCATAAATTTGAATTATACGTATATATATCGCAGCCCAGCACGTCTTAATTATATATTCTGTACATTCACACAGACACACACACTTTCATGCGGTACATATTTTCATTTTTTAACCCTCATCTTTTCTTTGAATAAATACATGGATTATTTAATTGGCCAATTTAATTAAAGTTTTTCTTCCAATTAAAATAATGTTTATCTCACTTATTTAAAATTTTGTTAATCCACATTTTATACGTGCGGGCGAGACGAAAAACTGTACTTAGCCGGCGGGCGAGCGAACAGAAGATGTTAATTCCCGACTGCCTTTGTTACATTCAGCGCAGAACGCTGTCAACGCCCTGCATTCCAAGTGACGTATTGCTAGGTTTGGCTCTGACGTCATCGGGTGTGACTTCTCCAGTGCATAGTTCAAATGTCATATGGCTAAAAATAACTGCTTCGCTTGCGTCCTGATGGTGACCTTGACATTCACTCGCTCACATGGCATATGTTGTTATTATTTCAAGTAAAACTCACAATTATTATTTTTGTGTCCACTTTCCCCAATTTACCCTGGGTGGGCCTAACCCGTCCCGTTACAATGTGTTGCAAATGATTTCTGATAGACACTTAAAAGAAATTTTTAACGTGATAAGAATGGCTCATTCTTCAAATGCATTTGTGACAAAACACTTTTTTTAAGAAGAAAGTTGTATGATGCCAAACATGGTAAGGAGCGCTTAACATTCTTAATTAGAACAGATATCGATGGCTCAGAAAATCTGCTTTTGTAACAATAAGGAAGCCAGGTAACTTACATTGGTTCAAAAATTTAATGGCAAATCCAGTTCAGTGTGCATGTATGATCAAACAGTAAAGCTTGGCTGAGGTGAAATTTTCAATAGATTTCTTTTGAACTCAAAGAAAATTTCAGAATCAAAACTGAATCGTCGTATTTATTGACAACTGTGTATAGCACATGTTTTCCAGCAGTGGAAAATGTAAAGTCTCTGTTTTACCCTCAAACTTGACTTCAGTAGTTTAGCATATATACCAAGGTGTAATAAACAGTTTTAAGCATTTTTACAGATGGCTTGTGTTCAAACAAACTGCTAAGTTGCTACTAAGCTGAGCACAAAGAAAAATCAAGATTAACATCCTTCAAGGTATTGTGTGTGCAACACAGGTCTTGGGAACAAAGTAACACAAAGTAAGATCCTTACTTGGTTTTACAAATGTGGTTGATTCTGTTACATGAAGTGGAAAATGAAGGTGCTACAGAGTCATATCTACTGTGGGTGATTGGTAAGATGTTATGAGTCACATGTTCATTATGAGTATTCTGTAAATGAAGATGTAGACTTGATGTTGTGTGGTGAACTGACAGACATGGAGATCATGGCTGATGTTATGAAGAAAAGAACGCATGGCGTATTTTCCAGTGAAGAAGAGAAGCCACAACTTGGTGATTCTGATTCCAGCAGCTTCACAGTATCAATTTACATTCAAGACTTGAGGTGGTTTGTTGAAGGCCAGCACAACATAAGTGACGATATTTTTCAGGCACTTGATAAACTTGGAGCATTTACTACAATTCAGTATATTAAAACTTCAAAATGTGATAAGATATTTCTAGCCTTTTTAAAAGATTGTACAGTATGTATTCCATACTACCAGAATAATTACGTACAAAGAATATTTTTAATTAAACAAATAAAGTTATACTAAATCTCGGTTTTTGGTTTTATTTTTCTGCTCTTCTTCAAAGTTTCCCATGTTCTTTTGTAATTTGACAATTCAAATTTTTTGTTGGCTTCATCAACTCCAGATTATCCGAGGTTTGCTGTATCTATGAAAGCAGATATGAGACCAAGTTATTGGTATGTATATTTTCCTAACTCTCAGTTAATTATAATTGCACCATTAAATTGTGTTTGTTTGTAGGGGATGAGAGAGAGAGAGAGAAATAGCATGTGGGTAGTAGTCTTTATGATTACAGTTTTTATTTATTATTTACTATGTGCTGTATATAAGTTTCCTTAACTTTTACCTGTGTAAAGTTACACTTTTTAAAGATAATTTTTCAGTCCCCCTCAAGGAAATTCTTCTTTAGTTTATTCCAGGAAACTCTGGTCTTGGTGGTTAGTTTATTCATGCGTGTGCGCACGTGCGCGTGTGTGAAAACAGGTGGATATGACAGAATGATAAGTTTCATTGTTAATTGTTCATACAAACATAGTTTGCTGATACAAGACTACAACATTGACTCCATACTGGATACAGAAGGAAAATAATTATATTTAGTTAAGACGTGTCCGTTTCTTAACTAAATATAATTATTTCACTACGACTCGGAACATATACAGGGGAAACAAAAGACAATATGAACAATTACTAGCGCACATAAACAAAATACATAAAAACATAACCTTTACTGCCGAATACGAACACAACAATAGCATAAACTTCTTAGACCTCTCCATCACATAACTTGAACACAGGCACAAATTCAGTATATACAGAAAACTGACACACTAATACACAACTCCTCCATCACCCAATACAACACAAACTAGCTGCCTTCAGAACCATGATATATAGACTTAACAACATCCCCCAAGATGAAAAAGACTACAAAGACAAACTAAACACGATAAAATATCTAGCAGAATCCAACGGATACGACAGAACAATAGTCAATAAACTCCTGCACAAAACAGACAAAGACAGAAAACAACAAATTCATAACACTTAACATATATCAACAAACAAACTGAAAAAATAGCCCACAAATTCAAAAAAGCAGGTTACAAAATTGCTTACAAAACTACTAACAAAACAGAACACACTATCAAAACACACACACAAAGCACAAAACAAATTCAATCTTCCTGGTGTTTACAAACTAAATTGCTCGGATTGCAACAAATTCTACATAGGCCAGACAGGACGTAGCTTCAAACAAAGATACATTGAACACACAAAGGCACTCCACTCCACTACAGAATCCACCTTTGCAAACCACCTCATTGAAGCAAACCACACATACAAAAACATCGACAATAACATGTAAAATAACACGTACACACAAAAGGCCGAAAACCAGACACTCTAGAAGAATTGGAAATATACAAACACACGCAAACAAATAAAAACGACATCCTAAACGAACAGATGCAGTTCAAATCACACGTATTATTCGAACATATCACACCTTGTGATGTTAATAAATACGTCTAAATATATTAAATACATAAAATACTCTGCCAGAACTTACCTGCAAGCATTCACAACTACTTACCTCGTATTAAAATTTTATCAGAAGACCAAGGTCGCCACGATTATTTTTTATAGGTTAAAATATCAAAAACCTTTATACTCCACCTTAATAAAACAAAGGACAATTTAGCAATCTGACCACCCCCGCTAATAATTCAGAAGATCCCCGGAACGTTTAGACGAATCTTGCAGCACAGAAATGAGAAAGTGGTAATGACGAAATAACTTAGTCTAACACATTTTTATGTTATGAAAATGAAATATTTTTACTCACATAAAGACGGAAATTCTTCATACATAAACACAAAAAGAACAAAACACATTTGGTAATGGTTGAATCGGCCTTACCCTTACATACTATTTATACTATAGAAAGTAGCCCAGCTTTGCACACACACACACTACCACACCATTTGAAACCCCTTTAAAATATTATATTAAAAATAAAAAAATAGATTGTCTTTCCACATTCCTGTTTCGTTTACGGTAATTCACGGTCGCGATGCCGGCCGAACACGTGCTTTATCCCGCGGTTCGAATGTCCGTACTTAACTGTTTTCACTTTGTGACTCCACCGCACCAATTTATAACTGTGATCTGTTGATTAATTTACTGGGTCCCGGTCGGTATTAACGATATTATTGAAGTGACACATTTAGAAAGTTCAGCCGACCGGGGCCTTATAACACGATCAGTGTCTGTTAATGGAGTCCGGCTTCTCGTGGACTGCGTCACGCATCTATTGCAAGCAAGCGGATATTGATGCCCGGCCGAACGAATTTCGTCGACGCTCATAGTTGAGTTGTTGCAGTTGAGCGACTATGTGCCTGACACATAGTGGTTTTTGCTGTGTTTCACGCCGACGATATTTAGGCGCTTCTGGTTTGATGTCACTAAAGAGGCGGACCTTACGTTTCATATCCACCGTTTCACTTAATGAAGGTGCATAAAATTGGTTTCCTGACATCTTGGTTTTTTGAACGGTAGCATCACCCCGAGCGTATACTCACTTGACGCGTGTGTTCGCGCTGTCACATTCAAACACAGTTCTTGGAAATGAGGCTTGCTGCATACCTCTGTACTGATTGCACAATATTATATTGCGTTGCTGCTTCGTTACAAACTGTTCTATACACGTGGTCTGTCACAATGGAATAAAACTTACACCATATTTTTTATAAATCCCCGAAATGAAATCAAAATAAAAATACCAACATTTTTGGACCGTTACAATACCCCCTCAATGAGAAGTCTTCTGTCCAAAACAGAAGAAATCTCATTGATAAAACCCCTAAGAGGACCGGTGAGGAACTGGTGCCAACAACCCCCTTATGGATCTTACACTTCATGGGTCCACGACCCCCCCCCCCGGCTCGGCGACTATGGGCGCATCTGAACGAGATCACTGGACTTCTCTGTAAGAGATCCCAACACCGAAAAATCGAACAGACACGCACCACAGCGCACCTCGCCTTCTATCATGCTACCCCAAAAATCCTCAATCCCTGGCTTAGATCATGCCAGATCCTCCACCGATATGTTTCCCCTTATATGCAAGCTGGGCTGCCTTTAGCAGAAACTGGGCTCACACACACACTCATACTACATATTATGAAATGAAAATATTCTTTGAAAATTTACTTAAATTACAACTCACTGGTTGTTTTCATTTAAAATCAAATCACAAATTTTGTATCTATTTTGAATTATTCTCTTCATTGGTTTTTGTTTTTTGTTGTCAAAATTTACATCAATGGAACACTTCTTAAGAATAAAAAACATCCTTAGCCTAACATGTGATTACCTAGAGTCTAACAATACAATTCAACAAAATAATTCAATAATAATAAACATGGTTAGTACACGAGCAATACAATAATCAAAGTTTACAAATATCCATTATCTGGCAGGCGTAAAATCAGGATTAAATTTTTTTTTTTTTTTTTTTTTTTTTTCAAAAAAAAATTTTTAATTTAAAAATTTCCAAAAAAAATCTTAAATTCCAAAAAATTTAACTTTCTTAAAATAGTTTTCTTCTCCTATTGAAATTATTTAAATCAGTTAAAAACAAAAGTTGGATTAACTTCATTGCTAAACATGCCTAGTATATGACTTCACTATAAGCTGATCAAAACTAGGTCAAGTCCACAACCTTGACCTACATACGTTATATACAAGTTCTCTGAAATTACATTTAGCATCTGTAATATTCTCTCTTAAAACACAAAAACATAATAAAACTTTTAAACGAACAAAATATTATTATAAACAACAATCAAATTGATATTTAAATTATTCAAATAAACACTTTCGAGCTTTACATTTCCAAATTCTATCAAAAATTTGTCACTGGTTTCGATTAAAAATTTTATATTCTTGTTATAGATCTCTTTCTTTATTTGACAATCTTATTCTCCATTACTGTGGGTGATTTAAATACTTATAACAATTTAATTTACCACTTGGTAGGCTTACACTTATAATCTCTACCCCTCTGACTCTAATACTCATCAACTTTAACTAGCGTGACACCCATCTCTATCAAAATATCTATCCAACAATCTCTAAACCCAACTTATCATTAAACCCAAATCGCCACATTCTCTCAATATATATAAAAAATACTCTCTAACCCTTTGTACCTAGGATACGTGTGTTTCCCTCCCAAAAAGCTCATTTCCTTAATCTGGACCCTGGATTCTACCTAAGGCGACCCCTTCCCCCTAAATAGGTCCCATCCCGTCCCAACCCTTATGTTGCGGACTCCTACATTACACTACCCCCTATTACAAAATTACCATCCCCAATAATCTCAATCATATTTACCCCACTTCAACTACAACAAAATAACATCATCAATTATAAACATCAATATATCACTCAATAATCTACATGTATTCCACATATCTACTGTGTCAACATCAATACTGCTCAAATTCTATTACCTTAACTCACAACAACATTACATTAATTCAACACATTATTTTCATCTCTACTACCATTTTAACTTTAACTTGGACTGATCTACATGTCCCACAAAATACTAATCACCCATCCTCTTTTATTATTTCTGACAATTCATTTAAAATCTTACTACATTAAATGACTTTTCTCATATTATAAAATAACACCATTGACACATTAAAACATTATCTTTAATATTAATTACCTGGAACATTTATAAACAATTTAGCAGTGACCCTTTACTACTGATCAGCTGATGTTCTTAATAAAGTGAAGACACCTTTCAAAAAATTAGGCAGATTACATTAAATATATATGCTTATCAATACTTACATCTACCATCAATGTTTCCCCTTTCTCTGATTCTGGTAATTTTATGTTAACCGCCTGCCAGTCGGTTTAGTTATCTACTCAGTTTCAAAATACACACATTATATAAACACATATTTTTCATCAATTCTTATATCTAACCTACTACAATAAAATATTACATTTAAAATTATAGAATGAACACCGTATACTGAATGTATGAGCACATATTTATTTGAGTGGAATACAAACATTTTTATTAGAGCAAAATTTAAAGTTAGCAATTTTTATGATATAAAATTTAAATTCGTGGCTCCTCTGAGCAACCCCCTGGTCCATACACAAAAATTTTCAAATTTATTATTAATAATTATTATATATCGTCTTTCAGTTATTATTAAATTTTTCAATTATCATTTTTATTTAACACAATTAATTCAAATCATCTCATTATTGAATTAAAATCTGAGTTACACCTGTAAACATTTTTATTATAGCTGACTGATATTATAAAATTTTTTATACTTACAGTCCATTTAAATTGACATACACAAAATATATACACCATACTTCCACCTCACCTCTGAAACATTTAACAAACATGTTAGTTTTTTAAAATTTTAATTATACAACATTTAAATCAATCAGAATATTTAAAACATCTCAAATTATTTTAATCAAATTAATTACTGAAAATACAACTTCCATTGCCATCATAGCAATTATAATTAGCCAATTACTGTCTCCAAAACTTATTCGGTTATTTATTTAAATTGCAAATATTAATATTATTATTATAATAATTACCTACATATCTTGTTTACTTACATTCTACAATACACACAAATAGATTTATTAAACATTTATTTACAAACTTCTGTCACTCACTGTACCATTTTTTCACACTTCAATGTCCCAGTCTGCCAGGTCAAAACCATAAAACAAAATATTTATAACTGTCCTTTATCGTTTTATAGCCTACCCTCCATCATCATAGATTAATCTTTGCTTTGTATAGCAATTTTCAATTTTATTACCACACAAATTACTGTCTTGTATGTCGTAACCACAAAAACCAAATTCATTCATTTTACCAAAATAATCATAAAACAAGTCAACGTTTATTATTTAGGCACACTTCTACCCTTACTTTCCACTCATAATTTCTATTCAATTCTTCTACCAACACGGAACTCTTGCCCTTCATCAACAACACTTGTGAACACTGGTTCAGAAAAAATAAGGGGAAAATTTACCCTCTGCCCCCATTCTACCACTATACTATCTTTTCTCTCTCTAACTCATAAGCATACATTAACATTTCATCATCACTACGTTCTGCAATTTCATCAGTACTCTCACTATTTATTTTCACCGTATCACTTTCTGATACTAGCTCTTCAAATACACTACTATTCTCAGTATTACATTCATTATTTTCAACATTATCATTATCATTTGTTGACTCTTTGTCATTATAATTTTCATTCGTATTATCTTTATTTGGATTTATTACAACTACTCCCATTCGCTCACTACTCTGCTCTAATTTACTCAAACTAGTTCTTATTGTTTCGTTATTATTTTCCAAACATTTATCCATTTCTTGGATCTCATTTTTTAATTCATCAAAACTACTCTTTTGAGCATCGAATTTCTCATTAAAATCCCTATTTTGTCTGTCAAATTTGTCATCAAGTCTAGCGCTTATTTCGTTATTTAATATTGGAATCACTTTTCATTTCTTTAAATTTTGCATTTAAGTTGCTATTTATATTTTCAGACATGGTTTTTATTAGATTAAACAGATCGTTTATTGACACCTTTTTTCCTCCACCCCTATGCTATCGTTAGGTCTATTCTTATCTTGTTCATCAGTCATTTTCAAAATTTATTTATATCATACCCTTTATATAATGCCCCCTTAAATCAAAATACCCCCTACATAAAACAGTTAGCAATACATAAAAGTAAACACACGCTAGCTCTACCCAAACATAACCTTATTTAACATAATTATATACGATAATATTACATAAGTACGTCATTACCACTCCTATTTTCTGTGCATTAAAATAGGTCTATCTCGTATAAATAAAATTAAACGAAAATCCTGGCAGCGAGAGCCAATGTGATGTTAATAAATACGTCTAAATATATTAAATACATAAAATACTCTGCCAGAACTTACCTGCAAGCATTCACAACTACTTACCTCGTATTAAAATTTTATCAGAAGACCAAGGTCGCCACGATTATTTTTTATAGGTTAAAATATCGAAAACCTTTATACTCCACCTTAATAAAACAAAGGACAATTTAGCAATCTGACCACCCCCGCTAATAATTCAGAAGATCCCCAGAACGTTTAGACAAATCTTGCAGCACAGAAATGAGAAAGTGATAATGACGAAATAACTTAGTCTAACACATTTTTATGTTATGAAAATTAAATATTTTTACTCACATAAAGACGGAAATTCTTCATACATAAACACAAAAAGAACAAAACACATTTGGTAATGGTTGAATCGGCCTTACCCTTACATACTATTTATACTATAGAAAGTAGCCCAGCTTTGCACACACACACACACACTACCACACCATTTGAAACCCCTTTAAAATATTATATTAAAAATAAAAAAATAGATTGTCTTTCCACATTCCTGTTTCATTTACGGTAATTCACGGTCGCGATGCCGGCCGAACACGTGCTTTATCCCGCGGTTCGAATGTCCGTACTTAACTGTTTTCACTTTGTGACTCCACCGCACCAATTTATAACTGTGATCTGTTGATTAATTTACTGGGTCCCGGTCGGTATTAACGATATTATTGAAGTGACACATTTAGAAAGTTCAGCCGACTGGGGCCTTATAACACGATCAGCGTCTGTTAATGGAGTCGGCTTCTCGTGGACTGTGTCACGCATCTATTGATGCCCGGCCGAACGAATTTCGTCGACGCTCATAGTTGAGTTGTTGCAGTTGAGCGACTATGTGCCTGACACATAGTGGTTTTTGCTGTGTTTCACGCCGACGATATTTAGGCGCTTCTGGTTTGATGTCACTAAAGAGGCGGACCTTACGTTTCATATCCGCCGTTTCATTTAATGAAGGTGCATAAAATTGGTTTCCTGACATCTTGGTTTTTTGAACGGTAGCGTCACCCCGAGCGTATACTCACTTGACGCGTGTGTGCGCGCTGTCACATTCAAACACAGTTCTTGGAAATGAGGCTTGCTGCATACCTCTGTACTGATTGCACAATGTTATATTGCGTTACTGCTTCGTTACAAACTGTTCTATACACGTGGTCTGTCACAATGGAATAAAACTTACACAATATTTTTTATAAATCCCCGAAATGAAATCCAAATAAAAATACCAACATTTTTGGACCGTTACAACCTCATGCACACAACATCGATCTATCGAAAATCGATTTTGTCGCCAACAACAAGACGGATAATTCTACCAGCGGCAACCTCTGAAGAAGCTTTTTAAAAGTGAAAACCGGTTCAGGTTATAAGGTAAAGCTTTTACGTTTTTACCCATAAAAAGTTTTGTGTTCTGAGTCATAGTGAAATAATTATATTTAGAAAATATCTGATTTGCATTATAGAACTCATACAAGGTACACGACATACAAGGTATACGAGATTTCTAACATACATCATGAAATCATTTCTAACATTTCACACATCATAACATGAAGAACTGAAATACATGGTTAAACATGTAAAAGCTTGGAGACTTATTACTGAATTTGTCATAAAATTTTCTAGATAAATATTGTTTAAGTGTCCAAATATGTGTAGCATCTTCTTACTAGCCAGTTGCTCCCCTGTTGGTGCAACAACATCCCTCCAGTGAACATAGTGCAGTAGTAAAGCCCAGTTTTGAAAACTATACTACATACAATCAAATGTATTTGATACTGGTATTCAGTCACTTTCATATTTTCATAAGGTCATGGATTATAATCCATAACAATAAACATTTTATTATCTTATGTATATTTTGATAGGTTATTTATATTTTATATAAGTCGAACTGATAGAGGGTGTGTTTTTGTTGTAGAATTACTACATTGATATATGTTGGAAATTATAGAAAAACTGATTAGATTAATTATAAAATCAAGTTATTGGTATAATAAAATGATTGAGTATTACTAATGTGGTTTTGTGTACAGCAGTACTTAAGTATAACGTTGCTCATTTCTGATTACAGCTGACGGTAGATCCAGAGTATCACCCAAAAATAATTGGCAAACGTGGTCAGGTTATCAGCAAAATACGAATGGACCACAACGTTCAGATCAATTTCCCCAGAAGAGGTGAAGAGGCTGAAAATGTTATTACAATAGTAGGCTATCAGGAAAATGCTGAAGCAGCTCGAGATTCTATTATGAAAATTGTCAAGGAACTTGTAAGTATTTTTGTCACTTTTTTTTTTTTTTTTTTTTTTTTTTTTTTTTTTTTTTTTTTTTTTTTTTAAGAATACTAATGATAAACTGCTATGTGTACTGTGTGCAGGATGAAAAGACAAAAGAAGAAGTATTCTTGGACCATAGAGTGCATTCACGACTCATTGGAACACGAGGCCGAAGTATTCGCAAAATCATGGAGAAATACAAAGTGGAGATAAAGTTTCCACGTGAAAGTGATCCTGACCCAAATATTGTTGTTGTCACAGGAAATGAAGATAATGTTTTGGAGGCAATAGACCATCTTAAAAACCTGGAAGAGGAATATGTAAGTACATTTTTGTCCTACCTGTATATATTTTTTTGAAGTCTTTTCCTGGTATAGACCACATCAAAAATGTCTACAACAAACATTTCACCCAGATTACAATGAGTATCCTCAGGCGTGTGTGACTATTAGGCTGGCAAGCGAACTCAGTTATATAGTGTAGATATTATGGTGGGTGGTCTGGTAAGTCGACCCTGCTCTGTGGGTGTTATGCCATTTACCTGTTTTCATTATTTATGCGGTCAGTCAACTCCCATACAGTCAGCCAGAAAGTAAAGGATACCAAGTTGTGCTGAGTGTTACTGCTTCTCTGTTGATGTTATCTTTGTGTGTATTAATTTCTATGGCTTCCAAGACCATTATGTAATAATATGTATTTAATATTCTACCTATTAATATTATTAACATCAGTTTTGCCAGTCTCAAAAGTTGTGAGATTCTTAAAGTAACCATTTACAGCATCACTGGTTCGACTTTTTCTACAAATCTTTCTCCACTGAAACATTTTTTTGTGTTAAGAAAAGATAGATGTTCACGGCTAATTATGGCAAGTATGATGGGTGAGGGAGCAAGTTCGTTGATTTTAGCCAGCACAACAGTTGACATGTGAGCTGGTGCATTGTTTTGATAAACATCACTTTTTTTATCTCTCTCTCTCTCATTTTCTTGAAATTATGCAAGAATGATTAAAATAAAGTTATTAATGTCCCAACATTATTACGCAAAATTACAAGTAAATGATTATAATAAAATACAACAACTAATTCCTGTAACCTCTTACTAAATAATAAAAAGACAATCCAGTACTTTTCTCACTCTCTCTCTCTCACACATATCACCCCCCTAAATTAGAGATCTCTTTAGCTTTTATAAATATTTTATTGGGTCCTCGTTTAATTAAGTTATATTGTTAATTTAAAGGGTACTCATCCTGCATATGTGTTCCGTTGTTACACCACAGTTAATTTACGGTTTTCACGTAACACTCCGAAATTATATTCTAAACTGTTATATTCCGAAAAACTGCTGTTGATTGTTCACTCTGACATTTTTTACTATTATATTAAGTTCATTTACATGATTTAATTGTCGACCGACTGTATATTGGCTCGCAAGCACTGATATAGAGAACCGCGCGTTAGCACACCCGTGCGGCTCTGAGTTTGGACGCCAACTGTAGCATCTCAAAAATGGCTAAAAGCGTCTCGGCCAGTCCTCTGGCTATGTTTTTCAACCGGAAACAGGTCCATACTCCTTCACAATTGGTTGACAAATTTCTTAATTGTCCTGACGTAACTGAAAGCAGTTCCGCCTTGCAGCCTCGTGGTCAGTTCTACGTCGCAAAAGGCGACCCACACGTGCGCTCGTATGCACAAATACGCACCCTACCGACAATAAACATTCCTGTGCTGTGCTGTGCCTTCCATGGACCTACAGTCAGTGACCAAAAAGTACACACTGGGTAAATATAAAGATTACCTCAAAGGTTGTCTACAGATGGTTAAAATCAAATTCTTTAAATTATAAACCCCTTTTCTTTTGCCCCGTTACAACTTCTAACAATATTTTAATATTCTGAAATATTAAAAATATACAGAAGATCTTCCGAAATTTCGGAGTACCTGGCACTCTTGAGTCTATGCATGATTCGGTTGGGACGGTGTACAGTACTCTGTACAGCATGTATGAGTCAAGGGCAGCTGTGTTTCCGACTTACTGAATGTACCGAGTAGTATACTGACTTGAGTATCGCATCTGTGTGGGGGAGTCTTAAAGGTTGGTACATTAAAGTGGGCTGCTACAGTTTTGTTGTACTTTAAAAACTTTAAAAAGTCTTCAAATATACAAATATGCATATGATATGAATGTATTTCCAGTGACGTGCAAAAGTGAACCTAGTTTGGCATATTTCTTTCCGCTGTGATTCATCTTTATTAGTGGTACTTTGTATAAAAAAACACACATTAAATAGTTTTAGACTTAATGTTCTGTCTCTCACGCTCTCTTCCCTCTTGCTCTGTCAGTGTCTTGTCCCAAATAGTGACATTGTTTGTATGTTGTTTTGATAAATGTAACAATATTGAAAAGCATTTTGCACATAAGCTTCATTTAATAAAAGTATAATGAAAAAACATTAAGGTGAATATATATTCAGTTTTAAATTTATTTCAAAATGTTTTTTTAATAAGTCAAAAGTTTAATCAACTTAATTTTATACTGTATATTTTAAAAAACTATTGAAGTAACTAAACTTTTTTGTAATTAGTTGCAAGATGTGGAAGAGGCAGAATTACGTGCGAGCTACCAGCCAGGTCATAACAGCGTGCGTCCTGATGAAAATGAAAACAAAAGTAACGTTACACCCAATTCAAACAGCATTGGCTTTGTTGTGAAAGGTGCTCCTTGGCAGCAGAAAGCCCCCGACACTGCAAGCACTGAAGAATTTCCATCTTTTGGTGGGGGTACTGGATCCACACCACAGCACAGCGTCCGTTGGGGTCCCCCACGTTAAAACTCGTTTGTTTTGTTGAGTTCAGCAAGGTAAAACGTTAAATTAATCAAAATAAATCCACCCAATATAACAACTGTATGCTTGTGTTACGGCCCAATAATGAAATTTTTAATTATAAGGATATTGTTCTGACCCAGTTTTTTTTTTTTTTTTTTTTGAAGTGTTAAACAGTTTAATAAAATTAAAATCATTATGGGGATTAGCTCAGAAACAAAAACTTAAAAGAGTGTGTATGGCAATTATGATTAGGTAATTATTTTTTATTTTTTGTAGTCTGAGTAGGAAATATGAACTTGTAAATGAGAAAAATAAATCATTGACGGCAGTTTCCATATTTGTGTACCATCTTCTATACAAAGTAAAAATTCTTGATTATGTACAGTTTAGAATGACAGTAGTGCAGTTTTTGTGTTCGGGTTGTAGCTGTCACTGAGAGTTTAATTGAAAAATCATCAACCATTGTTTTGCAAAATTAGCGAACTGTGTAATACTTCACAAATACAATGTATTCGCTGTTTAACAGTGCTTTAAGTAAAATTTATATGTTACAATGGGATTATAACTCATTAGCTAAAAGTATGTGACATAAAACACATTTGTTATGTTAGAAATTAAATTGGGACCTAAGTGGTGTAGCTCTTTAATACAACAGTAGTACTAATAGTGTGTTAAATAAGAAGTTAATACAGTATGTTCTGAAACAGGAATAGATATGAGGAAATTCAACTGTTTACCACTTTTTAAATGGATAAACTTTGGTAAATAAGTTAATAGTACTTTTGTTCCAAGTAAGTAGGCTTGTTTCAAGGAGTTATCAATTGTATTTTAAGAAATAAAATATTCCATCTCTGTATAATTAACAAGTGGGAACTTTTTAATGAGTATTACAATTATGAAGGGTTTGACTGTAAAGCAAGTTAATTACAGAGTGCCCATCATCACCATTATAATAATAGACGTTATTTGTTATTATGAAGAATACATTATTATTGTTATTATTAGGTATCATTAAAAATGTGTTCACAGTAAAACTAATTGTTATAACTGTATGTATAATTTTGTCAAAAATTTATGTTTGTGAAATTAATTATACATAAATTTGAATTGTTAACCGTCATAGGAAGTTTGTTTAGATCAAGCTCATCTCCTCACCAGTTTGTGGTAGTAATTCATTTTTGTATTATAGAAACTACCTTACACTACATCGCATAAGTCTTGGCAGTTTTTGTTTACTACTAATTTGAGTTGAACTGTAGCTGAAAGAATAAGTTACCTACCCGCCCGCAGGTCTCACCAATCAGGACACCCTTGTTAATCAATGCGTTCTGTACATAATGTCAGATTTCATTGTCTCCTGTACTGATTTTGTTAGATGTTGCTTTCACTAATAATTTATTAAGCCATAAAATCACATGGTTTTAATATTCTAGGCGTTTTTTGTAATTGTTTGAAAATTGGGATTTCATAATTTGTAACACAAATGTGTTAAAATGTTTACATTGCTGTGTGTAATATACATAATATATGTATATATAGTATGGCACAGTTGTAACAGTAATGCAAGTATGCTTTGTGGTGTGGGGAAAGTTATTGGTTACTGTTGTTTAGAAATAGTTTTCAAGTTTTTACATTGAAGAAAAAAAAGATGAAAAGTAAAGAAAAAATAATAAATAAATATATATGCCAAAAATATAGTAACTGTTTTTGGTGGTCCCTCTTGTGTACTGCTTGCTGCATTGGTAATTGACCCTGGCTGACGATTAATGGTAAATGATACGTGGTATAATACAAAGAAAAATTAATGAAAATTATTTATATTCTGTTTATTTTTTAAGAGTTTATATTTTTACAGATATTTTGTAGTACTAATAGTATATATAAAATTATAATATTTTTTTAAAGTTTCTAAATTCAAAAACAGATTTATTGAACACTTATTATGGTTTGTGCGTTTTTCATTATATATGTATATATCAGAAAGCTGCGTGATGTGAATGTAGATTATGTATTTCCAGAGTATTCTGAACAACCTTGTAGACGGGGAAAAGCAAATAAAATCAGGGTAAAGTACTTTATTTTATAATTTTGCTTTTAATTGTATAAAGTGAGTTTGATGGTATTTCAAAAGGTGTATAATTTAATGTAAATACATTTAGCTACTTAGTAACACACTTCTGTATCCAGGTTTTGTAGCTAACAATTTCCTAATGTGTAGTAGGGATATTCTAAACTTGTATTTAATTTCATATAATGTTCAACATCACAACTTTTGCTTTAATAGCGTGCTTATTCACTGAAATGTGCAGCCAAAATTTCTCTTCGTTTTTCATGTGCTCTCCAGTGCTGTGATGCAATAATGGTATGTTTTGTAGAACGTTTTTGTTTAGCTCGTGTTGGTCTATACAATTACAATCCCCTCAGGACAGATAGCGTGATTAATTTTACTAGGTAAGTGTGCTATAGGATACTAGGAAAAATAATATAATGAATTCTCAACTCTCTGCACTAAGGAAATAACCAGTTTGCAATTTTTTTAATTAAGAAAAGAACAGACAAATTCGAGAAGAACGAAAATGATGTTCAGTCAGTCATTAGTTCCCTTTATTTTATTTTATTTTATTTTTTGTTATATACATAATTTTTCTATTGAACTGTGCAATCTCTCATAATAGTTGTAGTAATAATATGAAATGATATTAAGAGATTATATTATTGTTTCAGTTTTTGTTGTGTCATGTTATTTCAGATTTTATGTAGTCATAAGAATTTGTGTTCGTTAACTGAACTATTTTTTAACTGGTTCGCAAAGCGACAAAGAATATTACGTATTTTAAAAACACAATTCCAAACAATCACTGTTACATGTTCACAGCATTGTAGCATTCTAATTGCTCAGTCTTTAATTGTGCTAAATGTAATTATTAATTTTTTAATTTGTCATTGCATGAAAATAAAGACAAACAAATATTTAGAGTTAAAAGAACACACAGTTTGTGATCGTTACATATCTTATTACTTTCTATTTATTATTATCGCAGATTTGTTAAATTGTACGTGCTGAATTTGAAATTGACATATAGACATATGTTCTTTTAGGAAATCATTTTTTAATGTTTTTGTAATAAACACGAATAATAGTACTTAGAATTTCTTTCTTTTTTTTATTAATTAAACAAAACATTTTTAATAGAAGAACTGGTGCCTTCCCAGTAATGTTTCACACATTACATTTATATATGTATTTCTTTTTTATTTATAAATATTTAAACCATTATATTACTTTATTGTTTACAGTTACATAAAAAGTGTATACTGTTATTATTTATATTAAATCTTAGATTTGCATATGTTTGATAAGGCCATTTTTAAGGTGTTAAAGCTAACAAACATTAATCAGTCTTGTTTTGTTTAGAAACAATGTTAATAATGTTGTCAGTCTGGCTAAGTAAGACTAAACATGAACTTGTTCAGAAATACGTAAACAGCTGTTATTTTAATAAGTAGAATGCACGAATGTGAGTGTGTAGAGATGTGTTTGTAACTTAAATAATTTTGAACCATATAAATGATTGAATAGTGTTACTGACCAGAGTTTTAATTGATATCACTGCCTGTCTCACAGAATTAAAAATTAGGACATGTTGGAAATTAAAATGTGTGAAACCTTAAGTTGAATTAAATGAGAAACCTTATCATGTAAGATGAAAACTTGGCTGGTGCCAGATCTTCTCAGCTAGTCTGACAAATTATTGTTATTATAATTATTATTATAAATAAAATAAGTATAAGCTTTATTTTTAATAAATGTACAGATAATTTTTTAACATTTGTTTATTAAATTATCTAATTTTCAAAGTATATATATATTGTAAAGGAAAAAAGAAAAATTGTCACATATGTTTTCATGCACATAAAATATTTGTGCATATTACATATATGAAAAATACTTATAAACTTATTTCTTCTTTTTTTTAAGAAAAGAAAAAGAAATATGTTCTGTACTATAAGTTATTTGTTAGTGTTAAAAAAAAAAAGAAAAATATAAAAAATTTTAAAAATATAATAGACTGAAAAAATGTATTTATAAAAAAAATGTAAAAATTGTAACGGAAATCTGTATAATTACCATTATGTGTTTTGATATTGTCCATCATCAGTGGAGTTGTTTTATGGAAAGTTTGTGTGTGTATGAGATTTGTAATAGAAATAAATAAATATACAATGATATTTTATACAGTGAATTCCAGATAATGTATTGTACATATATATTGTATTGGCCCTCATTGTCGTTGGGTGGGTAAAACTGATGCAAATACAGATAAAATATATACAAATACAAAAGTTCTTTTATTCCGTCTACCTACCTGTTCTGTGTCGTGCAAGCACCCATGTGTATGCTTCCTTATAGTATTGTCTGGTATCTGTTATAAGTTTATTACATTTTTGGAAATATTGGTTGCCAGTCAGTCACTAATTGACAGCTGTGGATCTCACGCTTCTTCCTGGACAACACGGATGTGATAAACAGGCATACAAGGGATACAAAGTGTGGTGGGGTATTTACTTACCAGGTAAAGTTTGCTTCACCACTTCTTAATTTCAAGTTGCCAGGAACCTAAATATACATATGTAATGTGTAAAATAAATAATAACATTATTCTTTAGTGAGACCCATGAGCTGTGCACAACTTATTCATTAGTTGTTGATGAAACACATTATTATTAGATAAACTCCGATTAATAAATTTCATTATTTTTAACACTTTCATGCCAAGCACTGTACATGTACAACTTTTGAAATCTCCAAGATCTGTTGAGCGTCATACATGTATGGCTTTCAATATAACATTGTTTTAAATCATAAATGAAAGTCACAATATTCTTGCACAATACCCCAAATGCCTGTAACTGTGGCAATGTTTCGACAATATTTATTGTTATCATCATCCCAGGACCTGTGTGCGGATACAAGAGAAAATATCAAATACAACAGATCAAGTGTGTGTGTGTGTTGAAACAGTTTGTTTTACATCATCAAAATAATAACATTCATTGTATATTCTTCTCCTTAAATACATAGAGAAAATTACAATACCCCAGAACATAATTCATACAATATTCCAATTTAAAATACTGATAATGCAATAATTCCTTAATAATATTTGTAAGTAATTATAGAAGCAGTAATCATCAAATGTATATTAGTACAGATAACAATTCTACATGTACATGTCTACAATTTACATGCCTAGATATAGCATAGTAAAATACATTATAGCTGAATACATATTGTGAGAATGTTCAGTTACGTATATTATTAAAAGTAATCATGTTCCACTCACTACTGGTATTGAAAACACTATCCATAATTTAGACAATGCTGTACAAAAGAACAGTGGAGTAGTACAAACTGACAAAATATTACAAACACAAATTTATGGTAAACCAATCTATCATGTGAAAATGGTTATTTCTTAAAATCATATTGTAATATTTAGTATATGTCAACAGTCATACTCTCTCTCTCTCTCTCTCTCTCTCTCTCTCTCTCTCTCTCTCTCTCTCTCTCTCTCTCTCTCTCTCTCTCTCTCTCTCTCTCTCTCTCTCTCGCTCCCTCCCTCCCTCCCTCCCTCTATCACTCACAGTCTAAACACATACACAAACCTCACTTCCCACACATACCTGGACAGACACACAAACGCATGCATGCACACACACATACATAGAAAGTTAGGATCTTTACACGTAGATACAGTTTGTAGTGATGTTCAACAATGTGTATCATTAAAAGTTATTAATATCATTTTCAACTAACTACTGGTATTGAAAACACTATCCATAATTTAAAGAACTCTGCACAGAAAAACAGTACAGAATTACAAAAGGTTACAAAACAAATTTGAAGTGAATCCATGTGAAAGTATCATATGAAAATGGTTATTGTTTAATATTTATATTGTAAAATATTATTTACCAAGAAATGTTGTGTTGTATATGTCGACAGTCATAGTCTCACCTTCTCTCTCTTACTTTATCTCTTTCTGCACTGTCACTCCAACACTCTCCCACTCCTACACGCATGCACGTGGGAGCACACACACATACACATCTGGACAGACACATATGTGCACGCATACACAATACTTAGTTATATACATTATCTTTTCATGTAAGCGTAATTATGCAAAAACGGGAATGACTAAACTGCACTGAGTTTAACACTAATGGAATATGTCATTATGAATTACTCATTTGTTTAACAGATGTTAACTTAGATGAGGAGTGAGGCACTTACAATTGATGTTGAGTTGTTATGCTGCCAAACACAACTGTAAGTTGAATTGTTCATGATATCCGGGCTGTTTGGCCGTGCTCCATGGCTTATAGCAAAACCAAACGTTTCGGCAGCTCCGAAACGTTTGGTTTTGTTATAAGCCATGGACCACGGCCAAACAGCCCGGATATCATGAACAATTCATCTGATACCGGCCGTGAAAGCCTGAGGAATATTTTACAACTGTAAGTTGTCCAAAACACCTCCCGTATTTATAAATACAACCAGATGACTACTGACCATCATTTGTTTGACTAGTGAAGGAATTTAAAGGAACACATGTTTGGAAGACAGTTAGGTTGTGGATTAAAACAAGGGGAAGTAATATTAATTAGTATCTGACAATGTGCTAAGCCGACAAAGATGACCAACACACAAGGAGCATCCTGTAAGAAACAAACTTGCTATATACGTTGTGAGTGCAGCTGTACGAAAGATTGATGGAATGGGGATCACTATTTGAATCATTGCAAGTACATTAAAATCGAATTTATGGTTGGTGTTCAAATACTGTGACACTATTATTACTGTAGGTTTTCTCGCCAACTTGAATGTAAATTAATGTATTCATATGGTTTTTAATCTTAAAATTGAAAAAAAGAGGCCACTCTTGAAAAATATCTCACAATTTGTACCTGCTAAATTGTGAGGGCAGCATCTTCACCAGTAAGGTCCACAACATCAGTAAACTTTACAAAATCTTCCTAGATCTTATATGATTTATTATTGTAATAACAAATGCAGATTGGCAAGTAGAGATTTGCTGTTTAGTAGAAATGTCAGTAGGCTTGTCAGTGATTTACGTAAAATGCATGGTATTCTTGACGTAAGGAACAATTTTATTCTGTTTTTACTTCACTGTAAATCTGAATAATTTCATGCTGGATTGTCTTAGTATAACGTCTCTCCTGTTAAGACATTATAACACAGGGAACCAGTTTAATTGGTTGCTTTCAATTAAACCGGCTGCCGTTGTTAGTACAAATTACTTACCAACAAATTGGGAAAATATATAGATCAGGAATTTGTCTAAGGGTACGTAAATTTACTCACTCTCTGGATTTTAGCAAAACATATCTTTATTATGGCTTCTTAAATAATGATTTAAAAATAATACCTTTAATGGATATCTTTTTATTTTTACGTTAAAAATAAACTTCTGATAGATTCTGCATCAAATGCTCTTATACTCTTTAAAATGTTACTCTGATGAGCTCAAACCATACAGTTGTATATTACATTGAATACCACGGATCGGGGTTTTAATTTTATAATATTCTAAAATACTTCAACATTATGCAAACTATTAGAAGAATAGTTTGATAAAATTTCGAATTAATTTTTACCTTTAACCATCATCAGATTACTATTATTTCGTTACAGTAACTACAAACATTACTATGTTAAGATCTACATGATTTGAATGAGTCTTTACAAAAATACAATACAAAACAAACTGTACTGTTTTTGTTGTGGTTGTTAGAAAACAATATAAGCTTTAGTGTCACCTGGGTATAATGTAGATCTGCAGCTGGTTCTCTTGCTGATCCTCTTCAGTAGGTTTTCCTGGATGTTCTTCTTTGTCGTTTGGGTTCCTCCATTTAGTTTGTTGGTTCTAAGTTGTGATCTAAGTCATGACGCTAGGATTCTGCTACCTGGAGCTCGTAATGTTGTCGTCGTTGCTTCACTCCTGACGTTGGTGTTCACTTTTCGCATTTTAGTTTTGACTGCACTAATATTACCTTTTTATATGGTATGGAACATACCTTACAAGTTAAACCTTTTCATAAAGAGATGTGTCGGCTATCTTAGTTATTTTTAATTCTTTCTGTACATTTAAACTACTTTACTTTATTTACGTTTCACTTCGTTTCAACTACATGTGGAGTATGTAACCACGAAACACTTACTTTCTGCTACATCGTTTTGCAATACATACACACGTTCACCTTCACAACACATGGTAAAGCTGTTAACTTGTCAGAGATTCTCGGTTGACTGGGGTTGATTTTGGGGCGGTGAGTAGGGAAGCGGGCGCAGTTCACACGCCGAGAGTAAAGTAGTTCGTACTTTAATTATTATTATTTTTACACCTATTGACTACTATTAATAATCCTACCTTTTCTTTATTGAGTTAGGTATTTCATTTATTATTACCACGTCTTTTTATTTAATTAGAATGATTATTAGTATTCGCTTCATAACAGTATAATTTGCATGTCCGTACTAGCCTTTTTACAAGTTTGTACAGGTATATAGGTACAGAGGGGAGGGTGGATTATTTTCTCACGTGTTATTTTGAATAAAAATTATTTAGTGCTATTTAAATTCCCTTTAAATCGTCACATCCTCCTCTACTTAAAGAAGACGATGGGGCGACGTTAGTGGGTATTAAATGGATATCTATGAAATACAATTATATTTAGCACGGAACTTCGTGATGAAATTTCTCTCCACAAGGTTATTTCGATTCATCAATCGATTATCTTACATACTATACAAAATACTTAAATTTCAATACATATACAACACATAAAATACACAAATACATAAATCTACCTTATTTCTATTTCTTAAAGCTACTACCGGTTTTTTTGTTTCTTCACTCGTTTTAAGGAGTTATACTCATGAGTAGGTTTCAGCATATTTCAGGTATACTAGTGTGTGTCTGTTTACGTTTATACAGATATACAGTATTGCTGTAAGGTTAAAGTTTCTCTAACGTTCTTAAAGAAGGGTATTCGCACCTTTATAATTTTCAACGCGTCGAATCGCTGATTATTTTGTCTTCTTTGTGGTCAACTACTCCTCTTATTTCCTAGTTTTGTCTTTCTCTTAGTCGCAAACGTGAACTACAATTTAGTGTATTACTACTATCATGTTCATCGCAAGCAGTAACATGTTATAGGTTATTAATAACAATAACATATTGTAATAACAATAAAATTGCCTTTAGTTTACTGAGGTAGGGGGTTGGTTGTTTGTCTGCTGACTTCTCATTATTTATTTTATTCTCGCAGAACATGAGCTAAGGTTGATCAGGCCTCGCTAGTATTCGTACGAGGTGTTTGATTTTAGACTCAATTACAATATAGGATGTTGCCTATATTTTAATCTTAATACTTAGGTAGTATTTTTGGTTTACTATCTTTCTCGTGGTCGTGCTTCTCTGATCTCTTCTATTCTAAACGATTCGGACCTTCTACGTAATTTGCGCATTATCTCTGGTAATTGTTGTAAAGCTTCTTCCGCGAATTTTTGCACGTCAGGTGGAGTAACTTTGTCACCGGGCCAATTCAACAAATTGGTGATGCTTCGGGTCAGATGTTCTATTCTTTGAGTGGTTCTTAAAATTACCGCGGGGGATTTTTCATCTCGCAGGGTTTGTGCGATGGAGGTAAGCTCCGTATATTTATGATAGCATGTTTCCTTTTCACTTTCGAAGTCTAATACGCTTAAACGATTCAACAGTGAGGGTTTTTCTGGTCTATTCTCGCGTAATGTTTTGCGCAGCTCCGCGACAGTTACGTTTGTGTATGGGAGACTGCGTAACAAAGCTTCATAGCTCAGTTCGTCCTTCAACAACAAGTCGGGGTTAAATTGAGCCATTGTAGTCGTAATAATGATTTTTAAATCTTGTGTACTATGTACGTTAAAATATGTTATCTATTTTAAACACTCTTATGAAATTTGAATTCATTTAAACACACACACACATATATATATATTGCGACAACACAAATTACTAAACTATTGGCGCATAGGATATGATAGTATGTGTATTTCAAATTACAAGTCTATATTGGAGGGTTTAAGATTATTTATTGCACAAAACACAAGTTATAGTTTATATGGTATATTTGATATGTACAGAATGTAATGTTTGATATAGAGTCTTTCTTTTAAAATGATAAATAATGTTCATATGCAAGACGTGATACGTTACATAAAGAAGATTCCCACGATGATGTTGTTGTTGAGACGGGCAGGTCTTTGCAGTGTAGTTGGTTCGTCAGGTGTGGCTTATAAATGACAGACGTTTCCCCAGAAACGTTTACAGCTGGGCTGGCGTCCTGTAACAGCTTGGCTGATGTCCTGAAACAGCTGGGCTGGGGTCCTATAACAGCTGGGCTGGCGTCCTAACAGCTGGGCTGGTCCTATAACAGCTGGGCTGGTCCTATAACAGCTGGGCTGATGTCCTATAACAGCTGGGCTGGTGTCCTGCAATTCCCACGATGAATCTGACGCTTCGCACACACAACGGTACTACGGATCTTATTACTCGCAAAATTAATATAGAGTTTATGACCAAGTAATATCTCAGGTGTCAGTGAGTTTAATCTAATAACGGTATATTGAACTTATACCACTCCGGCTTCTTCAAGTGTTCACGCGAATACGAAGGTCTACCGCGATCAGCAGACCACCCTATGAGGAAATCTTGCACTAGCACAGAAACGTCTTGATGGAACAACTTACTATTGCGTAACTATTAATGATACTGTCACTGCGGAAATCTCGCACAGTGATACAGTTACACTCACTTCTTACACACGTAATACTACAATACTAATATCGTGTGTAAAGAGATAATATTAACTGTTCTGCGTCACACGCGTTACTATCCCCGAAAAGTCTTAACAGATCCTTCCTTGCAAGCGGTAGAATCTTGTACAAGGATTGTATGTACCGTTCGCGGTAGCAGCAGTGAAGAACTGCCTGTAATTATACGCACAATGCGTTAAAACAATACTGTGTGCAGGTGTACTACACACACAGTTCTGAGTCTTCCCGTTTCACTAACGACGAATAGTTTTTACAACACCTTGCAAGCGGTAGAATCTTGTACAAGGAGTGCACGTCCCGTTCGCGGTAGATGGCGTAGAAGAACTACCTGTGTAACGACAGGCTTAAGAAAATTTCCAACCACCACTCAGCATTCTATTGGTGGATGGAAGTCACATGGTTAGTACATCGTGACATGCACTTTTCATGCAGTAGAGTGCATTTACTTTGTAACAGCATGCATAGCGGTAATCAGACTACCCGTATCTCATGCATAACTGCCTACAACTAATATCATACATGAACGTAAACAATAGTCAGAAATGTATAGGGATTGTAGCACTACATATGTCTAAGTTCAGTTCAATGTCAAACACAATGATAAATACTTCACGCACCGCCCGGGAACGTTTACCACTCGCGCACGCGCGCACATTTCCACAAACACAGTACATAAATAACAATAAATAAATAATGCACAGTTTTACTAAACTAAACCCTTATCCTTACTAAATACAACTGATAACATAACTAAACTTAACCATCTACCAATATAACATGAATGTCCATTGTCTGTGTAATATATGAGCTTGCCCCGCCTATCATGATCCTGTGATTCGTTGCAGGATTAACCCCTTCCCGCATAAAAAAAAAAAATTTTTTTTTTTAGTTAACTAACAAAATAAAATTTTTTTTTTATATAACCAAAACAATTTCCTAATCCTGAAATAATAATAATACCCTCGAACTAAAATCCAATAAACATCCACAATTAATACTAACATTTCCAACCTGTCACTTTGACAGAAGCATCAAATCAAAGACACGTGGTAACCTTAAAACCAAAACAAATACACATGTTCCTGACATCAGATAACAAAATTTTATGCAGGGTCACAAAGTACACAGACGGCATTCCTTATCTAAACTAGATTATTGTTCATTCACAGAGTCATCTTACATACAACATTTAAACCTGAACTGACATATTTACATAGCTACACATTCGTACCCCTATATCCTGACATTTATTTCTGAGTTTATGGATCCTTTGTATAATATTTCCTCAATGAGGAAGCATGGAATTTACCAATCGCACGGTTGGTATTTGGGTTGGTTAAGATAAATGTATTTTTCCCAACTTGCTCCGACAGGGTATACGGACCATTATACAGCCTAAAAAACTTCGCGGCTGTGTTGTCCTCCCTTCTACCAACATTTAATGCTCGTAAAAGCACACTCTCTCCAGTCTTGAACTTCACCAGTTTATGTTCCGCATTGAATTTTTCCGTGCGCTCCTCTGCGCACTTTTTAATGCGTCTTCTAGCCTCGATTTTCTTTATCTCGACTGGTATAGGCATATTATGCGTCGCTATCCTTTCAATGTGCTTACCCCAGACCCGGCCTGGCATTTCTCCGGTTTGGAGTTCATTCGGAGTATACCCAGTAGTAGAATTATAATTTCCATTTATGGCTGATTCAAAAAATTCTAGGAATTCCGGCCACTTACTCTGATTAGTATTACAGTACGTACGGAATAACCGTCCCAACTCCTTGTTGACCCGCTCGGCCAAGTTACCTTGCGGTCTCCGGATCGCTGTCAAGACCGTCTGAACACCGTGTTTCTCAAGCTCGGAGTGCCACTTGGTGTTCGTAAATTGCTTACCTTGATCTGAGAGTATCTTCCTTACGGGACCATTTTTCGGCATGTATCTATTTAGCATAATGTTTATGACAGCCGACGTTGTAGGTCTACCAATAGCATATAGGCTAACATGTTTGGTAAAAGCATCCGTAACAACCACAAGGTTCTTCATTCCACGCGCCGCCCGAGGAAGTGGACCCAAAAAATCAATGCAGACAAGGTCATTTTTATTACGCGCAACAATGTTACCCATTTCAACCTGGGTATGTTGGTTCGGATAGTTCGCTGTTTGGCAGATGTGGCATGTGCGGAGTATGGCCTTTATTTTCCTGGTCATATTTAGCCACACAAAATCCTCCCGCATTGCCAGGTAACATTTATAAGGCCCCGCATGAGCCAGACTCTCATGACACATCCAGGTGAGGTCTTCCACCATGGCGTCAGGCACCATAATCTTCCATCCGCCATTGACAATTTTATACACTACATCTTTATATATTCTGTACTTGGGGTTTTCTTGTATCCGGATAGCGTCACAGATCCGCTTCAATTTGGTGTCCCGCTGCTGTTCCATACCAATATTTTTTAACTTATTTTTAAGACTGTCTTCTAATTTATATTTGACAGCTAGAATTTGAACTTCCTGGTTATTAGACGCATGACGTTCTTCCACCATTGGAGGGTATCGGCTTAACGTGTCAGCTGCTTTGTTCTCGCTTGCCTTACAGTACTTAATGGTAAAGTCGTACTCTTGGATGGCCATGATCCAACGGGATATGCGAGCGTTCGCCAACTTGCAGCGCAACATGAACGATAAGGCCTGGTTGTCCAAAAGGATTTCGAAGTGTTGTCCAACCAGGTAATAACGAAATTTGCTGATGCAGTACACAATAGCCAATATTTCTTTCTCCGATGTGAAATAGTTGCGTTCGGCCCCTTTTAGTGACCTACTGCTGTGCGCAATTATTTTGTGTTCACCCTTCTCATTCCGTTGGTAGAGTACCCCCCCCCCCAATGGCATAATCAGAAGCATCGCAATTCAAAACATATGTGCCCTTTTTCTCAGGATGGAACATGTGCAGGTTTCTACTATACAAACTTTTAGTCGCGTCGAATGCATGCTGATGACGCTCCTCCCATCTCCATTTAGTACTCTTACGAAGCAGTTCTAATAACGGCTCAATTGTCCCAGAATATTCTGGAGTAAAACGTCGGAAGTAACCAGTCAATCCAAGGAACGCTCTGATATCCCTGGGTTTTGTGGGTTTCGGGAACTCCATGATCGCACGTATTTTTTCCGGGTCCGTTGTTATACCTTCTGCTGAGATAATATGTCCCAAAAATTTAATTTGCGATCTCCCAAACTCGCACTTTTCAAGATTGAGAGTCAGGTTAGCGGCTTGCAATTTCTGAAATACAATCTTGAGATGTTCCTCAAATGATTTTGATATGACCAAAATATCATCAACAAATATGCTGACAAAGTCCTCCACCTCGGGTCCCAGAGCTAACTCCAAACATCTGACCATGGCCGCTAAACTTGTAACCAAACCAAAGGGAACTACTCTAAACTGATAGCATTTATTTTGATATAGAAATGCTGTGTATCTTCTTGACTCTTTGGCAAGGGGAATCTGCCAGAATCCACTTTTGAGATCAAGGCGAGACATGTATTTAACACCTTGACATTTCATGAATAGGTTCTCCGCATTCGGAGCACAGTCGTAGCATTTTTTTGTAATAGAATTAAGATTTCTCATGTCGAGACATAATCGAATGTCGTTATTTTTCTTTTTAACAACAACCATAGGATTTAAAAAATTGCTATCAGTTCGTTCAATCACACCATTCTGAAGCATACTCTTAACTTCCGCATCAACCTGTTGTTGATAGTGAAGGGGGATGGGGTAAGTCTTCCGTACAAATTTATTTTCATCGGTGACTTGAATGTTGTGTTCATATACATTCGTGGTGGTAGGTTTGTTTGAAAACACAGATCCGAATTTATCAAGCATACTTTGCAGTTTATCTTGCTCACTGCTCGTTATCTGCCTGCTGTGAGTCCGCAGATTATGTGTTATCTTATCGGCAAGTTGAACAGCTGGGCGAGCTACAGTAATAGGTTCACAATCAGACCCCGTCTTACCCCTCCTGCATCCTAACCTGATATCGTGTTTACTATTATTAACAGTACATTTCAATATTTTATTTGGAAAATCAATGGTCGCGTGCAGTTTATTTAATGCATCCACTCCCAAAATAATATTATACACGAGTTTCTTGACAATAAGCACAGAGACTTCTATTTCCATTCCCTGAATGGATATTGTTATCATTGCTTGACGGTCAACCCTCTGAGATTCACCCGTCGCTGATTTTATGATTTTGTGGGCTGCTGGCAGAATCGGGATTTTTTTTAAATGTTTCCTGTGCCTCTCTAGGAATCGCTCATCCATTAACGAGATTTCTGCGCCGCTGTCAAATAAAACTTCGCCGACACATCCGTTAATTTTCGCGTTGACAATGAGGTCAGTGCCATTTTCAATACTAATACTTTTCTCATCTTCATTACTATTGTTATTGCAAATTAAACTATCTCTAATTTCGGCAGGATATAGGCCGGACACCACAAATTTATTCTTATAACTAACATCTCTCACATTTGATTTATTGAACTGCTTTTTATGGTTACAACGGGCTTTTGAAACTTCATTCATACCTTTATGTTTATGAAATTTCCGATTGGTATTTCTATTTGGTATTTTATGTTGTTTTGGTGACTGTGTTTGCTTGGTTTGAGTTTGATACTGAAAATTTTTATTCGGTGTTTCATTACTGTTACCCCTGTTATTCAGGTCGTCTATACCTTCCCATTTTGTAAGTAATATGAGTAGCTCTTCCCACGACTTAACTCCTTGCGTACAGACGGCCACCTGTATACCGCGTTCAAAATGGTGCGCAAGTTTACTTACTATGTCAGGTTCGGTTAAGTTAGGCTCAAGATATCTAGCTCTTGATATCAACTGCCTCACATATGATTCTTTAGAACCTTTGGTATTAGAATATTTTCCAAACTCCAGCTGCGCACGGATCTTCCTCTGGATCTCCTCATTCCAGTACCTAGCTCTGAAATGTCTTACCAGGTCTTCCAACGTGTTGATTTTATCCTGGACAATAATGAACCACTCCGCAGCTGTACCCTTAAGTCGCCGCACTATGAAATTAATTCTATCAGCTTCACTTAAGTTGTCACCAATTGCCTGTAGATCCCGCTGGCACACCTGAATGAAATTCATGGGATTTTCATTCTCCCGTCCATAAAAATTTTGCTGTGAATTGACGTCATCCAAAGTCTTATATACATACGTGGTACAGTTTAGTGGTGACGAGGTACTTTGCAATCGTGACACTTGATGTTGTAGCTTTTGAATCCGCAGGTCTCGTTCGGCCATTAATTCATTTATCGTGGATCTGTGTTGCACTACTTGCTCTGCCATTCCAGAGAGTTTCGCTTCATATTCACTAAGTCGTGACTTATTGACTTCCAAATTCGCCTCTATATCAGCTTTCATAGTTTCCACGGTCTCGCTAATATGCTTTTCTGCCGCTTCTATCATTTGTTTGCTTTGTTTTGATTGCTCCTGCACGGCCGCGTATGATTTCTCGTTTTCTTCATGGATCGATTTACTTCTTTTCTCGGCTTCTGCTGAAAGCTTCTGTATACTCATCTTCACCTCCTCTTGACGGGCTTTATTTTCCTCTTTATCAGCTTTCCGCTCTTCTTTATTTTCTGCTGAAATTTTCTGTATACTCACTTCCAGCTTTTCTTCCATATTCTTCATATTAGCTAATAAGGCCGCTAAAGCATTCTTGATTTCTGCAGTATCCGCCATAATGATTAAAATTTAATTTAAAATTTAATAAATTTAAATTTACTGATTTAGACGCAAAGAAAGTTATTATTACTACAAGATTAGAACGTATTGTAACCAGTTTATATGCACACAGAAAGCAGTTCAAAATATCAACATGTAAATAAACCTTATCTAACACACACAACTAATAATCTACCTCCAATATACTGATAAAATTTGTTCATATATGATATACTAGAGAATATGCACAATTGATAAATTATACCCTCAAATTATCATATGGACTATACACATACAATTATTACGTTAATTATAATTATATGTCGGATTTAACCAACAAATTTTATACTCATAGACAAATATATAATAGCGTAAAATTACCGCTATTTTACGAGCCCCTAAGTTGCTAAGCGCCAAAATATCTCTATGCGACAACACAAATTACTAAACTATTGGCGCATAGGATATGATAGTATGTGTATTTCAAATTACAAGTCTATATTGGAGGGTTTAAGATTATTTATTGCACAAAACACAAGTTATAGTTTATATGGTATATTTGATATGTACAGAATGTAATGTTTGATATAGAGTCTTTCTTTTAAAATGATAAATAATGTTCATACGCAAGACGTGATACGTTACATAAAGAAGATTCCCACGATGATGTTGTTGTTGAGACGGGCAGGTCTTTGCGGTGTAGTTGGTTCGTCAGGTGTGGCTTATAAATGACAGACGTTTCCCCAGAAACGTTTACAGCTGGGCTGGCGTCCTGTAACAGCTTGGCTGATGTCCTGAAACAGCTGGGCTGGTCCTATAACAGCTGGGCTGGGGTCCTATAACAGCTGGGCTGGCGTCCTAACAGCTGGGCTGGTCCTATAACAGCTGGGCTGATGTCCTATAACAGCTGGGCTGGTGTCCTGCAATTCCCACGATGAATCTGACGCTTCGCACACACAACGGTACTACGGATCTTATTACTCGCAAAATTAATATAGAGTTTATGACCAAGTAATATCTCAGGTGTCAGTGAGTTTAATCTAATAACGGTATATTGAACTTATACCACTCCGGCTTCTTCAAGTGTTCACGCGAATACGAAGGTCTACCGCGATCAGCAGACCACCCTATGAGGAAATCTTGCACTAGCACAGAAACGTCTTGATGGAACAACTTACTATTGCGTAACTATTAATGATACTGTCACTGCGGAAATCTCGCACAGTGATACAGTTACACTCACTTCTTACACACGTAATACTACAATACTAATATCGTGTGTAAAGAGATAATATTAACTGTTCTGCGTCACACGCGTTACTATCCCCGAAAAGTCTTAACAGATCCTTCCTTGCAAGCGGTAGAATCTTGTACAAGGATTGTATGTACCGTTCGCGGTAGCAGCAGTGAAGAACTGCCTGTAATTATACGCACAATGCGTTAAAACAATACTGTGTGCAGGTGTACTACACACACAGTTCTGAGTCTTCCCGTTTCACTAACGACGAATAGTTTTTACAACACCTTGCAAGCGGTAGAATCTTGTACAAGGAGTGCACGTCCCGTTCGCGGTAGATGGCGTAGAAGAACTACCTGTGTAACGACAGGCTTAAGAAAATTTCCAACCACCACTCAGCATTCTATTGGTGGATGGAAGTCACATGGTTAGTACATCGTGACATGCACTTTTCATGCAGTAGAGTGCATTTACTTTGTAACAGCATGCATAGCGGTAATCAGACTACCCGTATCTCATGCATAACTGCCTACAACTAATATCATACATGAACGTAAACAATAGTCAGAAATGTATAGGGATTGTAGCACTACATATGTCTAAGTTCAGTTCAATGTCAAACACAATGATAAATACTTCACGCACCGCCCGGGAACGTTTACCACTCGCGCACGCGCGCACATTTCCACAAACACAGTACATAAATAACAATAAATAAATAATGCACAGTTTTACTAAACTAAACCCTTATCCTTACTAAATACAACTGATAACATAACTAAACTTAACCATCTACCAATATAACATGAATGTCCATTGTCTGTGTAATATATGAGCTTGCCCCGCCTATCATGATCCTGTGATTCGTTGCAGGATTAACCCCTTCCCGCATAAAAAAAAAAAATTTTTTTTTTTAGTTAACTAACAAAATAAAATTTTTTTTTTATATAACCAAAACAATTTCCTAATCCTGAAATAATAATAATACCCTCGAACTAAAATCCAATAAACATCCACAATTAATACTAACATTTCCAACCTGTCACTTTGACAGAAGCATCAAATCAAAGACACGTGGTAACCTTAAAACCAAAACAAATACACATGTTCCTGACATCAGATAACAAAATTTTATGCAGGGTCACAAAGTACACAGACGGCATTCCTTATCTAAACTAGATTATTGTTCATTCACAGAGTCATCTTACATACAACATTTAAACCTGAACTGACATATTTACATAGCTACACATTCGTACCCCTATATCCTGACATTTATTTCTGAGTTTATGGATCCTTTGTATAATATTTCCTCAATGAGGAAGCATGGAATTTACCAATCGCACGGTTGGTATTTGGGTTGGTTAAGATAAATGTATTTTTCCCAACTTGCTCCGACAGGGTATACGGACCATTATACAGCCTAAAAAACTTCGCGGCTGTGTTGTCCTCCCTTCTACCAACATTTAATGCTCGTAAAAGCACACTCTCTCCAGTCTTGAACTTCACCAGTTTATGTTCCGCATTGAATTTTTCCGTGCGCTCCTCTGCGCACTTTTTAATGCGTCTTCTAGCCTCGATTTTCTTTATCTCGACTGGTATAGGCATATTATGCGTCGCTATCCTTTCAATGTGCTTACCCCAGACCCGGCCTGGCATTTCTCCGGTTTGGAGTTCATTCGGAGTATACCCAGTAGTAGAATTATAATTTCCATTTATGGCTGATTCAAAAAATTCTAGGAATTCCGGCCACTTACTCTGATTAGTATTACAGTACGTACGGAATAACCGTCCCAACTCCTTGTTGACCCGCTCGGCCAAGTTACCTTGCGGTCTCCGGATCGCTGTCAAGACCGTCTGAACACCGTGTTTCTCAAGCTCGGAGTGCCACTTGGTGTTCGTAAATTGCTTACCTTGATCTGAGAGTATCTTCCTTACGGGACCATTTTTCGGCATGTATCTATTTAGCATAATGTTTATGACAGCCGACGTTGTAGGTCTACCAATAGCATATAGGCTAACATGTTTGGTAAAAGCATCCGTAACAACCACAAGGTTCTTCATTCCACGCGCCGCCCGAGGAAGTGGACCCAAAAAATCAATGCAGACAAGGTCATTTTTATTACGCGCAACAATGTTACCCATTTCAACCTGGGTATGTTGGTTCGGATAGTTCGCTGTTTGGCAGATGTGGCATGTGCGGAGTATGGCCTTTATTTTCCTGGTCATATTTAGCCACACAAAATCCTCCCGCATTGCCAGGTAACATTTATAAGGCCCCGCATGAGCCAGACTCTCATGACACATCCAGGTGAGGTCTTCCACCATGGCGTCAGGCACCATAATCTTCCATCCGCCATTGACAATTTTATACACTACATCTTTATATATTCTGTACTTGGGGTTTTCTTGTATCCGGATAGCGTCACAGATCCGCTTCAATTTGGTGTCCCGCTGCTGTTCCATACCAATATTTTTTAACTTATTTTTAAGACTGTCTTCTAATTTATATTTGACAGCTAGAATTTGAACTTCCTGGTTATTAGACGCATGACGTTCTTCCACCATTGGAGGGTATCGGCTTAACGTGTCAGCTGCTTTGTTCTCGCTTGCCTTACAGTACTTAATGGTAAAGTCGTACTCTTGGATGGCCATGATCCAACGGGATATGCGAGCGTTCGCCAACTTGCAGCGCAACATGAACGATAAGGCCTGGTTGTCCAAAAGGATTTCGAAGTGTTGTCCAACCAGGTAATAACGAAATTTGCTGATGCAGTACACAATAGCCAATATTTCTTTCTCCGATGTGAAATAGTTGCGTTCGGCCCCTTTTAGTGACCTACTGCTGTGCGCAATTATTTTGTGTTCACCCTTCTCATTCCGTTGGTAGAGTACCCCCCCCCCCAATGGCATAATCAGAAGCATCGCAATTCAAAACATATGTGCCCTTTTTCTCAGGATGGAACATGTGCAGGTTTCTACTATACAAACTTTTAGTCGCGTCGAATGCATGCTGATGACGCTCCTCCCATCTCCATTTAGTACTCTTACGAAGCAGTTCTAATAACGGCTCAATTGTCCCAGAATATTCTGGAGTAAAACGTCGGAAGTAACCAGTCAATCCAAGGAACGCTCTGATATCCCTGGGTTTTGTGGGTTTCGGGAACTCCATGATCGCACGTATTTTTTCCGGGTCCGTTGTTATACCTTCTGCTGAGATAATATGTCCCAAAAATTTAATTTGCGATCTCCCAAACTCGCACTTTTCAAGATTGAGAGTCAGGTTAGCGGCTTGCAATTTCTGAAATACAATCTTGAGATGTTCCTCAAATGATTTTGATATGACCAAAATATCATCAACAAATATGCTGACAAAGTCCTCCACCTCGGGTCCCAGAGCTAACTCCAAACATCTGACCATGGCCGCTAAACTTGTAACCAAACCAAAGGGAACTACTCTAAACTGATAGCATTTATTTTGATATAGAAATGCTGTGTATCTTCTTGACTCTTTGGCAAGGGGAATCTGCCAGAATCCACTTTTGAGATCAAGGCGAGACATGTATTTAACACCTTGACATTTCATGAATAGGTTCTCCGCATTCGGAGCACAGTCGTAGCATTTTTTTGTAATAGAATTAAGATTTCTCATGTCGAGACATAATCGAATGTCGTTATTTTTCTTTTTAACAACAACCATAGGATTTAAAAAATTGCTATCAGTTCGTTCAATCACACCATTCTGAAGCATACTCTTAACTTCCGCATCAACCTGTTGTTGATAGTGAAGGGGGATGGGGTAAGTCTTCCGTACAAATTTATTTTCATCGGTGACTTGAATGTTGTGTTCATATACATTCGTGGTGGTAGGTTTGTTTGAAAACACAGATCCGAATTTATCAAGCATACTTTGCAGTTTATCTTGCTCACTGCTCGTTATCTGCCTGCTGTGAGTCCGCAGATTATGTGTTATCTTATCGGCAAGTTGAACAGCTGGGCGAGCTACAGTAATAGGTTCACAATCAGACCCCGTCTTACCCCTCCTGCATCCTAACCTGATATCGTGTTTACTATTATTAACAGTACATTTCAATATTTTATTTGGAAAATCAATGGTCGCGTGCAGTTTATTTAATGCATCCACTCCCAAAATAATATTATACACGAGTTTCTTGACAATAAGCACAGAGACTTCTATTTCCATTCCCTGAATGGATATTGTTATCATTGCTTGACGGTCAACCCTCTGAGATTCACCCGTCGCTGATTTTATGATTTTGTGGGCTGCTGGCAGAATCGGGATTTTTTTTAAATGTTTCCTGTGCCTCTCTAGGAATCGCTCATCCATTAACGAGATTTCTGCGCCGCTGTCAAATAAAACTTCGCCGACACATCCGTTAATTTTCGCGTTGACAATGAGGTCAGTGCCATTTTCAATACTAATACTTTTCTCATCTTCATTACTATTGTTATTGCAAATTAAACTATCTCTAATTTCGGCAGGATATAGGCCGGACACCACAAATTTATTCTTATAACTAACATCTCTCACATTTGATTTATTGAACTGCTTTTTATGGTTACAACGGGCTTTTGAAACTTCATTCATACCTTTATGTTTATGAAATTTCCGATTGGTATTTCTATTTGGTATTTTATGTTGTTTTGGTGACTGTGTTTGCTTGGTTTGAGTTTGATACTGAAAATTTTTATTCGGTGTTTCATTACTGTTACCCCTGTTATTCAGGTCGTCTATACCTTCCCATTTTGTAAGTAATATGAGTAGCTCTTCCCACGACTTAACTCCTTGCGTACAGACGGCCACCTGTATACCGCGTTCAAAATGGTGCGCAAGTTTACTTACTATGTCAGGTTCGGTTAAGTTAGGCTCAAGATATCTAGCTCTTGATATCAACTGCCTCACATATGATTCTTTAGAACCTTTGGTATTAGAATATTTTCCAAACTCCAGCTGCGCACGGATCTTCCTCTGGATCTCCTCATTCCAGTACCTAGCTCTGAAATGTCTTACCAGGTCTTCCAACGTGTTGATTTTATCCTGGACAATAATGAACCACTCCGCAGCTGTACCCTTAAGTCGCCGCACTATGAAATTAATTCTATCAGCTTCACTTAAGTTGTCACCAATTGCCTGTAGATCCCGCTGGCACACCTGAATGAAATTCATGGGATTTTCATTCTCCCGTCCATAAAAATTTTGCTGTGAATTGACGTCATCCAAAGTCTTATATACATACGTGGTACAGTTTAGTGGTGACGAGGTACTTTGCAATCGTGACACTTGATGTTGTAGCTTTTGAATCCGCAGGTCTCGTTCGGCCATTAATTCATTTATCGTGGATCTGTGTTGCACTACTTGCTCTGCCATTCCAGAGAGTTTCGCTTCATATTCACTAAGTCGTGACTTATTGACTTCCAAATTCGCCTCTATATCAGCTTTCATAGTTTCCACGGTCTCGCTAATATGCTTTTCTGCCGCTTCTATCATTTGTTTGCTTTGTTTTGATTGCTCCTGCACGGCCGCGTATGATTTCTCGTTTTCTTCATGGATCGATTTACTTCTTTTCTCGGCTTCTGCTGAAAGCTTCTGTATACTCATCTTCACCTCCTCTTGACGGGCTTTATTTTCCTCTTTATCAGCTTTCCGCTCTTCTTTATTTTCTGCTGAAATTTTCTGTATACTCACTTCCAGCTTTTCTTCCATATTCTTCATATTAGCTAATAAGGCCGCTAAAGCATTCTTGATTTCTGCAGTATCCGCCATAATGATTAAAATTTAATTTAAAATTTAATAAATTTAAATTTACTGATTTAGACGCAAAGAAAGTTATTATTACTACAAGATTAGAACGTATTGTAACCAGTTTATATGCACACAGAAAGCAGTTCAAAATATCAACATGTAAATAAACCTTATCTAACACACACAACTAATAATCTACCTCCAATATACTGATAAAATTTGTTCATATATGATATACTAGAGAATATGCACAATTGATAAATTATACCCTCAAATTATCATATGGACTATACACATACAATTATTACGTTAATTATAATTATATGTCGGATTTAACCAACAAATTTTATACTCATAGACAAATATATAATAGCGTAAAATTACCGCTATTTTACGAGCCCCTAAGTTGCTAAGCGCCAAAATATCTCTATGCGACAACACAAATTACTAAACTATTGGCGCATAGGATATGATAGTATGTGTATTTCAAATTACAAGTCTATATTGGAGGGTTTAAGATTATTTATTGCACAAAACACAAGTTATAGTTTATATGGTATATTTGATATGTACAGAATGTAATGTTTGATATAGAGTCTTTCTTTTAAAATGATAAATAATGTTCATACGCAAGACGTGATACGTTACATAAAGAAGATTCCCACGATGATGTTGTTGTTGAGACGGGCAGGTCTTTGCGGTGTAGTTGGTTCGTCAGGTGTGGCTTATAAATGACAGACGTTTCCCCAGAAACGTTTACAGCTGGGCTGGCGTCCTGTAACAGCTTGGCTGATGTCCTGAAACAGCTGGGCTGGTCCTATAACAGCTGGGCTGGGGTCCTATAACAGCTGGGCTGGCGTCCTAACAGCTGGGCTGGTCCTATAACAGCTGGGCTGATGTCCTATAACAGCTGGGCTGGTGTCCTGCAATTCCCACGATGAATCTGACGCTTCGCACACACAACGGTACTACGGATCTTATTACTCGCAAAATTAATATAGAGTTTATGACCAAGTAATATCTCAGGTGTCAGTGAGTTTAATCTAATAACGGTATATTGAACTTATACCACTCCGGCTTCTTCAAGTGTTCACGCGAATACGAAGGTCTACCGCGATCAGCAGACCACCCTATGAGGAAATCTTGCACTAGCACAGAAACGTCTTGATGGAACAACTTACTATTGCGTAACTATTAATGATACTGTCACTGCGGAAATCTCGCACAGTGATACAGTTACACTCACTTCTTACACACGTAATACTACAATACTAATATCGTGTGTAAAGAGATAATATTAACTGTTCTGCGTCACACGCGTTACTATCCCCGAAAAGTCTTAACAGATCCTTCCTTGCAAGCGGTAGAATCTTGTACAAGGATTGTATGTACCGTTCGCGGTAGCAGCAGTGAAGAACTGCCTGTAATTATACGCACAATGCGTTAAAACAATACTGTGTGCAGGTGTACTACACACACAGTTCTGAGTCTTCCCGTTTCACTAACGACGAATAGTTTTTACAACACCTTGCAAGCGGTAGAATCTTGTACAAGGAGTGCACGTCCCGTTCGCGGTAGATGGCGTAGAAGAACTACCTGTGTAACGACAGGCTTAAGAAAATTTCCAACCACCACTCAGCATTCTATTGGTGGATGGAAGTCACATGGTTAGTACATCGTGACATGCACTTTTCATGCAGTAGAGTGCATTTACTTTGTAACAGCATGCATAGCGGTAATCAGACTACCCGTATCTCATGCATAACTGCCTACAACTAATATCATACATGAACGTAAACAATAGTCAGAAATGTATAGGGATTGTAGCACTACATATGTCTAAGTTCAGTTCAATGTCAAACACAATGATAAATACTTCACGCACCGCCCGGGAACGTTTACCACTCGCGCACGCGCGCACATTTCCACAAACACAGTACATAAATAACAATAAATAAATAATGCACAGTTTTACTAAACTAAACCCTTATCCTTACTAAATACAACTGATAACATAACTAAACTTAACCATCTACCAATATAACATGAATGTCCATTGTCTGTGTAATATATGAGCTTGCCCCGCCTATCATGATCCTGTGATTCGTTGCAGGATTAACCCCTTCCCGCATAAAAAAAAAAAATTTTTTTTTTAGTTAACTAACAAAATAAAATTTTTTTTTTATATAACCAAAACAATTTCCTAATCCTGAAATAATAATAATACCCTCGAACTAAAATCCAATAAACATCCACAATTAATACTAACATTTCCAACCTGTCACTTTGACAGAAGCATCAAATCAAAGACACGTGGTAACCTTAAAACCAAAACAAATACACATGTTCCTGACATCAGATAACAAAATTTTATGCAGGGTCACAAAGTACACAGACGGCATTCCTTATCTAAACTAGATTATTGTTCATTCACAGAGTCATCTTACATACAACATTTAAACCTGAACTGACATATTTACATAGCTACACATTCGTACCCCTATATCCTGACATTTATTTCTGAGTTTATGGATCCTTTGTATAATATTTCCTCAATGAGGAAGCATGGAATTTACCAATCGCACGGTTGGTATTTGGGTTGGTTAAGATAAATGTATTTTTCCCAACTTGCTCCGACAGGGTATACGGACCATTATACAGCCTAAAAAACTTCGCGGCTGTGTTGTCCTCCCTTCTACCAACATTTAATGCTCGTAAAAGCACACTCTCTCCAGTCTTGAACTTCACCAGTTTATGTTCCGCATTGAATTTTTCCGTGCGCTCCTCTGCGCACTTTTTAATGCGTCTTCTAGCCTCGATTTTCTTTATCTCGACTGGTATAGGCATATTATGCGTCGCTATCCTTTCAATGTGCTTACCCCAGACCCGGCCTGGCATTTCTCCGGTTTGGAGTTCATTCGGAGTATACCCAGTAATAGAATTATAATTTCCATTTATGGCTGATTCAAAAAATTCTAGGAATTCCGGCCACTTACTCTGATTAGTATTACAGTACGTACGGAATAACCGTCCCAACTCCTTGTTGACCCGCTCGGCCAAGTTACCTTGCGGTCTCCGGATCGCTGTCAAGACCGTCTGAACACCGTGTTTCTCAAGCTCGGAGTGCCACTTGGTGTTCGTAAATTGCTTACCTTGATCTGAGAGTATCTTCCTTACGGGACCATTTTTCGGCATGTATCTATTTAGCATAATGTTTATGACAGCCGACGTTGTAGGTCTACCAATAGCATATAGGCTAACATGTTTGGTAAAAGCATCCGTAACAACCACAAGGTTCTTCATTCCACGCGCCGCCCGAGGAAGTGGACCCAAAAAATCAATGCAGACAAGGTCATTTTTATTACGCGCAACAATGTTACCCATTTCAACCTGGGTATGTTGGTTCGGATAGTTCGCTGTTTGGCAGATGTGGCATGTGCGGAGTATGGCCTTTATTTTCCTGGTCATATTTAGCCACACAAAATCCTCCCGCATTGCCAGGTAACATTTATAAGGCCCCGCATGAGCCAGACTCTCATGACACATCCAGGTGAGGTCTTCCACCATGGCGTCAGGCACCATAATCTTCCATCCGCCATTGACAATTTTATACACTACATCTTTATATATTCTGTACTTGGGGTTTTCTTGTATCCGGATAGCGTCACAGATCCGCTTCAATTTGGTGTCCCGCTGCTGTTCCATACCAATATTTTTTAACTTATTTTTAAGACTGTCTTCTAATTTATATTTGACAGCTAGAATTTGAACTTCCTGGTTATTAGACGCATGACGTTCTTCCACCATTGGAGGGTATCGGCTTAACGTGTCAGCTGCTTTGTTCTCGCTTGCCTTACAGTACTTAATGGTAAAGTCGTACTCTTGGATGGCCATGATCCAACGGGATATGCGAGCGTTCGCCAACTTGCAGCGCAACATGAACGATAAGGCCTGGTTGTCCAAAAGGATTTCGAAGTGTTGTCCAACCAGGTAATAACGAAATTTGCTGATGCAGTACACAATAGCCAATATTTCTTTCTCCGATGTGAAATAGTTGCGTTCGGCCCCTTTTAGTGACCTACTGCTGTGCGCAATTATTTTGTGTTCACCCTTCTCATTCCGTTGGTAGAGTACCCCCCCCCCCCAATGGCATAATCAGAAGCATCGCAATTCAAAACATATGTGCCCTTTTTCTCAGGATGGAACATGTGCAGGTTTCTACTATACAAACTTTTAGTCGCGTCGAATGCATGCTGATGACGCTCCTCCCATCTCCATTTAGTACTCTTACGAAGCAGTTCTAATAACGGCTCAATTGTCCCAGAATATTCTGGAGTAAAACGTCGGAAGTAACCAGTCAATCCAAGGAACGCTCTGATATCCCTGGGTTTTGTGGGTTTCGGGAACTCCATGATCGCACGTATTTTTTCCGGGTCCGTTGTTATACCTTCTGCTGAGATAATATGTCCCAAAAATTTAATTTGCGATCTCCCAAACTCGCACTTTTCAAGATTGAGAGTCAGGTTAGCGGCTTGCAATTTCTGAAATACAATCTTGAGATGTTCCTCAAATGATTTTGATATGACCAAAATATCATCAACAAATATGCTGACAAAGTCCTCCACCTCGGGTCCCAGAGCTAACTCCAAACATCTGACCATGGCCGCTAAACTTGTAACCAAACCAAAGGGAACTACTCTAAACTGATAGCATTTATTTTGATATAGAAATGCTGTGTATCTTCTTGACTCTTTGGCAAGGGGAATCTGCCAGAATCCACTTTTGAGATCAAGGCGAGACATGTATTTAACACCTTGACATTTCATGAATAGGTTCTCCGCATTCGGAGCACAGTCGTAGCATTTTTTTGTAATAGAATTAAGATTTCTCATGTCGAGACATAATCGAATGTCGTTATTTTTCTTTTTAACAACAACCATAGGATTTAAAAAATTGCTATCAGTTCGTTCAATCACACCATTCTGAAGCATACTCTTAACTTCCGCATCAACCTGTTGTTGATAGTGAAGGGGGATGGGGTAAGTCTTCCGTACAAATTTATTTTCATCGGTGACTTGAATGTTGTGTTCATATACATTCGTGGTGGTAGGTTTGTTTGAAAACACAGATCCGAATTTATCAAGCATACTTTGCAGTTTATCTTGCTCACTGCTCGTTATCTGCCTGCTGTGAGTCCGCAGATTATGTGTTATCTTATCGGCAAGTTGAACAGCTGGGCGAGCTACAGTAATAGGTTCACAATCAGACCCCGTCTTACCCCTCCTGCATCCTAACCTGATATCGTGTTTACTATTATTAACAGTACATTTCAATATTTTATTTGGAAAATCAATGGTCGCGTGCAGTTTATTTAATGCATCCACTCCCAAAATAATATTATACACGAGTTTCTTGACAATAAGCACAGAGACTTCTATTTCCATTCCCTGAATGGATATTGTTATCATTGCTTGACGGTCAACCCTCTGAGATTCACCCGTCGCTGATTTTATGATTTTGTGGGCTGCTGGCAGAATCGGGATTTTTTTTAAATGTTTCCTGTGCCTCTCTAGGAATCGCTCATCCATTAACGAGATTTCTGCGCCGCTGTCAAATAAAACTTCGCCGACACATCCGTTAATTTTCGCGTTGACAATGAGGTCAGTGCCATTTTCAATACTAATACTTTTCTCATCTTCATTACTATTGTTATTGCAAATTAAACTATCTCTAATTTCGGCAGGATATAGGCCGGACACCACAAATTTATTCTTATAACTAACATCTCTCACATTTGATTTATTGAACTGCTTTTTATGGTTACAACGGGCTTTTGAAACTTCATTCATACCTTTATGTTTATGAAATTTCCGATTGGTATTTCTATTTGGTATTTTATGTTGTTTTGGTGACTGTGTTTGCTTGGTTTGAGTTTGATACTGAAAATTTTTATTCGGTGTTTCATTACTGTTACCCCTGTTATTCAGGTCGTCTATACCTTCCCATTTTGTAAGTAATATGAGTAGCTCTTCCCACGACTTAACTCCTTGCGTACAGACGGCCACCTGTATACCGCGTTCAAAATGGTGCGCAAGTTTACTTACTATGTCAGGTTCGGTTAAGTTAGGCTCAAGATATCTAGCTCTTGATATCAACTGCCTCACATATGATTCTTTAGAACCTTTGGTATTAGAATATTTTCCAAACTCCAGCTGCGCACGGATCTTCCTCTGGATCTCCTCATTCCAGTACCTAGCTCTGAAATGTCTTACCAGGTCTTCCAACGTGTTGATTTTATCCTGGACAATAATGAACCACTCCGCAGCTGTACCCTTAAGTCGCCGCACTATGAAATTAATTCTATCAGCTTCACTTAAGTTGTCACCAATTGCCTGTAGATCCCGCTGGCACACCTGAATGAAATTCATGGGATTTTCATTCTCCCGTCCATAAAAATTTTGCTGTGAATTGACGTCATCCAAAGTCTTATATACATACGTGGTACAGTTTAGTGGTGACGAGGTACTTTGCAATCGTGACACTTGATGTTGTAGCTTTTGAATCCGCAGGTCTCGTTCGGCCATTAATTCATTTATCGTGGATCTGTGTTGCACTACTTGCTCTGCCATTCCAGAGAGTTTCGCTTCATATTCACTAAGTCGTGACTTATTGACTTCCAAATTCGCCTCTATATCAGCTTTCATAGTTTCCACGGTCTCGCTAATATGCTTTTCTGCCGCTTCTATCATTTGTTTGCTTTGTTTTGATTGCTCCTGCACGGCCGCGTATGATTTCTCGTTTTCTTCATGGATCGATTTACTTCTTTTCTCGGCTTCTGCTGAAAGCTTCTGTATACTCATCTTCACCTCCTCTTGACGGGCTTTATTTTCCTCTTTATCAGCTTTCCGCTCTTCTTTATTTTCTGCTGAAATTTTCTGTATACTCACTTCCATCTTTTCTTCCATATTCTTCATATTAGCTAATAAGGCCGCTAAAGCATTCTTGATTTCTGCAGTATCCGCCATAATGATTAAAATTTAATTTAAAATTTAATAAATTTAAATTTACTGATTTAGACGCAAAGAAAGTTATTATTACTGCAAGATTAGAACGTATTGTAACCAGTTTATATGCACACAGAAAGCAGTTCAAAATATCAACATGTAAATAAACCTTATCTAACACACACAACTAATAATCTACCTCCAATATACTGATAAAATTTGTTCATATATGATATACTAGAGAATATGCACAATTGATAAATTATACCCTCAAATTATCATATGGCTATACACATACAATTATTACGTTAATTATAATTATATGTCGGATTTAACCAACAAATTTTATACTCATAGACAAATATATAATAGCGTAAAATTACCGCTATTTTACGAGCCCCTAAGTTGCTAAGCGCCAAAATATCTCTATGCGACAACACAAATTACTAAACTATTGGCGCATAGGATATGATAGTATGTGTATTTCAAATTACAAGTCTATATTGGAGGGTTTAAGATTATTTATTGCACAAAACACAAGTTATAGTTTATATGGTATATTTGATATGTACAGAATGTAATGTTTGATATAGAGTCTTTCTTTTAAAATGATAAATAATGTTCATACGCAAGACGTGATACGTTACATAAAGAAGATTCCCACGATGATGTTGTTGTTGAGACGGGCAGGTCTTTGCGGTGTAGTTGGTTCGTCAGGTGTGGCTTATAAATGACAGACGTTTCCCCAGAAACGTTTACAGCTGGGCTGGCGTCCTGTAACAGCTTGGCTGATGTCCTGAAACAGCTGGGCTGGTCCTATAACAGCTGGGCTGGGGTCCTATAACAGCTGGGCTGGCGTCCTAACAGCTGGGCTGGTCCTATAACAGCTGGGCTGATGTCCTATAACAGCTGGGCTGGTGTCCTGCAATTCCCACGATGAATCTGACGCTTCGCACACACAACGGTACTACGGATCTTATTACTCGCAAAATTAATATAGAGTTTATGACCAAGTAATATCTCAGGTGTCAGTGAGTTTAATCTAATAACGGTATATTGAACTTATACCACTCCGGCTTCTTCAAGTGTTCACGCGAATACGAAGGTCTACCGCGATCAGCAGACCACCCTATGAGGAAATCTTGCACTAGCACAGAAACGTCTTGATGGAACAACTTACTATTGCGTAACTATTAATGATACTGTCACTGCGGAAATCTCGCACAGTGATACAGTTACACTCACTTCTTACACACGTAATACTACAATACTAATATCGTGTGTAAAGAGATAATATTAACTGTTCTGCGTCACACGCGTTACTATCCCCGAAAAGTCTTAACAGATCCTTCCTTGCAAGCGGTAGAATCTTGTACAAGGATTGTATGTACCGTTCGCGGTAGCAGCAGTGAAGAACTGCCTGTAATTATACGCACAATGCGTTAAAACAATACTGTGTGCAGGTGTACTACACACACAGTTCTGAGTCTTCCCGTTTCACTAACGACGAATAGTTTTTACAACACCTTGCAAGCGGTAGAATCTTGTACAAGGAGTGCACGTCCCGTTCGCGGTAGATGGCGTAGAAGAACTACCTGTGTAACGACAGGCTTAAGAAAATTTCCAACCACCACTCAGCATTCTATTGGTGGATGGAAGTCACATGGTTAGTACATCGTGACATGCACTTTTCATGCAGTAGAGTGCATTTACTTTGTAACAGCATGCATAGCGGTAATCAGACTACCCGTATCTCATGCATAACTGCCTACAACTAATATCATACATGAACGTAAACAATAGTCAGAAATGTATAGGGATTGTAGCACTACATATGTCTAAGTTCAGTTCAATGTCAAACACAATGATAAATACTTCACGCACCGCCCGGGAACGTTTACCACTCGCGCACGCGCGCACATTTCCACAAACACAGTACATAAATAACAATAAATAAATAATGCACAGTTTTACTAAACTAAACCCTTATCCTTACTAAATACAACTGATAACATAACTAAACTTAACCATCTACCAATATAACATGAATGTCCATTGTCTGTGTAATATATGAGCTTGCCCCGCCTATCATGATCCTGTGATTCGTTGCAATATATATATTTCAATCACTTTCTGCTACAGTCCGTTTCTTGATGTATATAATACTTTAACATTTATAACTAAATTTACCTCAAGATATACTATTTTCCTTTAGGAACATGTTTCGGGAGTTCTTGTTCTCCCATCTTCAGCCTTCGCCAGAAACAAGATGGCGAAGGCTGAAGATGGGAGAACAAGAACTCCCGAAACATGTTCCTAAAGGAAAATAGTATATCTTGAGGTAAATTTAGTTATAAATGTTAAAGTAATATATATATATATATATATATATGCTTAAACACTCTTATACTAATAAATCAAATTTAAATTATCTCAAATCAATTCAAATATATGTAAAGCTTCATAGCTCAGTTCGTCCTTCAACAACAAGTCGGGGTTAAATTGAGCCATTGTAGTCATAATAATGATTTTTAAATCGTGTGTACTACGTACGTTAAAATATGTTATCTATTTTAAACACTCTTATGAAATTTGAATTCATTTAAACACACACACACACACACACACACACACACACACACACACACACACACACACACACACATATATATATTTCAATTACTTTCTGCTACAGTCCGTTTCTTGATGTATATAATACTATAATACTTATAACTATTTTACCTCAAGATATTGGGATATATATATACCCCAATAAACACAGGACATGAATTCCCAGACATAACCAATGTAACACTAATAAAACATATACCACACAAAGGCACCATAATGAACATTTGGGAAAATTTACAGATTTACAAACATAAAACACAAAACAAATTAATACCAGAACAAATACAAATCAATACAAAACATGACACAATATTCAAAGCACTCAACATCGAAAATACACAAAATACAAAAACAGATACCACAACCACACACAATAATGCAACATTGAAGGACCAAAGACCAACAAACCACCTTAATAACATCCAGAAGCCAACACACAAATACTGCACCAGAAGCAAGATGGCGAAGGCTGAAGATGGGAGAACAGGATCTCCCGAAACATGTTCCTAAAAGAAAAAATATATCTTGAGGTAAAATAGTTATAAGTATTATAGTAATATATATATATATATATATTACTTTAATTTATAACTAAATTTACCTCAAGATATATTTTTTCCTTTAGGAACATGTTTCGGGAGTTCTTGTTCTCCCATCTTCAGCCTTCGCCATCTTGTTTCTGGTGAAGTATTTGTGTGTTGGCTTCTGGGTGTTATTAAGGTAGTTTGTTGGTCTTTGGTCCTTCAAAGTTGTATTATTGTGTGTGGTTGTGGTATCTGTTTTTGGTACAAACTACCTTAATAACACCCAGAAGCCAACACACAAATACTTCACCAGAAACAAGATGGCGAAGGCTGAAGATGGGAGAACAAGAACTCCTGAAACATGTTCCTAAAGGAAAAAATATATCTTGAGGTAAATTTAGTTATAAATTAAAGTATTATATACATCAAGAAACGGACTGTAGCAGAAAGTGATTGAAATATATATATATATATTACTATAATACTTATAACTATTTTACCTCAAGATATATTTTTTCTTTTAGGAACATGTTTCGGGAGATCCTGTTCTCCCATCTTCAGCCTTCGCCATCTTGCTTCTGGTGCAGTATTTGTGTGTTGGCTTCTGGATGTTATTAAGGTGGTTTGTTGGTCTTTGGTCCTTCAATGTTGCATTATTATATATACATACTTAAACACTCTTATACTAATAAATCAAATTTAAATTATCTCAAATCAATTCAAATATATGTAAATCTAATAATTATCTGTGGAGATAAAGAGATAATATCTTTTTATAGTGGAAAGAAATTTCACACGGAGAGTTCATTGTGTTTACACTAGCACAATAGATCAGCTGTTGGGGAGGTCAATTGTATGCGTTAGGGTGGCTTATTGTTTACCTTGGCAAGGGGTTCTTAACAAAAGGAGGGTGACTTCTGACAATCTGGAACACGATTATTTCCTGCACAGGTCTGTCGTATATTGACAATTTGGGGAATTCTATTCAAATAACTTATTTTGTTTACGGGGCAGAACGTACATTCCTTGACACGACTCCAACATGAAATAGCCTGTAAATATACTGACAGGTTGAAAATGGAATATTTTTACAAGCAGGGGACTTGCTTATTACGTAGATTTCCTAATACTACTATTATTATTTTATAAATAAAACTCTATTTATTTTGTTCTAGTTCACAAATTCAGAGTGAATAAATTTACGCCTTTTAGCAAGTTACTGTTTATTATTTAGCAGGTAGCATTTTAAATGCTAGCAGAGTGTGGTATTTTGTATATGCCACGACGTACACAATTATTTCACAAAGAATAAAAGTTAAGCAGAAACAGCAGAGTGGCGCATTTTATAACGTCTCTCCTGTTAAGACATTATAACACAGGGAACCAGTTTAATAGGTTGCTTTCAATTAAACCGGCTGCCATTGTTAGTACAAATTACTTACCAACAAATTGGGAAAATATATAGATCAGGAATTTGTCTAAGGGTACGTAAATTTACTCTTTCTCTGGATTTTAGCAAAACATCTCTTTATTATGGCTTCTTAAATAATGATTTAAAAATAATACCTTTAATGGTTATCTTTTTATTTTTATGTTAAAAATAAACTTCTGATAGATTCTGCATCAAATGCTCTTATACTCTTTAAAATGTTACTCTGATGAGCTCAAACCATACAGTTGTATATTACATTGAATACCACGGATCGGGGTTTTAATTTTATAATATTCTAAAATATTTCAACATTATGCAAACTATTAGAAGAATAGTTTGATCAAATTTCGAATTAATTTTTACCTTTAACCATCATCAGATTACTATTATTTCGTTACAGTAACTACAAACATTACTATGTTAAGATTTACATGATTTGAATGAGTCTTTACAAAAACTGTACTGTTTTTGTTGTGGTTGTTAGAAAACAATGTAAGCACAGAAGTTACGCTTTAGTGTCACCTGGGTATAATGTAGATCTGCAGCTGGTTCTCTTGCTGATCCTCTTCAGTAGGTTTTCCTGGATGTTCTTCTTTGTCGTTTGGGTTCCTCCATTTAGTTTGTTGGTTCTAAGTTGTGATCTAAGTCATGACACTAGGATTCTGCTACCTGGAGCTCGTAATGTTGTCGTCGTTGCTTCACTCCTGACGTTGGTGTTCACTTTTCGCATTTTAGTTTTGACTGCACTAATGTTACCTTTTTATATGGTATGGAACATACCTTACAAGTTAAACCTTTTCATAAAGAGATGTGTAGGCTATCTTAGTTATTTTTAATTCTTTCTGTACATTTAAACTACTTTACTTGTTTTACGTTTCACTTCGTTTCAACTACATGTGGAGTATGTAACCACGAAACACTTACTTTCTGCTACATCGTTTTGCAATATATACACACGTTCACCTTCACAACACATGGTAAAGCTGTTAACTTGTCAGAGATTCTCGGTCGACTGGGGTTGATTTTGCGGCGGTGAGTAGGGAAGCGGGCGCAGTTCACACGCCGAGAGAAAAGTAGTTCGTACTTTAATTATTATTATTTTTACACCTATTAACTACTATTAATAATCCTACCTTTTCTTTATTGAGTTAGGTATTTCATTTATTATTACCACGTCTTTTTATTTAATTAGAATGATTATTAGTATTCGCTTCATAACAGTATAATTTGCATGTCCGTACTAGCCTTTTTACAAGTTGGTACAGGTATATAGGTACAGAGGGGAGGGTGGATTATTTTCTCACGTGTTATTTTGAATAAAAATTATTTTGTGCTATTTAAATTCCCTTTAAATCGTCACATTAGTAATGTAAGGATAATATAATATTAGTAATGTGATAATAAAGGATAATCACAGAGAAACTCAGGGTGTATCCAGCTAGGTCCCATTCTGTATCCTTGCCATCTATGCAGGGCTGCTGTAAGCGAGCCAGTAAGGTGTGCAGCATTGCACACAGGCGGCTCAAGCAGGAGGTGACAAATCACATCATCATCACACGCAGATATATGTTTGTTTCACAGTCTCAACTTTTTTTTGAAGTCTCCAATTACACCAATATTACGTATTTCTCATATAACAGATAAACTTGTATGAACTATCAAACGTGACAGAAAAAATCGTCATAGCTCCAGAAGGTTCAAAGGATCCGAAAAATAACTCAAAATAGCGTTTTGTTTTAGAAGCAAGATAAGATCTTTGAAAACAGATTGAAAAAATAATACTGTGTTTGGATTTTTCAGTAGTAATTTGCTGTTACCCCAAAAAAGAATTGATTGGCTTCTTCTATCAGAGACTAGGCGAATCACCTGTAACACCCTCAAAGGAATATATCCACTTCCTAGGTCTTTCTAAACTTTGTTGTCCAATAGGCTTGTATTGCTAGACTTGCTTAGGCAATGTACCACCTACCATCCTATTCAGATAAACCATCTATCTTTGTTTTCTGCAAACAAATTAACTGTGCATTGCAGAAATATGAACTTGAAACTATTCTCAAGATGAACCAGATAGCAACTGGACTGATAAGTTTAATGAACCGAATGCTTTAAACACCCCAAAATCCAATGGATGAGTTGTAGAGAATTTTTCAGTACCTTTTTTAAAACAACATGTTCTCAACATTACCAAATAAAAGCAACAGCGTTAAGAATGTTACTTATTATTAATGGTATCAGTTGCAGCTGGCGAAAGATCATTCACGAAGTTAAAAATAATAAAATGTTGTTTAAGATCGACTGTAGTTTACAGAAACAGTACTGAGATTAGAGAAAGGTAGGGGGCGGCACATTCAAGATTGCACACAGGCGCAGGAACACCTAGCGTCTGTCCTGCCCATGAACGTTATGTATAACATGTATACAAAACATAGTAGGTATAACGTGTGGATGAGAAAAAAAAAGACAAATGAATATTTTTAAAAATTCCAATAAAGTAGGTTAGTTTTCTTAGATCATTATTTAATAGGCTGTAGTTGAACACAACAGCGCACCTTGATCTTATACTGGGTACGACACTTTAATTTAAATTCTTGGATTTCGTTGTCCATGACGTGTCCGTTACTTAACTAAATATCACTATAGTGTTGACGACTCGGAGCACTAAGTTTTTTATAAGTAAAAACATAAAAGTTTTACCTTACAGCCTAAACCGGCTTTCACCTTTAGAAGGCTTCATCAGAGGCTGCCATAGGTAGCGTTGTCCGTCTTGTTGTTGGCGACGGGATAGTTATTCGAAAGATCGAAGCTGTGTGTGTGTGGTGAGATGTGTTCGAATAATGCGTGCGATTTGAATTGTGTCTGTTCGTTTAGGATGTCGTTTTTATTTGTTTTTGTGTGTTTGTATTGAAAAAATTGCCCACAAATTCAAAAAAGCAGGATACAGAATCGCTTACAAAACTACTAACAAAACAGAACACACACTATCAAAACGCATGCCCAAAGCACAAAACAAATTCGATCTACCTGGTGTATACAAGCTAAATTGCTCAAATTGCAATAAATTCTACATAGGCCAGACAGGATGTAGCTTCAAACAGATACATTGAACACACAAAAGCACTCCACACCACTACAGAATCTACCTTTGCAAACCACCTCATTGAAGCAAACCACACATATAAAAACATCGACAGTAACATGAACATTCTACACGTACACACAAAAGGCCGAAAACTAGACACTCTAGAACAATTAGAAATATACAAACACACAAAAACAAATAAAAACGACATCCTAAACGAACAGACACAATTCAAATTGCACGCATTATTCGAACACATCTCACCACACACACACAGCTTCGATCTTTCGAATAACTATCCCGTCGCCAACAACAAGACGGACAACGCTACCTATGAAGGCCTCTGATGAAGCCTTCTAAAGGTGAAAGCCGGTTTAGGCTGTAAGGTAAAACTTTACGTTTTTACTTATAAAAAACTTAGTGTTCCGAGTCGTCAATACTGTAGTGATATTTACTTTAATTGAATCCCCCTTCACTCACATTCTGGACTTGTGAATGATGCCTTTTCATTGTAAAAACATAGACTCACTGATGCGGTCTGTGAAATCTACAAAACAAAAGATAGAAAAAACTGAAGTGACAACACAGAACGGATCTTAGATTTTGTTGCCCATGCACGTCCCTGTCCCTGCATTAATAATCATTTGTATAAACTTTTTTTGACACAGAAAATTGTTATCAAAAATATTATTGTTCTATACGGGAAAAATATATACAAATGATTAAAGACGGAATGATTTTACAGAAAATAGTGTAGTTACAAATTAGTGAAATATGAAAGGAGGGCTCTCTCACTTTCCTTCCTACCGGAACAACTATCATGAATGGGACAAAATTCGGTACTTTCCCATTGTCATTACCCACATTACATTTTTGATATTTTGAATATGCAATTGTGTTGATATACCACTATGTGAAGAAGTGTACTCATTGTAATTTATTCTATTTCTTAATGTAAAGGGATAATTTCTTAATAGTAAGATGACAACAAACAAGTATTAACAACGGAAAACAAGATTTGTTATTCGTTAGGTGGCCAATGTTCTTTTATGTTTTTCGATAAAATAGCGAAAACTTCACTGGAGCGAATTTTGTGGGAAACAAAACAACGGGAGACGTGTACAGCAACCCGCCTTACTTCGAGTTGGTTGTTTGCGTAGGGAATATTATTTTAAAGGCGGTAATTAGAGGTGGGCTAAACTGTTATTTTAAAATATTATGTATGAAAATACCGTTCCAAAAAAATAACAGGTACAAATACCTGTTATTATATACTATATATACATAACCTATATTATCCTTTGTAAGTAACTCATTTTGAGTTTCCTGCAGGTCTCCTATGTAATATCTTCAAATAAATACACTGCAAGTAGGTTTATTTTCACCTAGATAAACCTATTAATATATTAATAAACCTACTTGCAGTGTATTTATTTGAAGATATTATATAACCTATACTATATAATTTGTTATAAGAAATAAATTGAAACTAAAAGTATTAACAGTGTTACTTTACACTGTGACTTTATTAAACTATTACTATTTAAAAAAAATAAGAAACAAGAGAATTTATAGGCCTATCTCCCTTTGGGAATACCGATTTAAGTTTTCACTAGGAGTAAAACTAACATTGGTTAGACTTTAGACAAATCAGTTGCGAAACTCAGGGCAATGAAATAATTTAGAGTACACGTAATACCACAACAAATAATGTGATAAAAACATCAGAAACATATAATAAAAACATAACAGTAAGCCACAAGAGTGAAAGAGAATAAACAAAATTTTACAAATAAAAATAATAAAAACAACTGTAATAAAATAAATATAAATAAATAAATAAAAACTTATAAATAATAAGCAACAACAAAAGTAAATAAAATGCATTACATACCTGGATAATCTTCAGATTCATTCACTAATGTACACAGAATATACAAGTTATGAAATGTCACACCTATTTACATTACAATCTGCTTCACTTAACACATTATAAATAAAATTAAACAATTGAATTGTTTTTAAAATACTGGGATTTCAGTTATTCAAACACTATTTTAAATTCGCATTCAAAAATATCAACTGTTGCCAGTGGCGAAGCGTCCATATATGCGGTGTATGCGGCGCATACAATTTAAAATTGTATGTAAAATCATATAAAGTTTTGTAATTAATTTTAAATTATTTGAGACGTAAGAGTTTGTCATCTCAAAAGCCAAAACTTAATTTTCACTTGAGCGATATAACGACAGTTAATAAACCATTACTGTTTACAACCAGGCGCACAGTATGCGTTGTAGTTAACGAATACATTCTCTCGATAGCGGTCATTAACCCATGCAGCAGATTTTCATGTGTGAACAGGCAGGCGTTCTGACTTTCGCTCCCACTCCCACTGTCTGTGAATAGCTGTAACGCTATGCGTTACTGTTTCTGCATATACAGTGCTTAGTGCGTACACAGACCGTGTTGTTTAAAGTTTTTTAATAATGAGTTCGTTTGTAGTAGAGCCTGTGGCGGGAACATCATCGTCTTGTGTAGCTGAGTGCAATTGTGTAATTGGAAGTTTATTTATACAGCCATTCAGTAGTAGAAGTTTTACAGATAAACTAAACATTATTTCTAGTGGTAGACAAAGCCCATTAATTCCCACGTTAACGTCAAAAACAAAAAATTATACACGACATTTAAAGGAACAACATTATGAAGTAAAAACTTGGCTTTGCGGCTGTAGAAAAACTTCAAAATTATACTGTTGGCCATGCATTCTTTTTCCAACTGAAAAAAATGTCTGGACAAATTCAGGAGTTTCCTATTTAAACAATTTGTTTAATTTACAAAAACGCCATGAGATTTCACAGAGTCATGTTGCTTCCCTTCTTGCTTTAAAACAGTTCGGTAAAACCAGAATTGAATATGCCTTTAGTGAACAATTTAAAATTAACATCAAACAGTACAATGACATGGTAAAACAAAACCGGTACATTCTTCGTTGTCTAATTAACGTAGTGTGTTTTTTGGCTGAAAATGAACTCCCATTTCGTGGACATGACGAATCTGTGGCATCGTCAAATCGAGGAAATTATGTAGGGCTGTTAAGGGGATTCACCAATGAAAATTGAAAAATTTTTGTTTATGAACATATTTCAAAAAAAACTTTTTTTTATAGGTTAGTATTGACCTATATAAAAGTATTATGGGGAATTTTTTTTTTACCATTTATGTACGGTACATACAAAAATTTTTTTGAGTGTTTTACATACTTTTTTGAATTTGATATAACTCAAAAAGTAAATGACCAATTTTTTTGTTTTTGGTGTCAAATTGAAGGTAACATTAAGCTCTAAAAACTCCGGCATTTTTGTTATGATTAGTATCTTAGAACCCTGGAAAAATTAAAAGAAAGTAAAGTTTTTAAAACTTAACTTTTATTTTTACATATTTTTTTTCTTAAAAAGTATTGTACATATCACATTTAAAATGCCAGAGAATCTTCTAAATATACGTTAGATGCACACACAAAAAATTCAGCTTGCTATCTTCACTTGTTTTTCAGGAATATTAGTTTTTCTCTCTGAAAACATGGAAAAAATTATTTTCGGGAAATCGCGTTTAAAGTTCAGTTCAGTATAAACAAAAAAAAATCGTTTAGGTGGGAAAGTAGCTATACTTATTCCTGTTTACAAGTAGAAGTTCAATGGGTAATCAAAACAAAAAGTGAGCCTACTAAAGTAAAGAACAGCGTTACCTTTAAAACTCTCCAGCTCCGTAAGAGACACCTTCTCTCTGTATTCTCCTTTCTTCTTCTTTTTGAATTGCCAATCTCTTCTTTCTTTTAAACTCCTGGTACTTCATTATTTTCCTTTTTTTAGCAGTTTGCAGCCTGACAGCGTCGAATCGCTTCGCTATAGTTGAAGTATTCAAGCCAGGACTAACTACAAGCCCACATTCTCGCTGAGTTTCAGAAACCGTTTTCAAGTAGCCGTTATTGTAAATGCAAATAGCTTCACTGACTCTCATCATCAGAGTACTTTTACAAACAAATATGGTTTTTGGACATTTTGACCAAAGCACGCCGTGCAACGCCTCATTAGCGTTTTGGGTTTTGCCGTCAACGCATCGTGACAGTAAAGCAGTTGACCCAAGTCGTTGGTATATCGGCAGAACTTAAGCAACTACATCTTCTCTAGGAGGAGTTTTTATGAACTCTTGGTGTGAGGGACGTGGCTGGTTTTTAGCTAAAGCTTTCTGGAAAAAAACACCGTGACTCCTCCCCTGTCGGGCATTTACCATGCTGCGGGCTTACATCTGTAGATTTACAATGTGAAAGCGTTGCAAAAACAGCTTGTTTCATCTTATCTACATCTCCAATGTTACTTTGAATGGCATTTGTGTCGTAGGCTGTTAGTTTATTTATGGTGCTGTCTTTTAGGCCACCACTACGCTTTCCGGCTAAGGGAAGGCTATACGGAGTGTTCTCTTTATCTTGGTTTGCCTGAGTTTTTTTTTTCTCTTTCCATCTGTCGGGCTTTAGAATCATCTTTCACTAATTTTCTAAGAGCTGTACGTAGTCTCTTGGATACATGATTGATGCACTCAATTTTTTCAATTTGTTTGTCGTCATATAAATTTAAAGAGTGCAGGTGGGATAATGTTTTGCTGTCCCCATCAGAAATCAAATTTGTGTACCTAGCGAAACCCATAATCTAGAGACCGAGACCAAATTTTCTCTGCTGCAATAGTTTCCATCATAGGGGATGATCCATCTTAATTGCACTCACAATTTGGCTTGTGAGTTACCTTCCAAGCTTCTAATTCCTCAGGCTTGTCTTTTAGTTTGTCTTTCATAATCTCACAAGTCCGACAATATTTAGACAAAACTTCAAAATCTATTATGAGACCAGTTGTCATTTCAATGCAGCAGCCAACTCCATATTTAGATGTAAACCCCCTTTTATGCCAACTGCCGTCATAACTCGCTGACAAATCTAAGGGCTTTGCTTCATCAACATCTTCTAAAATCATCTGAGACTTGCGAACCTCGGAACGAGCTTCTTCAAGGTTTCGCTGAACATTTATCTTTGATGCAGCTATTAGCGCTTTTCTATGAAAATTATAAGCATTTATCCTCATTGCGTTCATGTTCAATTGCATGCTGAAAACCTCCAAGGCTCTGTGACCTTCCCCCATTGCAGAAAAAGCATACACCATTCTGCGGTTTATGTCATACGGTGGTCGCGTAGAATCGTTCTTTTTAATACGTCCCGATGTTTCAAAAATCTGCTGGTAATCGCATTCATTGCATGATATTGTAAAAATATTACCGTAGCCTTTCACAGTTGGTTCTTTCATTTTGATACTGTTTTTTGAGAGACATTCTGGGCATGGGAACAGACCAACAAAATTACTAAGTTGGTTGATATCAACTAAAATATATTTTGTGGCATTTTCGTCTACAAATATTTCATTATTATAGCTACTATACAATGCAAACCCAGTTTTTTTGTCAACTGGTTATCTTGTTCAATGGCATTAGTATCTGAATCACTTTGCAGTACTGGTGATTGTGACCTAACCTCACTATTTACAACAAGGCCTAGGCCTACCTCTGGACTGTCAGTAGTTTTCCACCGTTTCCAGGCTCTGTCGCTGTTTCGTTTCGACAAAAGTACTTTAGCTTTTGTTTTTTAATAATATATATATATACTTTCACTTATGAACTTACTATTGTCACTTCCCAAACATAAACGAATCCTCAACACAAAAAGTAAAACACATCTGACCAACAGCACACAACCCAGTAAATACATAACACTTACATACTACAATTCCAATACACATAAAATTGCAAACACATTTAGGAAACAAAATTATAAAGTAGCTTACAGAACCAACAACACCATTAGAAAACACATAAACAATACTAACAAAGACATTGACACATACAGCAAAACAGGGGTTTACAAATTAAATTGCAATGATTGTCAACAATTCTACATCGGCCAGACGGGAAGATCTTTTTCTTCCAGGTTTTCTGAACATTTAAAAGCCCTCACCACAAACTACATACATTCCACATTTGCCACACATTTACATAACGAAAACCACAGCTACACAAACATAGAACACAACATGGAAATATTACACTACTTACCAAAAAGTAGAAAACTAAACACAGCTGAACAATTTGAAATATACAGATATCACACACTACAACCAAACAACATATTAAATGAACAGATACATTACAAATCACATACACTATTTGACACACTGATCCACACACATAATTCGAACCTCAGCGCCAACCCCTTCCCACCAACAACCCCCACCACACACTCCATTCCGTAACGGTTATTATGTAATCGACAGTTAGTACTCAACCCACTGAAGAAGAGAAACAACATCTTGAAACGTTTGGGAAGTGACAATAGTAAGTTCATAAGTGAAAGTATATATATATTATTAAATTAATAAGTGAACGAAGAGGATGCAACAACAAGATAACTTTTGTTTTTCTTCCCATTTCAAATGAAATGTTATGCAAACAACACTAAAACTATGAGAAACACTCACTGAAATAAACCAAAACAAACTATGACCACAAGCAAAACAACAAACAAACATAAGGCAAAAACCGTTTGGCGCCAATCTGGTTACAACAATCAGCTGTGAACAGATACGATAAAGCAGCTGACCATAGAGCACGGAATGCAATTACTGTAGGCTACGTATAGTACATGTTGAAATGTTTAGCTTTATAAATCAAACAGAAATATCAACCAGATAACGGTTTCTATTCTTTTTTATTACAGAAATCTCTTGTGCGGCGTGAATATTAGCAATCAAGGTCCTGCGACACGATACACAAAAATAATTTTTTCTACGTGATATAGGTAGCCAAAAATGTTGAAATTGGGTTTTTTATGTTTAAAAATATATAAGGAACAAAAATAAAGAAATAAAAAATTTTGAAAAAATTAGGTTTTTAGCCAATTTTCATTGGTAAATCCCCTTAAATTTGTTACGAAATTACGACGGAATGTTAGACAACCACTTTAAAAACTCTACAGTCTTTTCTGGCTTATCTAGCGATATTCAAAATGACTTGATTAACTCCATTTCTGAAGTCTTATTAACAGAAATAAAAAAATGAAATAAAACAAAATCCCTTTGTAGCCATAATAATGGACGAAACAACACATATCACAATACGTGCCAGGTGTCAACTGTGTTTCGTTTCGTCGATAAGTCCGGAGCCGTTCAGGAAAGATTTGTCGGTTTTAGCGATTTTAGTGACGATCGTACAGCTAACGCGTTGGCAAACTACGTATTTAATGTACTGACTGAATACGACTGTGCAGAAAAATTAGTTGCACAAATGTATGATGGTGCTGCTGTTATGTCTGGTGAACATGGAGGGTTACAGGCCCTGATTAAAAGTAAGTGCAGCCAAGCAATGTTTATCCATTGTTATGCTCATAAAATGAACTTGGTCTTGAAAAATTCAGTAGATCACATTAAAGAATGTAAAATATTTTTTAGCACATTATCTGGTTTAGCTTCATTTTTTTTTTTTTAATTATCCAGACTAACTCACGCACTTGATCAAGAAGTAAAGAAGCGATTTCCATCAGTTGTACCTACTAGATGGAACTACAACAGCAGACTAGTGGCCATTGTAATAGAACACAAGGCTGACATCATAAGTCTCTTCGAGTCTATGATTGAGAACGGAGATAAGTGGGACAATGAAAGTTATACTGGGGCAATAAGTTTTCTTGCTACTCTTCAAGATTTTGACTTCACATTTTTACTTCATCTGTTCGGTCCAATACTATCTAAGGCGGATTCCGTATTCGACATATTGCAGAAAAAAGTTCTGAAATCAGTTTTTGTATGAAACGCATCGAAGACTTTGATAAATATCTTAATAATTTAAGGAATAACTACAACAAATTCTGGAGTGACCGGAATGAAATTCAGAATATTCCAACAGGGAGGTGGGACAAGCCTACAAGCATTCACAGAAGTAAAAGATTACGTATTGATAACATGTCGGATTTGGAAAGCTCTTATCGTAGGATGTATTATGAAATTATTGATTCAGTAAAATGTAGACTTAATCAGAGGTTTGCAGATATAGGTCAACTTGATTTTATCGCTCTACTAGAATCACGATTTTTCGTGATCTTCCAGAATTTTTTAAAAAGTTTCCAGAAGAGCATTTTGAATCACTAAAACGCTCATATGGCCAGTATTTTGATTTTCCGCTACTAAGGAGTGAGCTTTCTGTAGTTTATTCAAATGAGCAGTTTTGTAAAAATAGTGTTAGTGACTTGTCAAAGTACTTAACATCAGCAGATCTGAGTGACACCATTCCTCAAGTGTGGAGGCTTGTAAACTTTATAATGCCAATTCCAGTTACAAGCTCTTCAACAGAAAGATCGTTTTCAGCCTTGAAGAGAATAAAAACGTATTTGCGTAACTCGCAAACTGAACACAGGCTCTCGGCTCTATCAGTGTTATCTATTGAAAAACCGCTTCTTTTGAAACTAAAAACTAATTCTGCTTTTTACGATAAAGTTGTTGACTTATTCGCTGAAAAAACCAGGAGCATAGAACTAACGTTTAAAAAATAACTGCTACAACTAACGTATAATAATTAACGATAATGTGAATAATAAATTATTGTGAGCCGTTACAATGAATGAATTAGTGTCGTTGTGGACGATTTTAATTACCATTGTGAATCTGTATTGTTTCCGTATGACATACTAAACAGCAGATACAAGATATTATAAATTATTTTAAATCAATAATTGTGCAGTGTGTTTATTTATGGATTCTGTGGCTGTATGTGATTAAAACAAGTGGAAATAACGGATGAATCGGTACCACCAGACGCCACTCAACGTACTGGTGAGTTCCTAATACAGTCTGCTTGATTTACTCAAACAATTTATATAATTAATATTATTATATTTGTCTCTATTAGAAAAAGGAAAAATTGTAATATTTACTCTTTTCATATCTGTTGTTAATACTGTTGACCGGGATTGATTATCACATGGAGAGAGAGGAGTTTTTATTTGTTGATGGCTGAGATAGGTATAACCGCATACACATTCTAAAAACTCACGCCTCTCCACTGACTGTTGCATTTTCCTTGATGATAATCGTGTTCGTGTTCTTCGTTCAGATAGGGCTCTATAATATAGGTATTCGCACTCGCCATCTTTGCTCAGAGACTTTTAAATGAATGTGGCGGGAGCAATGTAAGCACGCTGTGCGTTGGATTATTTAATGTAAGTTATGTATGTAAATATTAATATTTTTACATATCAGGGTTATAACGTTAGTGTACTAATTTGATTTATGTATTACACACGAATATGTATAATAATCATCTCATCTTGTCAGTGAAAACAAGGTTATAAATACTGGTGTTACCGAGATACCGTATTATTAATGTTACCGGTATGTAGTATGTTTGCAGATTTTTGTACTACATCTCATAATCATAATGACTGGTTGTTGTGCTGTAAATTGCAAAAATCGAACAGAAACTAAGTTTAGAACATTCAAATTTCCGGCAGACCCTATTCGATGTGCAAAATGGATTCAAAATATGAGACGAGACAAATTTATACTAAGCAAGGGAATGCGTCTGTTGGAGGTAAATTTAATGTTCCTTAAAAGTTTGTGAATGTTAATCATAACGACTAAAAATGTAATACACCTTTGCACTTTTAGGTTCATTTTGAAAGTTCACAGTTTGAACAGGCACGAGTAGATGGTTGGAAAAAACTGAAGCCTAATGCCATACCGACTTTGTTTGACGTACCAAATCCACCTCCTAGGATCGGCCCAGTTCCACGCAGATCACTGTACAAGGTGGTTTATTTTTTTAATCCATTAATTATAAATATAATGTTATAACTAAAGCCCGGATTCACGTGCAATTGCATCTTTTTTTTTTGCTAGTTCGTAAACGGCCAGTGACAAGTTATTTATCCGAATCGGGATGTGTAGGTCATTTTAACATACTTTTATTTTGCACAAAATTGCACGTTTTGGGGATCACTGCATAAAATTGCACATTCTGTAGTTTTAATGCACAAAATTGCACATTTACCTGTTTTTCGAAAATCAGCTGCGCGATAGCCAAGCGCGAAATAAACGCGCGGGTCGTAAACAAAGTCGAGAACAAAATCAGCACGAAGAAATTCTAGTCCAGTAAGCGCAGCTTTTGACGTAACAAAATTTTGACTGTCGATGGAATTTCACGAAATTTGATATGTATGTTCTATATGCACTCTAGAACAAAGTTTCGATTTTTACCCCCAAAAAACAGGATTTTAGCGTAATTTTTTGCGAATAACTAAAAAACGTTTGAGTTTATAGTAAAAATGAATAGGACCAAAATTATTCTATACGAAATAACAAACAAAATGCGTTTTGGCCGGGTTTTAATCCACAAGTTGTTTTCAAGATATGGCCGTGAGAAGTTGTAACTTGCAAATGTTTTGCCTGTACTAACAAAGTTTAACCCTTCCTACTAACCGAGAAAAATACTTTTGACTATAAAATGTCTAGTGCAATGAAAAATACATTATTGTTAATTTTAATAAAATGTTAAGCTAAACTTTTTATTATTAATTTTAACTAAATGTTAAGCAAAAACCTGAATATAAACTGAATAGTAAGTAAGTTAAAAATGTAAATTCATGTTTATTAAAAATAGTTGTAGTAACTTTATTTGGACTTTTGGACAAACGAAGTTTAGTAAACATTAATTCAACAGCCATCTATTATAAACAGGAATAAAAGTAAAATCTGAGAATAGCTAACAAAGTGGTAAGTGGTAACGATTGGTATTTGTTGTTTTTTAGACAAAATTATTCTCCTCTTACTATGGTCTGAATCAGTAAGTTTTAAGATGAAAACTATTATTTCCATATTTTTAAGGACGTGGGACAAATGTCATGTTAGTTTAACTAAATTTTATGATTTGCATTTTATTTTGCACAATCTAAAATTTTTACTGCACGATTTCAAGTTTTTATTGCACGTTCTGGAACTTTTTACTGCACGAAAATCCGGGCTTTAGTTATAACACACATGTGGTGTGTTAACTGTTTTCTGAAAATTGCATACACTATTTAAAAATTGCTTTTGTGAATTACTTAAAAATTACAAAAAAAGTTTGTAACATAAAATTGGCTTCATGTCAAATTTAAGATTTAATAAAAGAAAACATAATTATTTAGAGTTTAAATTATTTTTACACAAATGGTCTTTTCATAATAATATTTTTTACTGCCAATGTACCACATTCAATGTAACTATGAGATACCAAAATTATTTACTGATATTGAACATAACCATAAAATTTATTGCTGTTACAGAATCATGCTACAAATGAAGTTCCTTCTAATTCTGGAATAGTGTTTCCTGCAGTAGTTGAACTCCAGGTAAATATGAAGTGAAATATTCATATAACGTATTTATGTCGAAGAAATATAGATTCTGAAAAAGAAACATTAATTATGTATGTTTTCTTCCAGAGTTTATCTGAACGTGTTGAAGTAAATGACAGACACAAGTCAGTTGATCCAGTTTCAATAGAAGATTCAGTACCCATTGTTCCAGAGACAAACGTAACTATTTCAATAATTATATTAACGTTAATGACTAAAATTTTGAGTAAAAATTCATTTTGTTTTGGGGCATAGATTTACCCAAGATGCAACGGAAAACGTTTTTTCGCAAATTAGGAGAAAAGCTGGATCTTTGCCGAGTGCAAAGGAATCACTTTCCGCAGTAAAACTAATTTCTGTGTCTCAATACATATCAGATATTAAAAAAAGCAGTTACATGAATGGAACTGATGAATTTTTATTAGATTTTTGCAAAACAAAAAAAACCGATAATCAGAAACAATCAGTCTCTCGCGTTGAGAGTCTTTTTTCAATTTCAACTGTTTTGTCCCAACGTGAATCGCCTATACAAACATTATCATTTGATAATTTGTGTGCTATATTTGAACATGCATGTGTGTACAATGTTAACGCGACATTTTACATTGCGGGAAGTACAACCCGAGTCGCAAAAAAGCATGCATGTTCTAAATGCTTGGAGTTTCTTTGCAAAGATAATTTGCCCAAGAGCAAATTTATTAAAAAAGCAAAATGTTACACTGCGAATGCGAATCAAGGAGGCTTGATCGAACCATGCTTCGAAACACTTAATTTAATTTTTCACTGTGAATATTGCTTCAATATGTTTAAAAGTTCTATTTTAAAAAATGGAAATCTGGATTTAATTGACAGTTTGACAACAAATATTGAAATTTCCTTCCCTTCTTGCTGCTGTTTAAAAAAAAAAATTGTAAAGCATTTCTTTAACGTGCGTTCGCTTTGTTTAAAAAATTTCTCGGAAAATTGCAAATCGAAAAAAAAAGTTTTTGGAACTGCATCTGAGAAACGGAAGAAGAATTAAAATTTTTTGTAATGTCTACGAAAGTACCAAATATAGCTGAGACTATTTTAAATTATGCCTTTTTACCAACGATGAAGAAAATAAAATGAAACAAGTCGAGAAAACACAGACAAGGAATAGAGAATAGAGAAGGGAGAAATAATATAATCAAATATAATAAAGAAAACAAAACCGGTAAAGAACCAATATAAAGAATAAATGTTAGTATTGATTGAGTGACAATTGTAATTAGTCATTAATAAAACACGATAGCTAAAAATACACTAGCCAAAGAATTAGAAGTACATGTAAGTTAGTAATAGAGAAAGACATGATATTAATAAGTATATATAATATGTGTAGAGAAAGAGAGGGATATTGAAATAGTGAGAAGTAAACAGAATTTAACATAGTGAAAGTGAAATTACCCTAAAATGAAATGATAGAAAAAGAAACACTAAGTAAATTATAATAAACACGAGATAGGCCTAATTTAAAAAGTGCAGGTGATGAGTAGATAAAGATATTGTCAATGATAGCAATAGAAAAAATAGTGAAAGTTAAGATAAACACTTAGTAAAAATAACAAACACTAAAGGTTTAATAGTGAACAATAATAGTTAAGAAAGTTTTTGAAAATAGTATTTAAAATAAACCATTAATTAAGTAGTAATGAACACTGAAGAGTGATATTAACTGTATAGATTAGAAAAGAATCTTATTGTAGAGTTTAAAAGTATATAGTAGAATTTAAAGGTGAGAACCCCATAAAAATGTAATCAGATAGTGTTACCATGGAGTGAATGCAAAGAGTATTTGTATAATAAGAAGTTTAAAACAATCAATAAACACCCATATTATAAGGAATGATTATTGAAGCAAGTTCAATAGAGGTGAGGTTGTTTATCACCCAAAAAATAAATCAAAGGTAATGAATTGTACACCAATATTAGATATTAAATGAAAAATGTTCATTTATGTTCATTAATGGTTTGATACTGTAGGTTACTTTTTACATAAATAATCACTCCATCTGCTTTATTTATTCTGCTGTTATTTTTAAAATGTGTATAACCTGTTATATTTATAAGCTTGATATTATCCATGAGCCAAGCTTCAGTGCATATTATCAATCTGGTTTATGTTTAAAAGAACTTAACATAGTTTCAATTTTTAATATATTTTTCTGTATACTTCTGATGTTGACATGTAGGGTCAGAAGCTCAGTCACAAAAAATGGGGTTGAGATTTATCTCTTCTGTACTATTAAAAATTAATTCATCATTAAGGTTATATTCTTGTATTTCCATAAAAAATTTATTTATAGGTTAGTTTTGATTTTTTATTTGTCTTTTTTCTTTTTAAATACAAAATTTTATCTAATCAACTAGTTGTAAGGTAATTAAATGGAGGTTCTGGTTTCCAGGGGTAGTTTGTATCACAAACATACTGCTCCCATCTTACTTTAAAACTTTCACAATTTTGAATATCATTTGCAGAATGATCTATGGATCTTTTTTTAGTTAAGTATTTGTTAGCATTAATACATTTATTTATATCAGAGGTACATACTGTAGCATCATGGTTATCTGAACATTTGTAGCATGATTATTGTCTTTTAAAAGTGATTAATTACATGTATATTTTATGTAAATTAATTACATGTATATTTTAATGAATAAATATGCATTTTTGCAAATTGTTGCAATTAATATTATTTAAAATGTGATGTAAAAACTGTCATTCAGACCATTTCTAATTCTGGAATTCTCAATCAATATTGTTTTTCTCCAAATAATCAGCAACGTCAGAGATGAAACTGAAAATTTTGAAAATATCATGCCATTTATCCACTTTCTCTTAAATAAAATTTAGATTTAATAATTATTAAAATTGGTCAATACAGAAAATTTATGTGATTACAAGAATACTAACCTCTTTTTTTTCTCCACTCAATGAATTGTTTTTTAATTCTCCAGACATTGTTGCTTTCACAATATACTGTAAAGAATAATGTTCGTAATATTACAACCTGCATTTTACACGAATTATTCATTTTTCGTCAGAAATTAATAAAACAATTACCGTATGTATACAATCCGAGATAACCTCGCGCACTAACTTGTAAAGTGCAGCCACGTCTATATCTTTTTGTGCATATATGTAATTAAAATTAATATGCTTCACTGATAATTTCACACTTTGAAATTATATTTTTGGCACGAAAAACTATAATAGTTTATGTAATATCGAAAACAAACTTACACTGCATCCCATGTATACACATGCGGCACCATAATATTATGACAGTCTAGGAACAAAGATGGCGAGTGCGAATACCCCCTTTTATAGATCCTTAGTTCAGATATTTAAGGAACGAAATCCCATTAAGTTAAAATCCCGTGAAGTTAAAATCCCATTAATAAAAAGTATAATATAGCCTTTCAACATCAGCCACTCTATAGGTTATAACACAATATAATTAAATACAACTATTTCACTAACGACTCGGAACACAAAGTTTTTTATGAGTAAAAACATAAATTTAATGAAGAAATTTGTGTTAGTGGTTGAAATCACAATCAGAATGATCACAGTTGCACACCACTATATAAAAATTATCCCGATTAGCGCTTTCAAGCCTCACAGCCCATCATCAGATCGGAATAGGCAGAAATTATTTTAAAACAAACCCTTCACCCCTCTCCCCCACCCTGCTCACACACAACAAGCTATAATATAAATGACCCTTCCCCACCCCCTAAACCCTGTCCCACACCATCTGTACAGTTACATATTTTTCTAGCAAATTCCTTGTGTTTCAGTGTTGTGTGTGTGTGTGTGTGTGTGCATCCTTTTAAACTTACCCTACTTCCTCTCCACACACGTGGGTCAGTCACACACCCTTATTTTAAACCATCCAATTAGTACTATGCAATATAATTCTTAATCTTATCTATCTGTACTCTATCATTTACTTCTTAGTCATGTTATAAAATATTTCTTCATTATCAAATTTAATTTTAATATTAATTAAATTGTCTAACCCTTTTTCTCTTTCTTTTAATATTTCTAACTCCTCTCTAAGCTTCCTTTCAACTGTGTTATTTACTACTTTTACAATTTCGTATTCTTCCAAAGGATTAACAAACTTATGGTTGTCTTCTATGAAATGTCTTGCATATAACGAATTGGTTGTTCTATTACCTTCTCCACGTTTGTGGTCAGACAACCTGCATACGAATTTTCGTCCTGTCTCACCTAGGTACACTTTATTGCAGTCTTTACATTTTAATTTATAAATTCCGCTTTTCTGTAATACTGGAATTTTTCTATATTCTTATTCCTTATCTTATCAAATACCGTTTCACATTTTTTAATAGCTATATCTACTCCATATTTATTAAAACATTTTATAATTTTTCTAGTATGTGAACCTATGTATGTCAATGACCCTGCATAATTCTTTTGTTCTGGTTCTATTTTAGCTTTTTGTATGTTAACACTTTTCATAACTTTATCCACTATGTTGGTGTTATAATTATTATTCCTTACAATTCCCTTTATCGTTTTTAACTCCCTATCTTTTGATTCGGTCTCTTTTAAACACTTCTGAGCTCTGTAACAAAATGTATTGATTGCCGCCATTTTATATCTATATGGGTGGGTAAGACTCTCTTGGTATAATTATATCAGAATACGACTCTTTCCTAAATATCCCAAACTGTAGTTTCTCATTATCCTTAATTTCTATGTTCAAATCTAAGTAATTTATTTTCTTACCTCCTATCTCTTCTTTAAATTGTAAGTTTTTATCCTTATTATTTACCTCATTTATAAACTCATGCACTTCTTCTATGCTTCCTTCCCAAATTACTAATACATCATCAACGTATCTAGACCATAATTTTATATTGTCTTTATACTTAGTGGAAGTTATTAATTGCTTTTCAAAATCATTCATGTATATTTCAGCAAGAATAGGGGATAATGAAGACCCCATAGGTAAACCTTTTTTCTGTATATAAAACTTGTTATTAAACCTAAAATAGATCTGATTTACACATTCTTTAATTACTTTCATCAACTGCTTTTTATACCTGTATTCTCCCATATTATTATCGTTTATTAACTTAATAACTTTATTTACTGTGATATTGGTAAACATGTCCTTAACATCCAGTGATATCAATTTTGTATTTACATTAATCCTAATATTTTCTAATTTTTCTATCAATTTTACATTATTCTCTATGTTGTATTTTGTCCCAAATTCATATTTCTCTTTCAGTACTCTGCTAACTTCCTTTGATAATTTATAAATAGGTGCATTAATAAAAGAAACAATCGGTCTAATTGGTTTTCCTTCTTTATGTATCTTAACCTGACTTTTAAAAGTTGGTGCTGTTGGATTACTTTCCAATAAATACTTTTTCTTATTTTCTTCTATAAATGTTATCTGTTTCATCATTTGTTTTATCCTTGACTGGCACTTACTTGTATAATCATACTTTATTTCCTCGTATGGTCCTTCCCTTATAAATTCTTCCGTTTTCTTTATGTATTCGTCCTTTCTCAGTAGTACCATAGTATTTCCTTTGTCCGCCTTCGTAACTATAATATCATTTTTCTTTATTTTATTCTTTAGTTTAGTTACAGTTGATTTGATTTTTTGTTCATTTTTTGATTATACAAACTTTTCTTAAATATTTTATCTACTACATTCCCTACTTCCCACCTTATTCTTTTTTTATCATTTTTATTTCCTAGTTTTTGTATTATGCTTTCGCATTCAATAATCGTTTTTTCTTGATTTAATTCTGGTGGCGGTGTGTATTTAAAGCCTTTTGCTAACATTTCTTTTTCTTCTGTATTGAAATTCACCTCTGTAAGGTTATTACTCTTTTTTCATAGTTATTCTTAGAGAGGTGTTCCTTTTTTACTTCGTTCTTTCTTATTAATTTATTTAACTTATCTACCATTTTTTTATTTTTATTTTCCAATTTCTTTTCTACGTACCCCAAACCAAAATTATATATTTCTTCTAACTCTACATACGAGTATATTCTTAACAATTCTATGTGTCTGTCATATAATTCCCTATTATATCTATTGATTAAGCCATAGAGTGACCTTATTTCCAGTTTTATCCACAACTTCTCGCTTTGTTCTTTTACTTTTTTGGCTACACTTTTCTTATTTTTAATTTTAACTTGAGCGTACTTTGGGATGACATTATTATCCAGACATTGTTATTGTATTATTGTATGTATTGTATGTATTTTTTATTGTTATGTTATTGTATGTATTAAAAAATGTGAAACGGTATTTGATAAGATAAGGAATAAGAATATAGAAAAAATTCCAGTATTACAGAAAAGCGGAATTTATAAATTAAAATGTAAAGACTGCAATAAAGTGTACCTAGGTGAGACAGGACGAAAATTTGTATGCAGGTTGTCTGACCACAAACGTGGAGAAGGTAATAGAACAACCAATTCGTTATATGCAAGACATTTCATAGAAGACAACCATAAGTTTGTTAATCCTTTGGAAGAATACGAAATTGTAAAAGTAGTAAATAACACAGTTGAAAGGAAGCTTAGAGAGGAGTTAGAAATATTAAAAGAAAGAGAAAAAGGGTTAGACAATTTAATTAATATTAAAATTAAATTTGATAATGAAGAAATATTTTATAACATGACTAAGAAGTAAATGATAGAGTGCAGATAGATAAGATTAAGAATTATATTGCATAGTACTAATTGGATGGTTTAAAATAAGGGTGTGTGACTGACCCACGTGTGTGGAGAGGAAGTAGGGTAAGTTTAAAAGGATGCACACACACACACACACACACACACACACAACACTGAAACACAAGGAATTTGCTAGAAAAATATGTAACTGTACAGATGGTGTGGGACAGGGTTTAGGGGGTGGGGAAGGGTCATTTATATTATAGCTTGTTGTGTGTGAGCAGGGTGGGGGAGAGGGGTGAAGGGTTTGTTTTAAAATAATTTCTGCCTATTCCGATCTGACGATGGGCTGTGAGGCTTGAAAGCGCTAATCGGGATAATTTTTATATAGTGTATTATATATACATTATATATATAATAATAATTATTATTATTATATATATAATTATTAATATATATTATTATATACATTTTTATGTATACATGACGAACGATAACTGCCGCACATTCAAACAGAATCAAATATTTTTTTGCATGCATCCCTGAATTGTAGAGTACTCAAGACCTATTGTTTTTGGTGAAGAGCGATAAGGGAAAGGGGTAGTTTACCTGCAACTTTTTTTTATCCGGGGTAATTTTTTTCTACGGCAAACGATAACAGCCGCAAATTCAAACAGAATCAAATAATGTTTTGCATACAGCCCTATATTGTAGAGTTCTCAAGACCTGTTGGTGTTGGTGAAGATCGGTTAAGGGAAAGGGGTAGTTTACCTGCAACATTTTATGTTTTAACAAGGGTAATTGTACTTTTTTATATGACGAACGATAACTGCCGCAAATTCAAACAGAATCAACTACGTTTTTGCATACCTTTTTGAATTAAAGAGAACTCAAGGTCTGTTGATTTTGTTGAAGATCGATTAAGGGAAAGGGGTAGTTTACCAGCAACATTTTATGTTTTAAGAAGGGTAATTTTTTTTGTACGAAAGATAACTGCCGTAAATTCAAAGAGAATCAAATAATTTTTTGCATAAGTTCCTGAATTGTAGAGAACACAATTTTTCGTGAAGATCGGTTAAGGGAAAGGGGTAGTTTACCTGAAACATGTTATGTTGTAACAAGAGAAATGTTTTCATGACGAACGATAACTGCCGCACATTCAAACAGAATCAAATATTTTTTTGCATGCATCCCTGCATTGTAGAAGACTGAAGGTCTATTGATTTTGGTGAAAATCGGTTTAGAGAAAGGGGTAGTTTACCTGTAACCTTTTTTTTTTTTTAACAAGAGTGAAGTACTTAATTTTGATAAATAAAGTATCCTGATAAGAAGCTCATAATAATCCACTGTAGAAACGTAGATGAAATATCTATAAATTAAGAAGTTTGGTGAACGGGGTGGGGGTAATTTTCTATTAATGAAAATTACTGTTGAAGAGGGAGGGGAGAATTTGTTATATGTGTACTACGTTATCGGCAACAAAGAAGTAGTTTTTTGTTAAAATTCCTTCCCGGGCTGTTTAGCCGTAGTCCAATGTTTTCTGCAAAACCAGACTTTTCGCCAGTGCCATCAACTTCCATCTCAGTGAAAATCGAGTGCGAAAACGTGAGTTGGTATACGTTAGTGACCACCGTACTGTGGTTTAAGGCTGAAGCAATAAGTAGACAGAAGTAGTTTCTATGGAAATATTTCATTTCAAATATGATTTTAAATATAAATCTTAGAACATGGAAGTCATGTATTGTTCTCCATACCGATATTTTTTTTATGGCAAACAATAACAGCCGCAAATTCAAACAGAATCAAATAATGTTGTGCATACAGCACTGAATTGTAGAGTTATCAAGACCTTTTGTTTTTGGTGAAGATCAGTTAAGGGAAAGGGGTAGTTTACCAGCCACATTTTTTGTTGTAAGGGTATTTTCTATGGCAAACGATTACAGCCGCAAATTCAAACAGAAGCAAATAATATTTTGCATACAGCCCTGAATTGTATAGTTGTCAAGACCTATTGTTTTTGTTGAAGATCGGATTAGGGAAAGGGTTAGTTTACCTGCAACGTTTTATGTTTTAACATGGGTAATTTTCTCTATGACGAATGATAACTGCCGTAAATTCAATCAGAATAAAATAATCGTTTGCATACCTTCCTGAGCTATAGAGAACTCGATGTCTGTTGATTTTGGTGAAGATCGGTTAACGGAAAGGGGTAGTTTACCTGCAACATTTTATGTTTAACAACGGTAATTTTTCTATGACGAACGATAACTGCCGCACATTCCAACAGAATGTTTATTAAGAACTGTTATAAAAGAACTTTATACGTATGCTAGTTAATTTAAATAACAAGCATTCAATCAGTAATTAGTTATAAGACATAAGTTTATCAAAATATTCTATCGAGTTCACAAGACCTATTGTTTTCGGTGAAGATCGGTTAAGGGAAAGGGGTAGTTTACCTGCAATGTTTTATGTTTTGTACGAAAGATAACTGCCGTAAATTCAAAGAGAATCAAATAATTTTTTGCATAAGTTCCTGAATTGTAGAGAACACAATTTTTCGTGAAGATCGGTTAAGGGAAAGGGGTAGTTTACCTGAAACATGTTATGTTGTAACAAGAGAAATGTTTTCATGACGAACGATAACTGCCGCACATTCAAACAGAATCAAATATTTTTTTGCATGCATCCCTGCATTGTAGAAGACTGAAGGTCTATTGATTTTGGTGAAAATCGGTTTAGAGAAAGGGGTAGTTTACCTGTAACCTTTTTTTTTTTTTAACAAGAGTGAAGTACTTAATTTTGATAAATAAAGTATCCTGATAAGAAGCTCATAATAATCCACTGTAGAAACGTAGATGAAATATCTATAAATTAAGAAGTTTGGTGAACGGGGTGGGGGTAATTTTCTATTAATGAAAATTACTGTTGAAGAGGGAGGGGAGAATTTGTTATATGTGTACTACGTTATCGGCAACAAAGAAGTAGTTTTTTGTTAAAATTCCTTCCCGGGCTGTTTAGCCGTAGTCCAATGTTTTCTGCAAAACCAGACTTTTCGCCAGTGCCATCAACTTCCATCTCAGTGAAAATCGAGTGCGAAAACGTGAGTTGGTATACGTTAGTGACCACCGTACTGTGGTTTAAGGCTGAAGCAATAAGTAGACAGAAGTAGTTTCTATGGAAATATTTCATTTCAAATATGATTTTAAATATAAATCTTAGAACATGGAAGTCATGTATTGTTCTCCATACCGATATTTTTTTTATGGCAAACAATAACAGCCGCAAATTCAAACAGAATCAAATAATGTTGTGCATACAGCACTGAATTGTAGAGTTATCAAGACCTTTTGTTTTTGGTGAAGATCAGTTAAGGGAAAGGGGTAGTTTACCAGCCACATTTTTTGTTGTAAGGGTATTTTCTATGGCAAACGATTACAGCCGCAAATTCAAACAGAAGCAAATAATATTTTGCATACAGCCCTGAATTGTATAGTTGTCAAGACCTATTGTTTTTGTTGAAGATCGGATTAGGGAAAGGGTTAGTTTACCTGCAACGTTTTATGTTTTAACATGGGTAATTTTCTCTATGACGAATGATAACTGCCGTAAATTCAATCAGAATAAAATAATCGTTTGCATACCTTCCTGAGCTATAGAGAACTCGATGTCTGTTGATTTTGGTGAAGATCGGTTAACGGAAAGGGGTAGTTTACCTGCAACATTTTATGTTTAACAACGGTAATTTTTCTATGACGAACGATAACTGCCGCACATTCCAACAGAATGTTTATTAAGAACTGTTATAAAAGAACTTTATACGTATGCTAGTTAATTTAAATAACAAGCATTCAATCAGTAATTAGTTATAAGACATAAGTTTATCAAAATATTCTATCGAGTTCACAAGACCTATTGTTTTCGGTGAAGATCGGTTAAGGGAAAGGGGTAGTTTACCTGCAATGTTTTATGTTTTGTACGAAAGATAACTGCCGTAAATTCAAAGAGAATCAAATAATTTTTTGCATAAGTTCCTGAATTGTAGAGAACACAATTTTTCGTGAAGATCGGTTAAGGGAAAGGGGTAGTTTACCTGAAACATGTTATGTTGTAACAAGAGAAATGTTTTCATGACGAACGATAACTGCCGCACATTCAAACAGAATCAAATATTTTTTTGCATGCATCCCTGCATTGTAGAAGACTGAAGGTCTATTGATTTTGGTGAAAATCGGTTTAGAGAAAGGGGTAGTTTACCTGTAACCTTTTTTTTTTTTAACAAGAGTGAAGTACTTAATTTTGATAAATAAAGTATCCTGATAAGAAGCTCATAATAATCCACTGTAGAAACGTAGATGAAATATCTATAAATTAAGAAGTTTGGTGAACGGGGTGGGGGTAATTTTCTATTAATGAAAATTACTGTTGAAGAGGGAGGGGAGAATTTGTTATATGTGTACTACGTTATCGGCAACAAAGAAGTAGTTTTTTGTTAAAATTCCTTCCCGGGCTGTTTAGCCGTAGTCCAATGTTTTCTGCAAAACCAGACGTTTCGGCAGTGCCATCATCAGTGAAAATCGAGTGCGAAAACGTGAGGTGACCACAGTACTGTGGTTTAGGCTGAAGCAATAAGTAGAAAGAAGTAGCTTCTATGGAAATATTTCATTTCGGATATGATTTTAAATATAAATCTTAGAACATGGAAGTCATGTATCGTTCTCCATACCGATATTTCAGTGATCTACACAAAAACTAAGTAAAGGCCCACCCCTCCTTACTTCGATTCGGATACTTTTTCTGTGATGTGCACAAAAACCGAGTATTACTGAAAAAACGAGTACGAGTGAAAAACGAATTCTGTCATGTTATTTATATAAAATGTGCAAAACACTACAATAAATAAAGCTACTCGTGACATTTGCAAATGTAAATATTAAATGAAAACTCGGTTGTGTAGAACATCGTATCGACTTAACTGTCACTAAAATAGTAAAATTACTGAAAAGTTAATAGCAAAACTAGCAACTTGTACACGTTCAATTTATTTATTTAATTTTTAAAAAATATCTGGCCTGTGTACATTTAGGTTAGATTCAAATTACCATTTTTTTTAAAATGTCTTTGCAATTTTTATCACGGCCTACTAGATAGAACATCCCAACAAACTGATGACACAAAAATCTTTGATCACTAGAAATTATAAAATCGGTTTTAAATTTTATATAATACAAAAAAATGATGTTTACATAAAAATTATAGTACGTGGTAATTACATAATAATTATATATTATGTAATACGTGGTAGATTATTTATATGAGCTGCAACTAACAATCCGGATCTAGCTTACAATGGTGTCTTAGGAAATAGTCAGCGGCAAAATGCAACTTCCGTCACCGCGCGTGTACATATTTCGGTGTCCGATGTGTACACCAACTGTTTTCTTCACAAGTAACTAATGCCAGCTTATGGAGGTTATGTGCGACAATGTAACTTAAATAAAATTTACTTTGTTAGTGTACATTAAAAGGGTGTATTTATTGGAAGTACAGAAATTATTTTACATCTATCGCACATAATTACGGTACAGAGACGATTTTGGGAGGTTGTGGCTACGTTTAACAATATAACTTAACCTTTTACATTTTTAAAGTTAATTAGACTTAACAAACGTTTCCTTAATTAGTGTACATTCAAAGGCTGTATTTATTGTATGGATAAAAGGCTGTATATAACATTAACGGCTGTATTTATTCGAAGTAAGTAATGCCAGCTTATGGAGGTTATGTACGACAATGTAACTTAAATAAAATTTACTTTGTTCGTGTACATTAAAAGGGTGTATTTATTGGAAGTACAGAAATTAGTTTACATTTATCGCACATAATTACGGTACAGAGACGATTTTGGGAGGTTGTGGCTACGTTTAATTATTTAACTTAACCTTTTACATTTTTAAAATTAATTAGACTTAACAGACATTTCCTTAGTTAGTGTACATTCAAAGGCTGTATATAACATTGAAGGCTGTATTTATTCAAAGTACCGGAATTAAAACGTACTTCCAATTTAGAACCTAGTACAATCTAATGTATAACCAAACAAGTACATTAAAATCCTTTTTTCAACATAATGCAATAAAAAGCAATGTGCAGTTTCTGTTAACATGCAAATGATTAAGTATTAATAATGGGTTACAGTGGAATTTAATGTTACTACGGTCTGAATTAATGCAAATAAAATTGGGAGAATATCGTAAACATATTAAAGAATGCTTGTATATTACACACAAAATTGTTACAGTACGGACCTTTGTTAATGAATAGAAACAAAATTGACTCTATACTTTAGTATGTACCAATAAAATTCACCTTTTTTCAAATACCAATATCTATTGTTTTTTTCATACCCTTAAAAAAAGGTCATTAACAACATACATTATGAGAAAACGTGATTACAAATAACCAGCCATTAGTTACTTGTGAAGAAAATATATATAACATTTACAAACATCAAATCTTCAATTCTCTCCCTATTTGTTTTATAAAAACTGGAGTTTCTACTGCAGGTTTTAAGTCCACTAACTACTTAATTAAATATACATAATTGTTCCTGTATCTTGTTGGGTAACATATTATATTAATACATCTGCTTCCTACTCATATGTGCAAACAATGTTTTTAATGTACGGTCCTAAAATCTTTATCAACACTTTATATCTTTAAAATTTAGACAAAGTCTAATGAGCAACTTGGCCTAACCTGAATTTACATGACCTGGCTCAGAACAACTTTATTTTGGCAAATACAAAGATGAAGACTGGTTGCAATTTCTTCAGGGCTCACACCTGCTGCCAGGCTTAGTTCTATAACATGATAAGGAAGAAAGAAATCAGCCCAGCTGTAACCGCTGTGGGAAGGCTTTTGCACCATTAGCAATAAGATTAATGATGTCATCTAAGAATAACTCATTAGCTTTATTTATACATTTAATGCATCTTAATTAGTATACTAACAGCACTGCTCTGTCTTACAGTAACACAACACGTGACCGTACACTAACTCAAAAGAATTTCTTGTTTTCAGTTTAAGAAAGTTGAAATCGTGTATTTATTTTCTTTTCCATTCACTATTTGTAAAACGTGCTTAAAATTAATATGTGTACGCTTACTATATTGAAATCCAATGTTCACTATCCAATAACTACAAATTTTGTGGAATTGTGAAATTAGTAACACTATGTACTAATGTGTGATTCTCAGTTGAGTTTCTGAATTCCTTTGATTCATTAATAAATCTTACTAATTTGTTTCTTTATGTCTATAATGATTTCTTATTAGTTTTTAATCTTTGTGTTTTCATTATTCATTTGTAAATTTTTGCATTTTGTTGTCCATGACATGTTCATTGGTTAACTAATTATCATTAAAACACACAGAGGACTGATCCTCTTTTGCAAGATCACAAGTATGTTTCAAGTATGTTTTTAATTTTTTTAATTGTATGCAATGTGGACACATACAGAGGAGTGTCAGTTTTTTTGTTTTTTCAATAAATAACAATGAGAGGGGGGGGAGAGAGAGAGAGAGAGAGAGAGAGAGAGAGAGAGAGAGAGAGAGAGAGAGAGAGAGAGACCAAAAATAACACGTACAGAAATTACATCAGAACTTTTCCTGACAGTAAAAAAATAACTAAATAATGAATGGCAAAGAACATTAACAAAATTAATGGAAATTATAGTTATTATTTGTTGTCTAATTAACAGGTAGTAGTAAAGGCAAACTAATTACCTATTGAATTAATAATTTTCTTTATTGTGTATCCAGTTTATTACTGCAGTATAGAGTATAGGTTTTACCTTTTTTAACAATTTTTAATGGAGTTTACTGGAGTAAAATCTTCTTATTGATAATGTCCTTATCAGTTTCATTACCCCATTATTCTTATCTCTTTTTATTATCTCAGACAATATTTATAGTTTACAATTTAGTTAATGACTTAGTATTTTGTTCTTCATGTATCATGGTCATGAAATGGTTTAAGTTGGGGCCTATTTTATGTAAGGGGAAAACATAACGTGTAACCCCTCTTTAAGTGTTTTATTGACTTATAACAAAAATTTGTTTTTTGAAATTTTTTTTTCTAAAGAGGGGCCACAAGATAATTAAAACTAGGCCAAAAGCCTAGAGAAGCCAAAAATGCGCTGAATCCAGTGAGACGGGACTTGCAATTAAACTCACAAAATTAACAACCAATAAATTTTTATTATAAACAAACATTAAATTTTTATCTCCCAACAAAATCATTGTATTCTCCTTTAAAATTTTTTTTGTTTGAAAAATAAATATAAGATTTAAAATGAAATGAATATATAGATTTTCTTTTCCAATTGGGGTTACTTTTCCCCACTTAGCCCTATACCTAACCCCCAGAAATACACATGAATATACAATACATATAATGGACATATAAAGAAATATGTCTACAATATACAACACATAAACACGTTCCACATCACAGGACAATTACAACTTCCAACATTAAAATCTTGCCACGCCTCTTTCACCCCAGGAGGTACATAATTTACAATTCATAAATATTATTGCACGCAACACCTATTGCAAGGTCTTAATACCTAATAACCCATAGATATATGTGTGTAACACCAGTGCCCCCAGGGCATACTAAAATTCAGGGGTTGGCATAATGCCTGATACTACTATAGAGTGCTCCCACACTGAGCACTTAGACTTGGAGAAAATATAATTATAATTCAGTCAAAATACAAGTGACCATAATAAATTAAAAACAGAATTTAAGCATTTAAGAGTTTAAGAATTTAAGCATGACAAATTTTGTGAAATATTAAAAACAGTAATGTGTCATAATGCTTTATAACCTTTAAGAATTAATTTGGCCCAAAGGCCGACATGTTCCTAGGCAAGATTGTGCATAACTAAACCTGTCCCAGGAGCATGTTCAAGTCTGCATGAAAATCCGCCTATACAGGATTAAACTGGGGACCCGACTGAAACTAACAAAAGAAACTCCTATCCATTATAGGACCCAAACTGAATATAAATATATGAAATTAATGCATTAATTGAAAACTAAATTTAACCTGTGAAATTACATGATGAATGATAGAATTACTAGAACTAAGGTAACCCTTTTACTGAAAACTAGAAAGAAATCTACATGCCTGAATGGTAATCAGCCACAGATACGTGCCAACATCTGGGCTTACATTTAATATAAACAGTGTTACAAAATTTACAAAAGATTCCCCCCCAAGTCCGCGCACTATTCTGTCCCGTTAACCGGGGACCCAATTAAAATGTTTAAAGCTTAAAGTCATTGTATGGTGTGTAGCTATATGCCCACGAGTTCTAGTGGGTTAAATTCCCTTGTGTGAAAAGTAATATTGGGTTGGTGTCACCTGATTTATTCCGTGGTGTGAAGTTTGGTGTTCTGGTCTACGGCATTTTAGTGTGGGTGTGGCCTGTCCTCGCTGTTCTCCTCCGGCGGATGAAGTTGAGAGTCTAGATGTTCATTTGTTCAGGTTGGGGCTGTTCCTCGACGTGAAGCGAGGGACCCTAAGCATACAAATATTATCAGTGAGAAGCTCCAACACTAATACCCCCAGGACCCTCACACGCACCAAAATCCATTTATAATATTAAACACTGCTTTAGGCCTACTTGAAATGAAAGTTTGACACACTCTGCAACAGGTTATACGGGCATATGGCCCTATCTTGGAAAACATTAAGGTTGGCTAAATTACATATTATTGTGCGTACTCTAATTCAATTACGGGGCCTTAGTTAAGACTTCAATTGTTGTTATACAATTAACTCATTTTGTTATACAATTGCTATACAATTAATACAATTTACACATACTCTAATTCACCACGTGGCGTGAGTGTGATAGGTTACCAATTTCATTCATTCCTGTACTTATTAACCAAAACTCCTTTTACATGACTTCAAATTAATATATATAAGTATACTGCACTTACTTACCGCAGATCTGTTTTAATCTAGCCTGCCATAGATGGAAGATGGTACAATTAAAAAAACTTCTCTCTGTCGGAGCGCGAGGCGTGGTGTTTGGTTGTAGGACCAGAATCAGACAGGCTTAGAAACGTTTATTCTGGCATTTTTCAACTCGCGATCAGCGGCGACCGCCAGGTTGCAGCACCAATCGGGCGCAGCATTATTACCGTATTACAGTACGGGAGAACGCCACAACTAAATACAGTACCGTATTTTTCTTTAGCGTGTTCGTTAAATGCCGTATAAGCGCCGATTTTAATCACTCGGCACAAACGTTACAATATTGTAATTACTTTTATTTCTATAATTATTTATAAGTATTACTTGTAAAAACAAAACTGGCTTAGAAATGGGTCTACTTAGGAAATTATGGAATTCTGCTGAAATTTCGAATAGTTCTGGAGGGGAATTGATCCCCTGATAACCCCCTCCGCAAGTTACTCCACTGATCCCACTCTACACAGTTCCAAGAAATCCTATATTTAGAATTTCAAAAGAAAGTGATACAGACTCTAAAGATCTCATTGTAGCATTCACTACTGGGACAGTTCATGGTTTAGAGCTTCCCTTATGTGCCTGGTAAGTGAAGGAGAAGGGATCTATTTAACGTGCAAGTTGAAGAATATATTTAATTATTGCACTTAACTTGATATAAGTACTGATTACATTTCAGGATTATTATTTTCAGAAATAATGTATGTAAACCAGTTTTCCGCATATAAAGTTAATTAAAATTCTTTAATGCATAGCATTCCAAGCATTTACAGTAGTAGATTTGTATTACTAAATTTGAATTTACACAAATAATTCTCTTTGATTAACCAGAGTTACACACACAAACTAAATGCTGAGTGTCCTCCTAGTGTATAAATTCAGCTAAAACAGTATTCCAAAAACTTACCTTGTTACTAGAATATGTGACATGATGAACTTTTTATCATGTGTTCACCTTTGTGTTGGGAGTTAAGCATTTTAATAATTTTTATTTATGCAGGCGTATAGCAAAATCTGATCATCATGGAAAAGGAATAAGGCATTTTGTAATCGCAATTAACTGATTAGTTCCCGCTGTATTACCGAATCATATTACAAGACCAATTTTTGTTTAATTGAAAAGATATATTTTAACCATTTCTTTTGGTGCAATCTGTAAATTCCATGACACATGTCCATAAAGGTTTGAAAATATGCTTACTCCAGTTTGATGGGAATAAATTCTAAAAAAACTAATACAAATTTGTTATGTCTGATCACACCAGCAATCCTCTCTATTGGCAATGACACTTTTATCCAAATTTATCATATAGTATTGTGCCAAGATATTACACTACATTTGTATACTGTAATACAGTAGTGGTAGAATATTAAATATCACTATTATATTAACGACTCGGAACACTAGGTTTTTTATAAGTAAAAGCATAAAGTTTTACCCTTACATCCTGAACCGGTTTTCTCCTTTAAAAGGCTTCTTGCAATTATGGTAGAATATTATCATTCCACTAATATTACCCTAACATAATAAATGAAAATACATTATATACACATCTTTTGACATAATCATCCTTTCACTTATCACTTTTTGCCTATCAATTTATTTGATGAATATATATTTAACGATTTATGTAAAATACAACAGGTGTTTAATGGACATGTACTATGTGTAGACCTCTTATTTCCCTCCCCGGCAGGTCGAAGCTCAAGTGGCACTAGAATTGGGTATGAAATTATACTATGCTCATAGTGTGTATGTTAGCGGCTAGTGGCATCTTTTGACATTCACTCACGTCAAATTACAGAGTCGGTAAAGTATGTTTGGAATTTGAATGTAAACAAATTAATGTTAAATAATTAATATAACGGAAGTATCACATATATAATGTATATAAATGTAATTGTGAAAAAACGATGTAGGGCCTACTTCATACACAGATCAGAAGTAAATGATGCCAACTATTCTCTTTATGTAATAAGCCTTGTTACTAAACAATATATATTTTTAAAAACTTCTTATCATATTGAGACAAAATGAAGCGGCATTTGAAACATCTCTTAGGTATAAAAACAACATAACGACCTTTACAAAATTTGCCGCCAGTTCCCTACTTTGCCTATGCATAAATCTGCCTCTGGTGTACATACTGGACCTGAACAGTAGTAAGAATAACTTAGTATCGTTTTGAGTTATTCACTGTTCTGACGGATGATACGCAAATACTGGAAGGTAGGATGTGAGAGCCAGCAATACAAAATGTTTCAATTCATTTTCTGTTTATAATTACCCCACCTAACCGCAAATGTATGGTGTGTCTCTATCTTCAGTTAGCACTTTTAATTTTAATTGCTGTGAAAATAAATTGAAATAATGTGTCGTTAATTTTAGTAGACTTTAAATTTAATACAGGGAGTCTTTAAATCTGTTTTAAAAGTTACCCGTTTTTCCTAAAGCTCTTGAATTTTGCTTAGTATAGCCAAAGGCCAAATACCATTTGTACAGCATGTGGTAAAATTGTGTTGTTATAATGGCACCGATAGAAAGAGGTTATCATTCTATCGAACTTGTTACATTTTAAATCAGTGTTGTGTTGTGAGTTTCACATTAATTACTAATTAATTATGATGAACTGTCGAGTGTTATTGATACACAAGACGATGCACTTTCTATTCTTCGAGAAAAAGGTTTGGTTCACAATCCTCGTCAGTGTGGTAATGGACATGATATGATTTTAGCGCTTGGGGAGCAACAGCGTTGGTGTTGCAATAAGAAGACTTGCTGTGAGTATAAGCCAGTTCGCAAGGACACATTTTTAGAGGGGTCCAGATTACCCCTGAGAACAATAATAAAATTTATTTATGACTGGTGTGAAGGGCGTAGTAGTGTGAAAAACAGTAAAAATCAACTGAAAATCGATGCCAAAACACACGCACATTGGACGGCTTACTTAAGACATATCTGTGCCGTAGACATCATGAGCAACCCACAGAAAATTGGAGGACCAAATTTAACAGTTGAAATTGACGAGAGTCTCTTTGCCAAGAGAAAAAATAATGTTGGCCAGGTGTATCCACAACAGTGGGTTTTCGGAGGATTCTGTTGAGAAACAAAGGAATGTTTCTTGTGTCGTGTCGAAGATCGGCCAGCAGCTACCCTCCTACCTCTCATAGTGGCAAATATTGAACCAGGGTCCATTATAATGTCAGATGAGTGGCGTTCATACCGTCAAATTGTTAATTTGCCACAACAGTACACTCATTTGACTGTAAACCATAGTTATAACTTTGTGGATCCTCAAACGGGAGTGCATACATAAGGCGTAGAAAGCATGTGGCGGTCCTGTAAATGCCGAAATGTGATTGAATGTGGTATGAGAAGGGAACGCTTAGATTCCTAAATAGTGTTACTAATTTCACAATTCCACAAAATTTATAATTATTGGATAGTGAACATTGGATTTCAATATAGTAAGCGTACACATATTAATTTTAAGCACATTTTACAAATAGTGAATGGAAAAGAAAATAAATACACGATTTCAAATGATGAAAGTACTATTAGCTTTTAACAAATATTGACAATTTTGCCCAATACAGAAATGAAGGAAATTGACAGACAAATTGTCTACCTAGTGATGGTCCAAACTATTCAAGGATTCTCCTGGCCTTAAAAAACTGGACTGGCCTCATTGATTGACATGACTAATGTTAAATTTACTTTGGGATACTTCCAAACATATACAGTTTACAATAAACAAACAAAATATTATGCCTGTCTAATTTTTCCAGAACTCCATACACATAATTTGATCTGGATAGAACATTTATTAAACAATAATACTATTTGATGCAAATAATTGAAATATCGGTATGGAGAACCATACATGACTTCCATGTTTTAAGATTTATATTTGAAATCATTTTAGAAATGAAATATTTCCACAGAAACTACTTCTATCTTCAGCCTCAACCACAGAATTGTGATCACTAACATATACCACCTCATGTTAGCGCACTCGATTTTCACTGATGATGGCAGTCGATGGCACTTCCGAATCGTCTGGTTTTGCAGAAAACATTGGACCACGGCCAAACAGCCTGGGAAGGAATTTTATCAACAAACTACTTCAATGTTGCTGATAACGTAGTACACATATAAAAAATATCCCCTCCCCTTCACCTATCACTTTCATTTATAGAAAATTATCCCCTCCCCCTACCCCTTTTCATTTATAGATATTTCATCTACCTTTCTACAGTGGATTATTATAACCTTTTCAGGATACTTTATTTATCAAAATTAAGTACTTTACTCTTGTTAAAACAAAACATTGCAGGTAAATTACCCCTTCTCCTTAACCGATCTTCACCAAAATCAACAGACCTTGAGTCCTCTACAATATGCAAAAAATTATTTGAATTTGCGGGAGTTATCATTCGCCATAGACAAAATTCTACACACAGACATCTTTCTAAAAATGACTTTTCTTTATGTTTTGAGGGTAGTACAATCAGAATCAGCCCTCACGGGACACTAATTATTAGATACAATTTTTACCTTCATTTAAGCCAGCTTCCACTCACTGTGTACTTTCTCAGAGGCCATAACATTTCTTTTTAACGTTGCCAAACATAAATTGATGTTAAAATAAAAATAAAGTAAAGGCTTAGCAGCACCTTAAGTTTGCAACGTGCAAGTTGAAGAATCTATTTTATTATTGCACTTAACTTGATATAAGTACTCATTACATTCAGGATTATTATTTTCAGAAATAATGTATGTAAACCAGTTTTCCCCATATAAAGTTACTTAAAATTCTTTAATGCATAGCATTCCAGGCATTTATGGTAGTATATTTGTATTACTAAATTTGAATTTACACAAATAATTCTCTTTGATTAACCAGAGTTACACACACAAACTAAATGCTGAGTGTCCTCCTAGTGTATAAATTCAGCTGAAACAGTATTCCAAACACTTACCTTGTTACTATGGTGTCTTCGACGGGTACATTGGTGTATAAATTCGTTATGTCAAATGATGCTAATGTTGAGTTGTGTGGTATATGGATGTGTTCTAGTTTTTTGACAAGTTCTATGTTGTTTTTAACAGAAGTGTTGTTGGTTAGATTTATATATGTTTTCTGATTAGTTTATCTAGGTGTCTGGCGATTTTGTGGGAGGGTGCTTGTGTGTTATTTATCAAAGGTCAAATGGGTATATTGGGTTTTTGTATTTTCGGTAATGCATTTAGTTTTGGGGGGTTAGGTTTAATTTGTTTTAGGTATTTTATGTTTTCTGTTTGGATTATGTATTTTGCATTATTTATGAATTTGTTTTTGGTATTTTATTGTGGGATCTTTGGTTATTTGTGTTATATTGTTTTCGGAGAAGAATTTCTCAGTTTTATTGTTTGTTCATTATGACTGTTGTAATTTCTATAGATACTTTTGGTGTGTTTGTTGTAATTTTGTGTTTTACATAATCTTTTGTGATTAAATCATTTGGTGTAAAATGTTCCAGATTATAAAATACACCTAACAGTTTTAACATACAATATATATAGTAACACCTCTATACATAGTAACAGGTATATCAATATGCCTGTAATCACAGGTATGGGAAAGTAATGGTAAATCTTGCATAATCTTGTTATCAGTTATTGTTATTATTCGGCTAGTGCTATTAAATTCATATTGGCCCAAAGTGATCACAAAAGGAATTTATTATATTTGTTTACAGTCATCAGTGTAGATTCCAAGTGATGATTTGAAATTTATACATGAATGAAGTTGCAACCGTAAAGAAATACAGAATATATTTTCTATGACAGCAGACAAGACAGGACACTTGTATTTTGCCTTTTATGTGTGTACATACATTCAGACATAATTTATTTGGATTGACTTCTGCAAGCTTGAAATCAGATACTAATAATGTTTTATGAATATATTTACTACACTTTCACATGTGAAACTTACTTTGTTTATTTTCCTCATACGACGTTTCAGCGTGGTGTTCGCCTTCCTCAGCGAGGTATGATACAGAATGTCCGGAACTTGTAACAGTTTGTCTAGTTGGTAGGTTGTGTGGGGGAGTGTGGTGGTGGAAGGGGGTTATGTAAAATTATAATCCTCAAAGTATAATATTGAATTAATTGCGATGTTTTGTTAAATTGTTACGAGGGTCTCACCGATCGTCACATAGTACAGTGGAAACCAAAATAAAACACACTTATGAATTTGCAAATTACATTTATTATATATTTCATTGGTGTTGTCACATGCTTGTTCACTTCTTTTGTTACATTTAAATCAGTGTTGTGTTGTGATTAGCTACAATGGTAGTGTTATTAGTACAGACAAGGATGCTGCAGTTTCTTTTCTTAAAGAAAAAGATTTGGTTCACAATTCTCGTCAATGTGGTAATGGACATGATATGATTTTAGCGCTTGGGCAGCAACAGCGATGGTGTTGCAATAAGAAGACTTGCCGTGAGTATAAGGTAGTTCGCAAGGACACATTTTTAGAGGGGTCCAAATTACCCCTGAGAACAATAATAAAATTTATTTTTGACTGGTGTGAAGGGCGTAGTAGTGTGAAAAACAGTAAAAATAAACTGAAAATCTACGCCAAAACACACGCACATTGGACAGCTTACTTAAGACATATCTGTGCTGTAGACATCATGAGCAACCCACAGAAAATTGGAGGACCGAATTTAACAGTTGAAATTGACGAGAGTCTCTTTGCCAAGAGAAAAAATAATGTTGGCCGGGTGTATCCACAACAGTGGGTTTTCGGAGGATTCTGTCCAGAAACAAAGGAATGTTTCTTGTGTCGTGTCGAAGATCGGTCAGCAGCTACCCTCCTACCTCTCATAGTGGCAAATATTGAACCAGGGTCCGTTATAATGTCAGATGAGTGGCGTTCATACCGTCAACTTGTTAATTTGCCACAACAGTACACTCATTTGACTGTAAACCATAGTTATAACTTTGTGGATCCTCAAATGGGAGCGCATACACAAGGCGTAGAAAGCATGTGGCGGTCCTGTAAACGCCGAAACATGATTGAATGTGGTACGAGAAGGGAATGCTTAGATTCCTATTTAAGTGAGTTCATGTGGCGAACAACAAATGCAATCCAGGATTTGTTCGAGTTCATGTGGAGGTCCGCAGAGGTCCAGAATATCTTTCCAGGTGATGCATCGACAATAATTGTGTAGTTACTGGAACAATCTGGGGATTTACAGACACTTAACTCGCTGTATTAATGTAGAACCATGTAGAGTCACCTCCTTAACACTCACGACTACCTATAACAATATTGTAAATAATTATAAGCTGAACACTGGAAAAAGGTGCTAAGTGAAGGAAGAAAAAGTGTAATATAGTGAGTGATCAGTAATAACAGAAAAGACTGTTAAAATTAATGATTCACCCCAAATGTATGAAACAAAAGAAACATAGACTATAAGTAAGATTAAGGGAGACATGATTTATATTATTCTGAATGTTCAGCAACATTGTATTAATTAGGATTTAAAGCCAAGTCCCATACTTGTTTCAAGGGAAAAGACTACAATTAGAAGGTTCAATTTGTTTAATTAATTGTATTAAGAGTTAGTTATGTTTCAATATGTTTTGTGTGTAATAATGTTATAGTCAGCTGCATGGAAGTAGTATCGTCAAGGTCACTCACTTTCACTGCTTCTCCCTGTCACCTCCACGCCCCTCGCCCAGCGTTGTTGCCGGCTAGTACAGTGTGTAGCGTTTTAGCAGTGTTACGAAAACAAATTTCATACATCCACATTATATTCTTCGTTTCAAATTTATTTATGCGTATCGCGTAAATGAATTTGTTTTATCAGGAATAATTAGTTGTGGGTAACACTACTCAGTTAAATTCTGGGCGCCAGTATTTGAGCTCTAAAAATTTGTGTGAGTCGGCAACATATTTTTTGTTGTCGCGTAAATATCTACAGAATTTCTATCTTTGCGTTTCTTCTGTTTCTTTGGCTTTTTTTTTGTTACGATTTGCAGTTCTCTGAAACTACTATTTATACTGCGCTGGTTTTTCTTATGTTAGAATCTAAACCTTTTAGCAATACACACCCTAACTTTACGAAGTACCATTAGGTCAGTTATTTTGTGATTTCCGTACAGTGCACTTACTTATTAAAGTTTTACTGTTTTCTTCATGGGCGGTTATCCTACAGACTGACAGTTGTCTGAGAACGCTGACCTTGCCTGCTGTTGTCGCTTTAATTTTTTCATACTCACGGTCTTTTCCCTTTTGTAAATGAATCTGTTTTTGTTCTCTACACGGTCATTCCTAAGCCATATGGTTCGGAAGTTCTGTTATGTATACACTTTTGGTATTCAAATAGCGTATACCATGTCGGCATGTCTTTTCGGTAAATATTGCTGTCTGACACTTTTATGAATGCCTTTGTCATTTTACAATCCCCTCAAAAATGTGTATGTTTACTGCCCGCGCTACTACCTTTCTTCCGTTGCACAAAGATAAATAGGACTGAGCAATTTCTGTAAACAAAATTGTCGCTGTTGTGACAAAAGCCAATCCCATTTCAGTTACAGTACCCCATTCCAAGTAGGTTGGGTGGACGAGGTGAGGAAGAGACGAATTAGCAACAAACATCCAAAATATTTATTGTCCTTAGTATGGTTGACAGACATTTTGTGCGTTTCATGTGAACGGTTGACGTCTTTATTGTAGACAGTGTGTGTATTAGTTTATTTCAATAATTTGTATTTATTATGAGTGATATTGAGGAACAGTATCCTACATTTAGTTCGAGTACAAGCAGCGGTGGTGTACGTGCGGGCCGAGAGGACATTAGAAAACAAAGTAAAGTCATCATAGCAAACGTTTACAAGTTTTTTAAAAATCTTGCGTATAATGAAGAAGCCAGGAGGAACATAAACTTTGCACAAGTTCGAAAATTGACAGCGGAAGCTTGTGGCATTTCTGAACAGTCGGTGCAACGTATTAGCAATACCGTTGCTTCGGCAGATGATCAAGGCGTGAGTGTTGTGTTCAGTTCTCCAAGGAAAGGGTATAAACGGGAACACAAAAACACTGAACTGGACGATTTTAATAAACAAATAGTCCGCAGGACCGTACTAGAATATTACGACCGAGGGGAATACCCCACTGCAAGCAAAATTCGAGCTGATCTCTGTCAGAAAATCAATTATTCTGGTTCAGAAGCCTCCGTACTTCGCCTTCTGAAAGTGCTTGGTTTTAAATTTAAGAAGTGCAACGATGGACGAAAATTTTTAATGGAGCGCAGAGACATTGCTGCCTTGAGAGCGAAGTTTTTGAGAACCATGCATATACATCGTACGGAGGACAACAGGCCTATAATTTATTTGGATGAAACCTGGATATCACAGAATCATACGAATAAATACATCTGGCAAGACTCCAGAGGGAACGGTGGGCTGAAAGTACCTACTGGTAGAGGTGGCCGGCTGATTATTGCACATGCTGGATCCGCAAGTACAGGTTTCATAGCAGGTGCCAAACTTGTCTTTCGTGGCAGTAAGCATTCAGCTGCATCTGACTACCACACAGAAATGAATGCTGAAGTTTTTAAGACCTGGTTTGTTGGTATGTTGCGCTCCTTGGAAGAAGGCTCTGTCATCGTGATGGATAATGCCAGCTATCATTCTGTACAAATAGATAAACCACCATGTTCAAACTGGCGTAAAGCGGATATCATGGAGTGGCTGCGTAAGAAGAGAATTTCATTTTCCACAGCTGAAACCAGGGATGAACTTCTTTCTAAAGAAGAGATCCGAACGGCCAAGAAGACGTACGAATTGGATCAACTGGCAAATGAAATGGGACATACAGTAGTGCGCCTGCCACCATATCATTGTCAGTATAATCCGATCGAGCTGATATGGGCCCAAGTTAAACGGTATGTTGCAAACAAGAATACGACTTTCAGATTGGCCGATATTGAACAACTTGCACACGAAGCTTTGGACAGGATAACTCAGGAAGACTGGGAGAAGTGCGTAAGACATGCGGAGGCACTACAAGAAGCCGATTACTCAAAGCAGTGCACGAGAGACACCACAGTGGAGCCCTTCATCATACACTTACGTGTGAGTAGTGACAGCGAACCTGAGTCCAGTGAATCCGAAGACGAATACTGCAGGAGTGTTAAAAAGTGTATATAGGTGGTAAACGTGTCTATAGCGAAGCGTAGTATTTTCTATTTTGATTGAAACATAAAAAACCGTGTGTGCGTGTTTTCTTCAGGAGTGTTATGAATGTGCTCTGTGCTATCACTTTGCAAAGTGATAATTGTGTGACTAACCCTATTTAAGGTGAGTTTTTCAACATACTGCTTATTTATAATAGTCATAAGGAATTCTATAGTTCATAAAATAAGGAAAATTTTAATTATAAAATTAGTAAGGACAATGCATAAAATATAGAATTATAAATTTAAATTCTATATTTAAAGATTTAAGTTAAAAAAAAAATATATATATATATATATATAAATAAATAAGGAATTTTAAATTTATTTCATGAGACATTTGTATTTGTTGTTTATAAAATTATCCTTATTTTCTTAAGAAATCCAATTCTTTTCACGTTTATACATACCATTATTTTTATGCTACTTGTGCATGTAACATCTTATAGTATAGTTCTAATTTTTTTACTTAATTATTAATAAGCAGTGCAGGAAATAAAAATAGAATATTTTTCTGAGTCACGAATAGTGCGGTGTCTTCAATAATTAAATGGGGCAAGCTTAAGACACAGGATGCGTATAAAATTCGTTCAAACAAACTATAGCTGACGCGTCGAATTGAATGTTATGTATAAGATACGGAAATTAATTGTTAATTAATTATTAACAATATATTAATTGTGATGTAATTATTATTAAGAATTATTGACAATGTAACAATGTACTCTAATGCATGTATTACAAACTTTCTCACTTTGTTATATTCTTTACATTAAGTAGGCTTACTTACTAGTGTAGCATTTTTCGGAAGAAAGGGAAACTGTTGCTTAGTGGCAACGCTGTAAGTAAGCGGTGTGACCTTGACGATACTAGTTCCATGCAGCTGACTCTAGTAATATTGCTATTAAGAATATTATGCTATTATGGCTATTATGAATTGTCAAAGAAGAAAAAGGTTGTAAGAAAATAGACACACTGTTATGTATAAAATACCACAGATACCTAAATTAGGCTCAGACACACTAAATAGAATTAATCAGTTAACAAAATTTGGCAAACTAAGGAAACAATTACTACTATGGAATGTAAACCAGTTTGTAATAAGTAATAATCCCATCAATCAATGTAATCCCAGCCATAAAGGCACAACTCTAAAGTAGCATGTCTATAATTCCTGTTTCAAGGTAATATTAGTGTTGGAAGGTAATAGAAGCATTAATTTCAGATAATCAAACCACTATAAACTACTCCTTTCCCTTAACCGATCTTCACAAAGAACAATAAGTCTTGAGTACTCTACAAATCAGGGCTGTACGCAGAAAATTATTTTATTCAGTTTGAATTTGCGGCTCTTATCGTTTTCCACAGAAAATACCCTTGTTAAAACGTTGCAGGTAAACTACCCCTTTCCGTTAACCGATCTTCACCAAAACCAATAGGTCTTGAGTACTATACAAATCAGGGCTGTACGTAAAAAATTATTTGATTCTAAATATAATTATTACACTACTATTGTGTTCTGAGTCGTAGTGTAATAATTATATTTAGTTAATTAACGGACACGTCATGGACAATGAAATCCAAGTGTTCGATTCTGTTTGAATTTGTGGCTGTTATCGTTTGCCATAGAAAAAATCTACACACACACACACACACACACACACACACACACACACACACACACACACACACACACACACACACACACACACACACTTTTCGAAAAATGACTTTCAGTACAATCAGAATCTGCAAAAATCTCGAACACGATTTTTTTTAGCCATCACCATACTTCCATTTCCTTAAGGACATGGAAGTAAAAGGTACGGGGCTTAACAATATCTACCACTTTTTAGATAAAGAAGGAGTATGCACTACGGTTAATAGCTTATGCTACAAGATACATAAGTGTTTATTTTAAAAATTAGTACAGTAACATACAAGACAGGTTACATGAACAATTGCTGGAAGAAACGGAGAATAAACAGTTACAGTGAGGTCAAAAGACGTAGAATTGAGCACTACAGAGTCAATTGGGTTTGTAAAGAAACATCAAACCCAATGTACTACCATTACCTAACCAACCACAACACTCATGTAGAAGAGTATATGTATTATTTAGGAAGTATCTGTGCCTCAACCCAGTACTAAATCCAGTATACTGTAACAGGATCTACTGTTCCACACTGTAAATAAAGAATACAGGCAATAATATATATTGCAACGTTTATCCCTTTTTCTTACCTTTAAATCTGTAGTATCTTGTAGTTACCTTGTAGTATTCTATATTGTAATAGATGTATTGGTATTGTTTTTGTATTTGTCAGTCTCACCTAACGTTATAGTTAAATTGTGTACCTTTAATTCAATTGTAAAGAAGACTGTTTGCATTAAATGTAATGTAATAATGTAACAATATCTATGTGTAGGCTGAGGAGAATGGAATGGCTGTTTACTTACCACTTTACCTGGTATTTTGGTCACTTAACCAAAAATTTGTCCAAAAAAATTTGTCCATTTTAACTACAGACTCTAACCTATCAGATTGCAATGTAACTGGAATTTGTTGAAAACAAGATTAAACTATCACTCATATATTCAACCCCCTCCCACAGAGAGAAGGAGGGGGAAGAGAGAGAGTTATATATCATTGTTGAATAATTAAGACATTCCTTTTAACAAAAATATACTTTTTAATTAAATTATTACAACTATTTGTTTTTACTTTAATTATATTTATGTTTCTGAAGTAATATTAAATACAATACAATAATTAAAATAAAAGTATATTTTTGTTAAAAAGTATTTTATTTTTTACTGAATAATAATAATAACATAAGAATATGGAATAAAGTAATTTGTAAATATATCGTTATACTTCTGACATGTAAAGTAGTATACATCAATAGTCTACTCTCATACAGTATACGAATTTGTTGGAAAATATCATGCACACTACTTGGCAAAGGTTCAACACTGATTTAAAAATGTTTTGTTTAATGCAAACACTGAAATACACTATACACAAGAAATAGAACTCATCATGAACATAACGTGACTATATTACTTCTTATGGTATAAGAATATGATATCGGTTTTTTGTTTAATACCCGCTTGTAAAGGAAAAAATACAGCAGATAATTATTTTATAAATAACTGTTACAGCTGCTGTGAAGTTGTTTAGATTAAATAATGTAACCTAACCAATTTTTAAGTATGTATTGAATATTAAGTATAAGTATATTTAATCCTGAGAGAAAATGAACAATTAACACCAGTTTTTGAAAGAACCATGAAAGGAGGGAAGATGAGCTTGTGTACGAAATGCAAAGTGGAGTATCTTATGTAGAGATGAAAGCTCAAAAGTTCAAGCCAAATCATATGAATGGAGATGATTGGTAATATCTGGGACCTGTCACACAACAGAACACCATACAATGATGATAGTGTGTATCACTTATTTCATCACATCTCTTACCATGTAATGTGCCTGCTTTTAATAATATTCTCAAAGGATTTTAATACTTTGTTTTGACTGGTTTCACTGTGTAAATTACAAACCTGAATATAGTGCTGGAATACATACGGTAATCAATTTTTCCATTCACAGCCACGTTTCACATTAAATCACGAATGCCTGCAAAGAAAAATAAATTACATCACCGGACACACAAAGTACTGACATATGAACATTAATAAATTATTTTGTTTAATCAGTCAACATTCTAGGAGACCAATATTAAAGGGTTTACAGATTATTGACGCATCCACCAAAACACACACACAGGTTGTGATATGTGTTACAACTGTGTCCTATTTTCAGCCAACCGTTCTTTTACAGGTGAAATCAGTACAATTATACCTCGTGAGTATAAGGTTAGTTTAATCTGTAACCTATGATATTAAACATAATAATACACTGAACATGATTATTACACTTTATATGATATCAGCTTTTTGGCTTAATATCCACTTGTAAAAGAAAAAATACAAAATGATTATTATTTTATAATTAACTTTGTTACAGCTGTTGTGAAGTTATTTAGAATAATAATGTAACCTAACCTACTTTTAAGTACTGAATACTTTTAATGTGTCATGTACTGTGTTCAATAAGGAAAAGAAATACTTTTACAGAGTACTTAAAATCCTTGAAAATGGTATTGGATTAAGCTTGAGCAATGAATAATTAAACTAAGCACATGATTTCAAAGTCAATATCATTATGAACTACGTATTCTAAATAGAACATACCAAATTGATAATACTTACCAAAATCATGTAAAACAAGAATCATAAAGGGGCCTCATATTTTTTTATATCTTCAAGCATTTTCTCAAACAAATCCTGGTTTGCATTTCTTGTTCGCCACATGAACTCACTTAAATAGGAATCTAAGCGTTCCCTTCTAGTACCACATTCAATCACGTTTCGGCGTTTACAGGACCGCCACATGCTTTCTATACCTTGTGTATGCGCTCCCGTTTGAGGATCCACAAAGTTATAACTATGGTTTACAGTCAAATGAGTGTACTGTTGTGGCAAATTAACAATTTGACGGTATGAACGCCACTCATCTGACATTATAATGGACCCTGGTTCAATATTTGCCACTATGAGAGGTAGGAGGGTACCTGCTGATCGATCTTCGACACGACACAAGAAACATTCCTTTGTTTCTGGACAGAATCCTCCGAAAACCCACTGTTGTGGATACACCCGGCCAACATTATTTTTTCTCTTGGCAAAGAGACTCTCGTCAATTTCAACTGTTAAATTCGGCCCTCCAATTTTCTGTGGGTTGCTCATGATGTCTACAGCACAGATATGTCTTAAGTAAACCGTCCAATGTGCGTGTGTCTTGGCGTCGATTTTCAGTTGATTTTAACTGTTTTTCACACTACTACGCCCTTCACACGTCATAAATAAATTTTATGGGTCTTTCACTATAGCCTGCGGCCAAAGACAACTTCCGTCTCCGCGTTTGTACTTTTTTTCCGTGTTCGATGTGTACTAGAACTGTTTTCTTCACAAGTAACTAATGCCAGGTTATGGAGGTTATGTACGACACTGTAACTTAAATAACATTTACTTTGTTAGTGTACAATAAAAGGGTGTATTTACTGGAAGTACAGAAATTAGTTTCCATTTATCGCACATAATTACGGTACACAGACGATTTTTGGAGGTTGTGTCTACGTTTAACAATGTAACTTAACCTTTTAGATTTTTAAAATTTATTAGATTTAACAAAAATTTCCTTTGTTAGTGTGCATTAAATTATTGTATGGATAAAAGGCTGCTGTACATAACATTAAAGGCTGTATTTATTCGGTCTTGTAATATGAGTCGGTAGTACTCCAGGAACTAATAAGTTAATTGCTATTATAAAATGCTTTATTCCTTTTTCATGAGGATCAGATTTTGCTATACGCATGCATAAATAAAAATTATTATAATGCTTAACTCTCAATGCAAAGTATTTAAACTATTTCACATGAAAAGTTCATCATGTCACATATTCTAGTAACAAGGTAAGTTTTTGGAATAGAGTTTTAGCTGAATTTATACACTAGGAGGACACTCAACATTTAGTTTGTGTGTGTAACTCTGGTTAATCAAAGAGAATTATTTGTGTAAATTCAAATTTAGTAATACAAATCTACTACCATAAAGGCCTGGAATGCCTTTGTTTACCCCATTAAAGAATTTTAACTAACTGCATACGGGGAAAACTGGTTTACATACATCATTTCTGAAAATAATAATCCTGAAATGTAATCAGTACTTATATCAAGTTAAGTGCAATAATTAAATAGATTCTTCAACTTGGACGTTGCAAACTTCAGGTGCTAAGCCTTTACTTTATTTTTAATTTAACATCAATTTATGTTCGGCAACGTTAAAAAGAACATGTTATGGCCTCTGAGAAAGTACACAGTGAGTGGAAGCTGGCTTAAATGAAGGTAACCATTTTATCTAATAATTAGTATCCCATGTTAGAAAACAAGTGCAATACATATTATAAAAAGAAGGATATTGTTTTTACTTCCATGTCCATAAGGAAATGGATGGAAAAAATTGAGTTCGAGATAAGGGCTGATTCTGACTGTACTACCCTCAAAACATGAAGAAAAGTCATTTCTTGAAACTTGTCTGTATGTAGAATTTTGTCTATGGCGGACGATAACTGCCGCACATTCAAATAATTTTTTGCATATTGTAGAGGACTCAAGGTCTGTTGATTTTGGTGAAGATCGGTTAAGGAGAATGGGTAGTTTATCTGCAACGTTTTATGTTTTAACAAGAGTAAAGTACTTAATTTTGATAAATAAAGTGCCCTTAAAAGAAGGTCATAATTATACCACTGTAGACAGGTAGATGAAATATCTATAAATGAAAAGGGGTAGGGGGAAGTTGAAGGTGGAGGGGATTATTTTTTATAAATTAAAATGATAGGTGAAGGGGAGGGGATAATTTTTTATGTGTACTACGTTATCGGCAACAAAGAAGTAGTTTGTTGATAAAATTCCTTCACGGGCTGTTTGGCTGTGGTCCAATGTTTTCTGCAAAACCAGACGTTTCGGAAGTGCCATCGACTGCCATCATCAGTGAAAATCGAGTGCGCTAACGTGAGGTGGTATATGTTAGTGACCACAATTCTGTGGTTGAGGCTGAAGATAGAAGTAGTTTCTATGGAAATATTTCATTTCTAAAATGATTTTAAATATAAATCTTAAAACATGGAAGTCATGTATGGTTCTCCATACCGATATTTTTAATTATTTGCATCAAATAGTATTATTGTTTAATAAATGTTCTATCCAGATCAAATTATGTGTATGGAGTTCTGGAAAAATTAGACAGGCATAAAGTTTTGTTTGTTTATTGTAAACTGTATTATGTTTGGAAGTATCCCAAAGTAAATTTAACATTAGTCATGTCACTCAATGACACCAGTCCAGTTTCTTAAGGCTAAGAGAATCCTTGAAATGTTTGGACCATCACTAGGTCATGATGGATCAAATCATCAAACTTCAGTTTGCTGTGAAAAACTGGCAGATTTGAGTAGTCACTTGATAAAGGATGGTGTAAAAGCAACAATTCTTTCAGAATTATTTTATGGCCCTGTCAGTCTGCAAATAACTATCACTCGTTTAGACCTTCAGCAGATTTAAACTTTTCTTATTGGTGTTAGCAATATATCATCTAGAAGTGTGGAATACAAAGACAAGTCGAGCATTGTACATTTTTAGGTTAGGTGCACTTTACAAAACCTTTTCATCAGTTGTTCAAAAGAGCAAACGTGTAATTGTTGTTTTTCTTTTTTTTTTTATAAGTCCCTTAGTAAGGTTTCTCAGCAACAGCTACTGGATGTCAAAGTTTGCTTCTAGGATATGTTTTATAAAGTAGTGGAAACTTGCTACTTGAAGACAATACACTTGCACACAACATTCCAAAAGTGTGTTCTAAAAACAATTACTGTATAATCAACCTGCTGTTTCAGCAGTACTAATAATGCAGCATGGTAAAATTGAAACCATTTTTGTTGGTCTGAACGTTTGTTTCAAGCTGAGTATACCAAATATGTTTGTAATAGGTTTATAATTTAAGATATGAAGTATATGAAGTCATTACTAGTACCTGTTCATTAGACAAGAAATTATAACTATAATTTCCATTAATTTTGTTAATGTTCTTTGCTATTCATTATTTAGTTATTTTTTTACTATCAGGAAAAGTTCTGATGAAATTTCTGTACGTGTCATTTTTGGTCTCTCTCTCTCTCTCTCTCCCCTCTCATTTTTATTTATTGAAAAAACAAAAACTGACACTCCTCTGTATGTGTCCACACTGCATAAAATTAAAAAAAAAAAAAAATCCAAGAAATTAAAAAAAAACTTGTAAACTCTGAAAACATTTGTTCTAATACAGAATTCAAATTAAATAAAGAAAAAAAGGAATTGTGTGCGTGCTAGTGTGTGTGTGTGTGTGTGTTTTAATGGAGACATCTTCCCCCTTGCTCCTCAACCCCTTTCAGAAAGTGAACGGACAGAACAATACCTGGCCTGCAAATGGTCTTGAAACATACTTGTGATCTTGCAAAAGAGGATCAGTCCTCTGTGTGTTTTAATGATAATTAGTATAACCAATGGTCATGTCATGGACAACAAAATCCAAGAATTTAGAAATTAATAATGAAAACACAAAGATTAAAAACTAATAAGAAATCATTCAATAGACATCAAGAAACAAATTAGTAAAATTTATTAATGAATCAAAGGAATTCAGAAATTCAACTGATAATCACACATTAGTACATAGTGTTACTAATTTCACAATTCCACAAAATTTTTAACTATTGGATAGTGAACATTGGATATATTAATGTAGGTCGTTTCACAAAAAGTGTTTAATGAAGAAATTTGTGTTAGTGGTTGAAATCACAATCAGAATGATCAATATTGCACACCACTATATAAAAATTATTCCGATTAGTGCTTTCAAGCTTCACAGCTCATCGTCAGATCAGGAATACCTATAGACGATGAGCTGTGAAGCTTGAAAGCGCTAATCGGAATAATTTTTATATAGTGGTGTGCAATATTGATCATTCTGATCACAAAAAGTGAATGGAAAAGAAAAGAAATACACAATTTCAACTTTTTTAAACTGAAAACAAGAAATTCTTTAGAGTTAGTGTAATGTACTGTGTTACTGTAAGTCAGAGCAGTGCCGTTAGTGCACTAATTAAGAATAAAGCTAAATGGCATAATGAGTTATTCGTAGATGACATCATTAATCTTCTTGGTGATGGTGTACAAGCCTTTCCACAGTGTTCGAGCTGATTCCTTTCTTCCTGATTATGTTATAGAACTAAGCCTGGCAGCAGGTGTGAGCCCCGAAGAAATTGGAACCAGGGTGTACAGAGTCTTCATCTTTGTATTTGCCAAAATAAAGTTGTTCTGAGCCAGGTCATGTAAATTCAGGTTAAGCCAAATAGCTCATTACAGTTTGTCTAACTTTTAAAGATATAAAGTGCTGATAAAGATGTTTAGGACCGTAATACAGTAAGGGTACACATATTAATGTAAAGCACGTTTCCATAAAAAGTGAATGGAAAAGAAAAGAAATACACAATTTCAACTTTCTTAAACTGAAAACAAGAAATTCTGTTGAGTTAGTGTAACGTGTTGTGTTACTGTAAGACAGAGCAGTGCTGTTAGTGTACTAATTAAGATGCATTAAATGTATAAATAAAGCTAAATGACCTAATAAGATATTCTTAGATGTAGTAATACAGGTTAGGTCAAATTGCTCATTAGACTTCGTCTAAATTGTAAAGTTGTTTAGCACTGTACATTAAAAACATTGTTTGCACATATGAGTAGGAAGCAGATGTATTAATATAATGTTACCCAACAAGATCAGGAACAATTATGTATATTAAATTAAGTAGTTAGTGGACTTAAAAAACTGCAGTAGAAACTCCAGTTTTTATAAAACAAATAGGGAGAGAATTGAAGATTTCTTGTTTGGAAATGTTATATCTGTTTTCTTCACAACTAAAATGTTGTTAATGGCCTTTTTTTAAGAGTATGAAAAAACAATAGATACTGTACTTGAAAAAAGGTGAATTTTATTGGTACTTGGTACATACTAAAGTATAGAGTCCTATTTGTTTCTATTCATTAACAAAGGTCCGTACTGTAATAATTTTCTGTGTAATATACAAGCTTTCTTTAATATGTTTACGAGATTCCCCAATTTTATTTGCATTAATTCAGACCGTAGTAACATTAAATTCCACTGTAACCTATTATTAATACTTAATCTTTGCGTGTTAACAGAAACTGCACCCTGCTTTTTATTGCATATGTTGAAAAAAGGATTTTAATGTACTTGTTTGGTTATACGTTCGATTGTACTAGGTTATACGTTCTAATAATGATCTTCGAATAAATACAGCCTTTAATGTTCTATACACCCTCTTATCCATACAATAAATACAGCCTTTAAATGTACACTAAGGAAATTTTTTTTAAGTCTAATTAATTTTAAAAATCTAAGGTTAATAAAGTTAATGGAAACTAATTTCTGTACTTCCAGTAAATAGAGCCTTTTAATAAAATATGTACCAATAACGTACTAGGTTATACGTTCTAAATTGGAAGTAGGTTTTAATTCCGGTACTTCGAATAAATACTGCCTTTAATGTTATATACAACCTTTTATCCATACAATAAATACAGCCTTTTAATGTACACTAACTAAAGAAATTTTTGTTAAGTCTAATTAATTTTAAAAATCTAAAAGGTTAAGTTACATTTTTAAACGTAGACACAACCTCCAAAAATCGTCTCTGTACCGTAATTATGTGCGATAAATGGAAACTAATTTCTGTACTTCTAATAAATACACCCTTTTAATGTACACTAACAAAGTAAATTTTATTTAAGTTACATTGTCGTACATAACCTCCATAACGTGCCATTAGTTACTTGTGAATAAAACAGATCTAGTAGAAATCTGGACACGGAAAAGTATACAAGCGAGGAGACGGAAGTTTGACTTTGCCGTACCATCGTAAGCTAGATCCAGAATTCATTATCACCGATAATTTTAAAAGTAAATTATTTTTATTATCATTTTATACAAATAGTTAATTAATATATTATTCTAAAGACCTCTTGGCCAAAGTTTCATATTTCCAAGTTTTTTTTGCCTTTTCATACATTTGTTTTAAATTATAATGCGTTTTAAGTTTTTTGAAAAAAGCGTAATTTTGTTGGTAAAAGGTAAACATTAAATGATTATTTTTTAAATTTACAGTATCTGAAATTGAAGCAATATTACCTATTTTGTTTTGTTTATTGAAGCAATAAAAATCCGAATTATGGGTCGAATTATATTATGTGTTGAACAATTACTTTACATTGAAATACATGTATTGTGTACTGTTTCTTAACCAACAACCAAGTTTATGGTGTAACTGCGAAGGTGACGTGGAACGTGGAACACAGAATACGAGGTTACATTGGAATACGAGAACGAATGACGTGGAACTTCTTGGGCGTCAGCCGAAGTCAACAGTTAACAGGAAAGTGGTGTTTGTCAAGTATCAAGATTTCCAGTAATTGTTCTCAACAATACTGATTGCTTATACTTTTATGTGTAAACCAAGATAAGTCATTCGTCAGTATATGTAAGGATTGGTAAGTCCATGTAAGGTATATTATCGAAAATTTTGTTTAAGCATTTTGTATTTGAAGTAGTATTTGGATTTATCTGAACTGGGTGTGGCCAGCCATATTGTCTAACAATTCTTTGTTGACGCTTACTTTTAATTGAAAAAATTCATGAACTAGTTAAATTATTTATTTATAATTTAAATAAAGTATTTATAAAAATGTTAGTGATCGAAGGTTAGATTAAAAAGTCATAATTGCCTTTAATTTTTTTGGCAAATATTTACACATTTTTTCATCCTTCATCCTTTCATTCTTATCACTCGTGGAAGTAGTACTGCTTAGTAAGAATTTAGAAAAAAAGATTTACCGATTCATAATGAAAACTTTATGGCCACATATCTCAAAACTTGCTTTTTGTTACATAGGCCTACCTCCTTCATCCACTTACTTCAATTATTATAAGGTCAGTGAAAGAATTATTTTTAAAAACAGTTTCAAAAGTAAATTAGGTAACCGTAAATTATATCACCTTAAGTTAAAAAGTTCATAATTACCAAATTAAAACATTTTTTGGTAATTCTGGAGCGCCTTCGATTTCTTTCAAATTGTAGTATGTTTCACATTTAGTGTCCTATGACTATTTTCAACTAGATTAAGTCCCGCAAACGTAAAATAACTAAGTAATTTGGAAAAATAAAAGTGCTAAATACGTAACTCGCTGCGCCACCATTACGTGGTTTCCAACCAACATTACTTTTGACAATGTTACTACTGCATTAGCCTCCAATGCCTTCGGCATCTCTGTTTATTAAACTATACATACCCCAAATAAAAACCATGTCGCAGCATGGAAATAGTTTATGGCCTCGCGGGTAACTTCCCGCGGCCTACTGGGTCTTACCTCAGCACCTTAGTGCAACTCGGCCTCGGATCACATTTAACAATAAACAGAGATTTATAATGAAGTATTTACCTGTGCTTGAGAGATAGTACAGTCACTGAAGCTTAAAAAAAAAATAGAAATTGCAAATTACGTGGCTTCTACGAGATTTTTTGCATAGGGCTAGATAAAAAGGTAAAGAATTAAAAAAAATGTTTACAAAAATTCTGTTGCGGGTTCTCGAAAAAAGGGAGGGGAAGGTACAAAAAATTAATTTTTCATGGTTATCTTAAAACATTAAATGTATGAGAAAAATACAAAATACCAAAAAGAAAGAGCATAAAATTCTACATAAAAAAGGTTATTAACATTTGTTTTGTCAGGGCGATACATTTCATAGAAAAATTAATTCAAAGGTGGCAAAATTTTTCACAAGGTAGATTTTCACATAAAATACATGTTTATATAATAGACATGCAATTTTTCCAGGAATATAAGTTTAAAAACTCATTATTCATTTATGTATATATTATTATGTATAATTTTTACTTATTTATTACGCATTGTAATAAAAATGTTATTAAAAATGCACTTTATAAATATATTCAAAAATAGTTTTTCTTCCAATCATTGAAGATTTTGACAATAAATTAACTTAAAACGCAGATAAAACAGAAGAATTTATAGTTAATAATAATAATTGCATAACATTAAATAAAGATCCCAGAAACAAATATCAAACACAAATAACAAATATACTAAAAAATAGTACCCAAATCATAAATCCTAAAGACTCCTTTAAATATAAAATGGATAATCCTCGTGCACAAAAATTAAATTCTTTAATAAAATTTCACAAAATCAATAAACCTATCAGACCTTTAATAAACGCTAGAACCGCACCAAATTATAAAATATCAAAATTACTAACACAAATCTTAAAACATAAAATTGAACTTCCAGCAAAATACAATATAAAAAATAGTATATTTAACGTAACGAAGTCACACGACGGATATAAGGTGATTTATTTATAATAATTTATAAAAAATAGTATTGAACTCGTGAAACATTCAATATGGAACTGCGTTAATTCAATATCTGTATGGCGCATGTACCAGCTGTCCTCGCTCTCCCTAAAATTCTTCAGCTTTCAGGGTCTGTTCTTTTTATGCCCATGCACGGATATAAATTCTCACTATGTAGAAGAGAAACCTCAAATATTGTAGTTTTACATACAATAGTTATATATTAATATTTTTTTTTTAGGTTTTAACTATTAATATTAATACGCGCAATGGACATATTTTTACATTTTCTAATAAAAGTTACATTTATTTAAATTGAACTAAATGTTAACAATTCTTTACAAAGCAGTCTTATAGAAGACACTTTGACCAATACGTGTAATAATTTTGTTAAAAAATATTTTGAAAATTTCTGTAGAAATTTTAAGTTAAGAAAATGATGTATACTTGTGAACTCAAAAAAATGATTAATTTTAAAACTCTCTCATTTTATGCCAATAAATCAATACTAATTTTTATTATTTTTTTCAAAAACCTATATATGTAAAGTTCATATTGTGAAGTTTTTTTTTTAATGTAAATACATTTGTAATAAATTGTTAATATGTTTATACAGTAGTTGAAAAAATTAAAAAACAAAAGTTACTTTATTTTAAGTATTTATTAATAATTTAATTATTTTCTTTTCATTGTGTGTAAAAGTGCAAACATTTAGCTTTAAAATGCGTTTTGATTTTTGTCTCTACGACTATTATAACGGATTTTATTAAAATTTGCATGTTGCAATGTCAGATAAAATTAGCCTTCCCGCTCATCGGGGTGGACTCCAACAATCAATTTTTTTCTAATATTTCAATTCCATTTTTCTCACAAAGTATTGCCCTAACAAAAAAGATAAATAGCTTTTTATAGATAATTTAATGATCTTTAATTTTTGTAATTTCTTTTTTTTGTAAATTTATTTTTCAATTGAAAAAAACTAATTTTTTGTACCTTCGCCCTCCTCTTTTTCAAAAAACCGCAACGGAATTCATGTAAACTTTTTTTAAAATTGTTTCTCACCCTTGTATCTACCCTTATGCAAAAAATTCGTAGAAGCCACTTAATTTGAAGTTTTTTCCTTCAGTGACTGTACTAAGAGGTTAAATGTCATTATAAGATAGACGGCGCTACGTGCAGGTGTATGAACGAACAACAACCAGCATAATGGTAGCGCAGCGTGTTACTTGTTTAGCACTTTTATTTTTCCAAATTACTTAGTTATTTTACGTTTGCGGGACTTAATCTAGTTGAAAATAGTCATTAGGACACTAAATGTGAAACATACTACAATTTGAAAGAAATCGAAGGTAATCCAGGTCAGCGACAGAATTACCCCTCTTTCTAATAAGAACATACCACATTTAATGACTGAGACAACTGGTTTCAGAATTATAATCTATCAAAGTTGGCAAAAAATGGACGCTACTTGCGTCCTCAGGCAAATGGTAAATAAAGTTTTGTATGTTACTAATATATTTGTAAGTAAAAAAAATAATAAAATGTCTTATGTATATTACTTAAGATTTATTATTGATGTGGGAAAACATGATTTTTATATCTTAAATAAAGATAAAACGGGTATTTATTAAAAAAAAGTTTCAATATAAAACATAATTGTACTGAAACAAAATTTTAAACATAATGAAAAACCATAGCTTAAGTGTTTACTGTTGACAAATCTGGCTGGAATAAAGAGAACTAGATTCTGCTCATAGTATTAAAGAGTGATGAAATTTCATTGGATAATTTTGACATGAAAATGTCTTTTAGCTTGACATCGTTTGAAACTCTGTAACATGTAATGCTGTATGACGTCATCGTTGCGTGACGCTTCCACACTTTCGATTCCCCACAGTCTAGAAATTTGATATGTAAACGCATCAAGACAGAAATAATCGCTGCTGACATTGAGTTTAGCAAACGTTTTAGTAAGAATAAATTTGGTTTTACATGCTCTTTTGTCTACTGCATCGTTTGAAACTTTCTGTATTGGGATTGTTGTAAATAAATGTTTGTTTTGATACGTCGCAATATGTAAGTAAAGGGTTGTTTTGTGTTGTGGTGAAATACACTGCTGCTGATATATAGTAACCAAACGTGGCGACTGACTAAAACAGCGTTCGACAATGGATAGTAGTGATGAGAAGGCTCAGATCAAGAAACGACAAAATGCCGAGGGAGTAAGAAAGTATCGGGAACGAAAGAAGCTCAAGAAGGAACAGCAACGAGCGGCTGCTGTCGGCGGTGAAGGTTCAGTACCAGTGGCCCCATCGCAATATTTGATCCAGATCTGGATCATTTGCGCAAAAGACACAATCAGTCAGTTAGTAACCATAATAATGTTGCGTTTAGCTGGCGGCTGAAAGACGTTATCATGCTCTTAAGGTTTTACCATTTGGTAAAGGGTATTGCATCTTTTTCTGAGACATTGTGTTCTGCCAGACGCTGTTGTTAATTCCAGAGGTATAATTTTTCTCACTACCTTCCTTACTGGAACCCAAACAGTATTATTTTTTGATAGCTGGAAGGCAGTTTTGGGGCCTGACGGATGGAAATATCGGTATGGAGAACCATACATGACTTCCATATTCTAAGATTTATATTTAAAATCCTTTTCGAAATGAAATATTACCATAGAAACTACTTCTTTCTACTTACTGCTTCAGCCTTAACCACAGTACTGTGGTCACTAACGTATACCACCTCACGTTATCGCACTCGATTTTCACTGATGATGGAAATCGATGGCATTGCCAAAACGTCTGGTTTTGTAGAAAACATTGGACTATGGCCAAATATCCCAGGAAGGAATTTTAACAAAAACTACTACTTTGTTGCCGATAACGTTGTACACATATATATAAAAAATGTGCATAAAATTAATGGCTTGTATAAGTTAATGATTGATCTACATTAAGTAGTGCTCAAGTTTCCAAAGTTTTAATATTATGATGTCCGTAATTAAAACATCAGAGCAGGTTTAGTGTGTATGAGGGTACACCGTGGACGAAAATTTTCAACATTTCCTATTGAGCGTTGCTTAGAGTAAAGCTGCGAATCTACAGTGTACATTTCACAGAACAAACGCGGAAAAGAAGGAGCGCTCCGAAGTCACTCATGGACCCTCAGCATCTTGCAGAGGGTTCATTCCCTAAAGACGAAAAGTCTGTCTATGAATCGTTCCTCTGTAAACACGTGCAGTTACACTGCCCAGCGATCCACAGGAAGCAAATCGCTATCCACGCTGGACACTTTCGGCTTGCACGCATTATGTTGGTATGGGTTTTGGCACTTTCCATTTAAAAAGCGTGCAAATGTAAGAAAATAAACATGAATGAGGCCAGAAATAACGCGAATTTTGTGTGTGTGTGCGCGCGTCTTCCCTGCCTTTTTATTGCGGTAGTATAATAATAAAATGGAAACATAAACATTACATAACTGAGATATGCTTGCCTGCCACGAACGATATATTTTCTCTCGTACATGATTTACATTAAAATGAAAAAATTATAATTTTATTGCCTGGCAACAAAATTATTTTATTTTTAACAATTGCCATTGTTTGAAAAGTTTAAATGAATTTTCAAGTACTTTGCTCTTGTTAAAACGTAAAAGGTTGCAGGTAAACTGCCCCTTCCCCTTAACCGATCTTCACCAAAATCAAAAGGCCTTGAGTTCTCTACAATACAGTGATGTGTGCAAAAAATTATTTGATTCTGTTTGAATATGTGGCAGTTATCGTTTGTCATAGAAAAAATTACCCTTTTTAAAACTTAAAACGTTGCTGGTAAACTACCCCTTTCCCTCAACCGATCTTCACCAAAAACAATAGGTCGTGAGTACTCTACAAATCAGGGCTGTATGCAAAAAATTATTTGATTCTGTTTGAATTTGCGGCTGTTATCGTTTGCCATAGAAAAAAAATCTACAGACAGACACACACACACAGACACTTTTTGAAAAACGACTTTTTTTCATGTTTTGAGTGTAGTACAATCAGAATCTGCAATAATCTTGAACACGATTTTTTTTTGCCATCACCATACTTCCATTTCCTTAAGGAATATGGAAGTAAAAAATGAACCAAGATATTATTTTCATCACTCTTGTCTTTAACTATGCCAATCCACCATTGATCTTTATATACACAAACAACGTATCCATCTTCATAAACGATGATGTCTTTGTGAACTAGAATTTTGATGCTCATTTAATTCTGTACACTTTGATGTAGCATAACATCTGATTTGATTTTCACTTGTAGGAACAAATCTGTGGCCTCCTCTTGTTCCTGTCGCACTTACGCAAAGTTCAAAACTTTTGATTAGTTTCACCTCAGTTTTTTCAACTTCCTCAGATGAGACAAATATTTATTTGATTCCTGTAATCCTCTCTTTGCAGTATTGAAACATGTTTTGTGGAGTCAGGATTTGTTCATTGTAGGCTCTTTGTAGACTAGTTCTAGTGACTTCCATTTTTGTAGTCCTGCCTATTCCATCACAGGAATTCTTCCCGTGCGACGTAGCAAAAAAATTCCATTCGACTAATAAACCAAAATCATTTTGTGTTGGGACATATTAACAAAGTTTTTCTTATTTTTGTACTGGCTGCTAGCGCTGTCACTATATTCCTTACGTTTTCGGAAGGCACCTAAGAGATTAGGAGTCCCTCGCCCACCAACGCGCACACACACACACTCACGCGTGACCAGTTTGACCTGCCTCTAATGGCGCTTTGATGAGTCACCTACTAGGCATTGAACGACAAAACTATGAAAATTTGTATTCTAGATTTTACGTAAGTTATGATACATTTTTTGGATTCTATATTCAATTTCCTTCAAAATGGGCCCAAACACGAAATAATTACAACATTTATGAGCTTTAAAAAGACGCCAAACACTATTCTACGTGTTGGCTGTAACATGCCACAATTATTGTGGGTTTGGACGCATTCTCTAGATTTTTATAGAGATTACATTTTAATAAGATTATTTGAATAAAATAAGAAATAAGAAAACGGACATTATATTGACTAATTATTTAAATTAAATAATACTAAATTAAATTAATAATAGGCCTAGAAATTTATAATTATACGGGTAAACAGAATCGTTGTTCTGGAATTCAGAAGACAAATGGAAAGAAAGAAAAAAGACTCGATTTTAAAAAAGAAAAATGAGTAGTTTGTATTAATAGGAAAGACTTTGATAACACTATATACATCATTTATCCTCGGCCGATAACTCGCAGCTAGAGCGTACGTTCATTACAGGAATCAGATCGCAGCTCCCTTTAGCCAGCTCTTTGTTCGACCTACAAACATTTTATTCAAAAGTACAGTCCTTCCTCACGAAGGTTGAGGATAGTCTTCGTCCACCTGACATAGGGTTACCATTTTAGCTGATACGTAATTTCTTCAGAACTCGAGCATCCACTTAGTTAATATTTAAATGATTTTAAATATAAATTTTAGGACATGGAAGTCATGTATGGTTCTCCATACCGATTTTTTTTTTTTGCTTCCCAAGTTGTACAGTAGCCAAAATGTTGACGTCAATCTTGGAGAAAGTTTGTTCTAAGTATTCCTACTCCTTTGGCGGACAATGGTCTGGTTTTCCCCCATTGCACCGTTATAGGTCTACTTTGTCTTCTTTGTTGTCAACGTCCAGGTGAAAGAGGATGGTTTTCTGTCTTTTGTTGAATTATTCGCATGGTTACCTCAGACAAGTAGACTACAAATAACTCCTGTTTTGACATCTGAAATAGTGGGAATACAGTGTTACAGTGGTGTAGGTGATATACGATGGTGATGTGGTTAGTGTTGTGCTCGTAAGTTTCACAGTTTAACAGCGATGAAATCTACAAAGTACAGTTCACAGTTCTACAAAGCGCTGTGAAATTTTACATTCTCAAGCTAGATCTGCCGTAGCTTCGGTTATTCAGTATTTCTATTTAGAGAGAAATCATATGGAACCTTTGTTAGATGTAAGGAAAGTGCTTGAGAGAGTTTCAGCAGCTGGCAGTGTCTCAAAACGAACTGTTTTATGGATAAACTCGCAACTGAAATCTGCGCAAACTGAAGAAGGCGGAGGAACCAATCACGTCGAAGAAGAAGACGATGAACATAATATTAACCTCGACAATGAAAGTGCAGTATCTACCACGAAGAAAATAAAGATATCGACGCCAAGGAAGACCCCAGACGGACCAAGACGAATCGGAAAAGTTACAGGGCTGGATGACTCCACAAAGTTGGCGATACGACGACACATACTGGCATATTATGATAAGCAAGAAATACCTGCACTTTTGAAACTTAAAATTTCATTGAAGAATGCAGGCCTGTTCGATGGCGGAACAACCTCCTTAAATCATATTATAAAGGAATTGGGATTTGTGTACAAGAAGTTCAGCCACAGGAGAGTTTTGATGGAGAAGCCTCCAGTAGCCTTATTGAGGTGCCAGTTTTTAAGGAAAATCCGCAATATAAATATTGAAAACGTTGTGTTCCTAGATGAAACATGGCTCAATGAAAATGAACACAAAGATAAAGGGTGGACAGACGACTCAATAAAGGGGACCTTGAAAAAGCCCCCTTAGGTAAGGGGAAAAGGCTGATAATAATCTGCCATGCTGGAAGTCGGAGAGGTTGGATTGAGGCACCTCCGCTTGTTTTTCAATCAAAAAAGACTGGTGACTACCATGAGGAATGGACCATAAAGTTTTTGAAAACTGGCTTTATGAAAACTGGCTTTTCAACACTTTGATTCCATCGATACCTCCTGGCAGTACAATTGTGATGGATAACGCTCCATATCACTCGAGGAAAAGGACAAGGCTCCAACATCAAGTTCGACGAAAGCAACAATGATAAAGTGGCTGCAGGATAAAAACATCTCGATTCCTACAGACTTACGTAAGTCAGAACTGTATCAACTTGTGAAGTTGCACAAACTTCCGATGCCAACATATGAAATTGACTCCAAAGCAACTGAATTAGGGTTCAAAGTGATTCGACTTCCACCTTATCACTGCCAATATAATCCGATTGAGATGGTTTGGTCGTATCTGAAGTCGTTTGTAAGAGAACGAAACAAAACGTTCAAGCTAAAAAGACGTGAAACAACTTTTTTACGAAGCAATAGATAGGGTAACACCAGAATTATGGTCGAAATATGTGAAGCACACCAAAAAAGCCATGGATGAAGACTGGGCTAGTGAAGGACTCTATGACAGAAGTATCGAAGAGTTTATAATAAACTTGTGCCCCGGTGACTCTGAAAGTGACAGTGACAGTGATTTTGAAGATGACTCGGACCAAGACATTGGATGCTACCCGCTTGGATAACGTTTTTAAACGTATGAATTGTGATATATGTGAACTAATCATTTCTCTATATTTTATGCATATTTAATGACAGATTCTTTTAAATGTATATTGAAATATAGTTGGTATTTTTAATTTGGAAATTGGTTCAAATAGATAATAATAATTCGTCCTAAGACGGGTTTAAATAAGTAAAAACACCAAGTTAAGTTTTTTGTTGTTGTATGTTTCAAATGATATGGTCGTATGTGTTATCGTAGAATTTTTTATTTGTTGTAATTTCTATTTGAGAGAGAAAGTTTTAAAAAGAGAGTGCATTTTTTATTTGTTTACTTATTTATTTTTGTTATTTATATGTTGTATGAAATGTAGATATTATTTTGACTTTTTATATTTATGACATTAAGAAAAATATTCAAAAGTTCTTTGTATATATCAGGAATGGAAAGGTAAAGTTTATAATTTTTTTAATCCAGGCTTAACGTAAAATAAAATGTTCTTAAAATTGTGTATTGTATATGCATAGTATGTACAGTACACTGATACTTGGGAAATAATTCTAAATTATAATGTACAGTACTTGTTTTAAACTATGGGATCTCGGTATTATTATTTTTATTATGGGTGAAAATATGTAAATGGAATGACTTTCCCGATATTTTTAAAAGTTGCATCATGCCTCCAAAACAAAATCAATGTAAGTTAATAAATTTATTTTAGAGTGATTTAGTTATGTGTTTGCTTTTAAAAAACCTAAAATACCTTTGATGACACCTTTAAAATTTTGATTTAAATAGAATAACTCCTATTGTAGTCCCAAGCCACATGTTTGTTAACCAAATATACTGTTACTCACCGTCTATGGCCTTTCCGTGATGTTATTTCGTTGTTTACATGTTTCGAGGCACTTGCCTCATCATCAGAACTTTATAAAAACTAATGTATGTCATCAATGATGACGTGTCAAAATACTAAAACACAATACGGCATTAAACCATGTACAAAACTTGCTTTAAAATGAGCACGTCAATGTTAGGTGTGCCTTGCAAGACAACACGCGCCGTACTGACGAAATCTAAGTTTTATCTCGACCATATCGCATAGCGGTATCGTACAGTATATTTGATTTATATTGTAATTGGTCGTTCAACACGTGTGGCTTGGTACTGGCGTCGTTATATGCTTTATAAATCTCATATTCTTCAAGGGCGTTCAAATAACGCCCTTTATTGCAGAAATGAAGGGGTATTAGATTCGAGCTAAAATCCGTGTAACTGTGATTGTTGTCTATAAGGTGCTTGGCAAAATTTGACTTGATGTTGTCAAAGTTGTAAACTCGTGTAGGGGGTCTATGTTCAGAAAATCTTTTCAAAAAACCTCGACCCGTCTGGCCCACATAAAAAGCTCACAGTCGTTGCAGACTAGCTTATAAACTCCTGTTTTATTTTCAAGACTGGTATGTTCACGGCTGCGGAGATTATTTAAGATGTTATTACTGGTCTTATAGGAAACAACTATGTTGTTGACTTTATTAATGGTTGACTTAAAAATTCCTGTCATGAAATGCGTATAAGGTGCCGCAATGTACTTGCGTGCCTTTGTTTCGGGGTTCTCATTTCTATTATTTATATCTTTAGTTTTATTTTTAATAGCGTTACTCTTCTTTTTCTTTTGTTTTTTTAAAAATATCTATTATTTTTTTCGTTGTACCCGTTGTTAAACGCAATGACTTTTAATTGTGTTTAATTCTTCGATGTAATCCTCGATGCCAAGGGGTATAGACAATAGGCGATGTATCATGCTATGGAATGCAGCTAATTTCTGTGAAATGGGGTGGAACGATGAGGCATGTATGACAGCATCGGTCATCGTGGGCTTCCTAAATATATTAAAACATAGTTTTTTAGTAACAAAGTCCTTAGTTACTGTCAAATCCAGAAAATGTAATTGACCTCTAACTTCATTCTCCAAAGTAAACTATTTTGTTATTAATGCCATTCAAGTAATTGTGGAGAGTGTCAATTTGACGATTTGTGCCTTTATACACCATAAAAGTGTCGTCGACATATCTACCATAGAACACCACATTGTAATTATGTGTAGGGTTTGCAAACAAGAAAGAATTTTCAAAGTAATTTAAGTACACCTCCGCGAGAATACTAGAGAGTGGGGAACCCATTGCCAACCCCTCCAGCTGTCTGAAAAACTGTTTGTTATGTGTGAAATAATTCTGGTCCAAAATCACTCCCAACAATTCTAATATTTCATTTATGCAATTAGCATCCAGTTTATTGGTGTTAACAAGGTTAGTTCTTAATAGGCGTAAGGTTTCACTCAGCGGTACATTTGTATACAAGTTCACAATGTCAAAAGAAATAAGTTTATAGTGGGGTTCAATAATCAGGTCTTTCACTTTTTCAACGAAATCACAACTATTAATCAAACTTCGATTATTATTCAAATGTAAATTGTGTTTTAATATACTCACTAATTTTCTAGCTGTTTTGTAACCGGGTGCAGTGGTAAAATTTACTAGTGGTCTAATAGGAATCCCCTCCTTGTGAAGCTTTGGCAGACCTGATAAAACAGGCGCTTTAGAATTAATTGGTTTTAAAGATCGTCTAGTACGTTCATCAAAGAGATGTGTACACGTATTTAAGCTACGATTAAGATGTTTTACATATAAATCCGTGGGGTCAGAGGTTAGCAGGGTGATATTATTATTTGCAATGAAATCGCGTATTTTATCGTCATAATCATTCTTATTTATAATAACCAGGGTGTTACCCTTATCCGCCTTAGTGACAAGGGCTTGATCGTCAGATAGTTTTTTCTTTAATGTTTTTAAAATCGTACGTTCGGCATTATAATTGGTCATAGAAGGAATAGGAGAACGTACGTTATTAAGTTGGTTACGTATAATTTTGTTAAATTTGTTATTTATTATGAACCGTGCTTCATCTTGTTCTTTTTGTTCATTAATTGCTTTAATCACAGTTTCGGCACTAGCAACTTCAGTTAGAATGTGCCTTGTGTTGAGTTACACCATTATCTAGATTATGCTCCAATGTAGAGGAAGCAATGTACCCTGTTACTACAACAGGCTCTGGACCTAAAAAAAAATAACAGGAACCACACATGTGCTTTGTTGTTTCGTTATTTTATTCGATCTTTCTTTTTTGTGTACTTTAGTTCGAGACTATTAAAAACAACTAATCCAAGCAAGTTATTTTTATGCAACTATTTACAAAATATTTACCTTCTTCCTGGAAAACTTCGTTCTTGTCTATAGATGAATCACTTGACACTGTTTGTTCTTCAGTTTCTAGGTTAGAATCTTGTTTGACAGTTTTTGTTATAGCGTTTTCTTCAATCCTCCCATTTTCAGTAACACTTTCTGATTTAAAAGCTAACTTTAACATTAACTTTCCCTTAGAAGTCATTTCAACTAATTTTAATAACAATGTAACTTGATAAACTCAAACTTGCTAAGGACGTCTACACCACAACAACCTTTGTTGCCAACTGGTTTTAAGCAACTGTTGAGTGCATAAAGGAGGTATATGCTATAAAATGTTTCATACCCCCTTCATCCACTGGAAACGTTTTTTGTTGTGGTCACATACTTCCTTCATGACACTGATATCTCTGTTAATAAGGCTTCTACAGAGCTGTTATCAGTGTCAAAAAACAGGCCAGCACATACCTCATTTATCCATGTCAATAACTCAATTTTTTTAAAAATGTTACCTCCTTCATCCATTCATCCACTTACCCCCTTCAATTGTTACACAGATGCTATATTTGTATATTGTAATAGCTCTTGTTGCTGGCGTAGGGATTGGTTTGTAAAGTTTGTATTGGTGAGTATTGTTAACATATGCATATCTACAACCATAGTTTTTTGAGTTATATGTTTTTGTAGTATGTTATGCAAGTATGATGTAAAGTTTGTGGACTGATGGGTAGCTCTTAGCGAAGTTCACATCCCTAATTTGAGCTTTGAAATTTCCTATGGCACAGAAATTCTCCTGTTCTATGGTACTGCAGTTTATTATAATTGGGTGTGGTAGATGACCGAATTTGGTTGAAGTAGTTTCAACTCATGGTATCGAAGTATATTGTAACCATGAAGTGTTTACCCCAGTAAAATTTATAACTGATGGGTGGTGGATCTGTACTTATGGTCATTACATTTTATGATAGTAAAACAATATTAATTCTGTAGGAATGTAAAGTATAATAAACAACAGTAATACAAATAGTTTTTGTTACTCTATAAGTAGGCTTAAATTGAAATTATTGTTACTAGAATAGTAATAATTGCAATTGTGAACTGATTTTAACTTCTCTGATACATCTATGTTATAGTCCTGTTATGGTAAAAGAAAACTGTAGTTCTTGGTGCTGGCAGCCATGAAACTTAAAAAAAAAATTTTTTTGTATTCCTGCGTGTGTGTTTTGCACCATGTCAGCTGTTTAAATATTCAGGTATGTTTATCTGTTAACCAGTATTGCTTAATTATGATGTTGAGTCAGATAACTTCACTTATATATCTGTGTGTAATATTTTGTCAGTTATCTCACTTGGTTGTTTGGTCATAAAATCACAATTCACGTTGTATTGTTTGAAATCTAAAAGCTATACTAATGGAATTTTATTTAATACATCTAAATCATGAAAGTGATACAACTCTGGCATACACTTGACACATACTGCAACATGATAAGTAATATCATGAATGAAGATACTTCTGTGTTTATACCCAATGCAACTATTTTGTTGGGTAATAGGATTTTGTGTGTTCGTTGTGTTAAGTATAATTTTGTTTCACAATAAACTTTTTTTTGTTTTTATAGAGGAGTGAGACATCGATGACATGAAGTAACTAATTAAACTATTGATTTAAAACATCTTCGATTTATTAGTTAATGTTAAAAGTGATAATATATCATAGAAAAAAATAATATACTATAATAAACAAATTTTAATATTAAAAAACTATGACTAGAATATTTCCTTTTATAAGAAGACACAATGACATAATATTATACCTCTTATATGTGACATACAATAATAACAAACATCAAAACAAAACATGTATTTATAGAAAAACAGTTAAGTTATAAAATTATTGTAAATTGCTTGGGTGCTTGGCAGAGGTATCAACTTTGAATCATTATTAAACTTTTAAATCATAGCAAATCATCTACTAAAGTAATACTCTGTTTATTAAATTAAATTGAAAGTTCTAATAGAATTAAAACAAATAATATTTACTTGAAGTAAAAATAAGTATTATTTACAACAGAGTACCCATTTAAATTAACTAGAAAAATTATATTAATAAAACTTTAAATTACGTATTATTTATTTTATTTTGAATATTTACACTTAAAAAGTAATTGTTAATTTGTCACCTGCGTATGTTACTGTTAGAAACCTGTTATTTCATGCGGGGACATGAGCACGGTGGCTCCCAGGTGTAGACGATGATAATGATGGTGGTGATGATAATCCTGGTGCTTGTGAGTCAATCATGGAATGTCCCGTTTATGCCTTGATGATGATTATGATGATTCAGATTTTACATTGCTAATCAAACTGACAGTGTGCCCCCGTGAGTTAGTCATTAGCATCTGTTCCACATTCAAAGTTATCAGAGGTATTTGTAGTCTGCAGTAATTCCGACATGCTAGATATCGAAATATGACGTTTATAACATGTTCTGTGTGGTGTGCGCCAGTATAGCATAATCTTTTTTAACACGCAATTTTTAATTTTTTTTTCAGTAATGGAAAAATTGCTGATACAGCACAAAACATGACGTCCCACATGCCCTGTCAGTAGCTGTAAAAATCAGATTTGATGTATTTGTCACTTTTTATCTCCTGTAATAAGCACTCCACTTTCTGTATAAACCGTACATGATCAACACTTAGCAAATTTGGAACAAAGTATTTTTCTGGATTTCCCCTGGTCCTTTCATGCATCCTACTACTATAATTTAAAATCATTTCATTAGCTTGTTTAAGTCTGTAGTGCAGGTGTGACAAAATATGTGCTGTCTTTAGTCTTTTTGCAGATTATTTATTAAATATGTGGCTATTTACAATAAAATAGTCAGTCAAATAAGTTTTTTATCCACCAGAGATTTTTCAACCAATACATACGCTGCCATGAGGTGATCAAATTGCTCAACACTCGCCGCTGTATACATAATATTTATTGTCCCTAATTTTGATTTGTATGTAGTCACAGTTTCACAAATTATTTGAATTTGTCCTCAGAATAAATTATTATATCCTATCCTCTTTACTGGCATTTTTAGTTTATATTCAAAATGTTCAGCACCTTAGCAAAGAAAAGAACGAGGAAGATGATGTCACGTGCGACTGGTGACTGTCCAGTGCTTCCTTTTTCTTCATTTTAATCATCACTACCAACAATATTAACTGGACAAAACACCACGGATAGTGGGTAAACCTAGTTAAACTGACACAGTAAATACAGTATTGTATTATTGGTGCACTTCAACACAGTACATCACATGTTCCATCCTACAACAAATTGCTACACAAAATAATTCACATTTAAAGACAACGTATATTTTTGCATAAAATTACAGCATTATAAGTTTGCTACACCCAGTAATAGAAACACCTGGGGGAATAGTGAGGGTACTACTTTTTGGTGGGTGTTTGTATTAGGTAAAGCCATGTCAGTATAAGTTGCTACTACCAGTTGTCACAAACCAGCTGAGACAATAGTGCGCTTATTACTTTTCGATTGTGATACTATTACCAAAAGCTACAACAGTGTAAGTTGCTACTACCAGTTGTCACAAAACAACAGAATAATGCAACTTATTACTGTTCGATTATGATAGTATTACCTAAAGCTACGACAGTGTAAGTTGCTACTACCAGTTGTCACTACACAGCTGAGAGAAAATAGTGCAAATTACTGTTCGATTGTGATAGTACTACACAGCTGACACAATAGTGCACTATTTACTATTGCACTATAGTAATAGTATAGTGCAGTAATGGTTGTGATAGTATTAGTTGAAACCACAGCAGTTCAAGGTGCTATTACCAGTTGTCACTAAACAGCTGAGAGAATAGTGCAATTAATTACTGTTCGATTGTGATGGTATTACCTCAGGCTACGGCAGTGTAAGTTGCTACTGCCAGTAGTCACTAAACAGCTGAGAGAATAGTGCCACTTATTACTGTTCGATTGTGATGGTATTACCTCAGGCTACGGCAGTGTAAGTTGCTACTACCAGTTGTCACTACACAGCTGAGAGCATAGTGCAACTTATTACTGTTTGATTGTGATGATATTACCTCAGGCTACGACAGTGTAAGTTGCTACTATCAGTTGTCACTAAACAGCTGAGAGAAATGTGCAACTTATTACTGTTCGATTGTGAAAGTATTACCTAAAGCTACGACAGTGTAAGTTGCTACTACCAGTTGCCACTACACAGCTGAGAGAAAATAGTGCAAATAATTACTGTTCGATTGTGATAGTACTACACAGCTGACACAATAGTGCACTATTTACTATTGCATTATAGTAATAGTATAGTGCAGTAATGGTTGTGATAGTATTAGTTGAAACCACAGCAGTTTAAGGTGCTACTACCAGTTGTCACTAAACAGCTGAGAGAATAGTGCAATTAATTACTGTTCGATTGTGATGGTATTAACTACAGCTACGACGGTGTAAGTTGCTACTACCAGTTGTCACTACACAGCTGAGACAATAGCGCACTTATTACTGTTTGGTTGTGATACTAATTGTTGAAACCACGGTAGTTTAAGTTGCTATTACCAGTTGTCACTACACAGCTGAGAGAATAGTGCAACTTATTACTGTTCGATTGTGATAGTATTAGTAGAAGCCACGGCAGTGTAAGTTGCTTCTACCAGTTATCACTAAACAGTTGAAAGAAAAGTGCAACTTATTACTGTTCGACTGTGATAGTATTACCTAAACCTTCGTCAGTGTAAGTTGCTACTACTAGTTGTCACTACACAGCTGAGACAATAATGCACTTATTACTGTTTGGTTGTGATAGTATTAGTTCAAAAGCAGGCAGTACCTCAAGATACGAAAGTGTAAGTTGCTACTACTAGTTGTCACTACACAGCTGAGACAATAATGCACTTATTACTGTTTGGTTGTGATAGTATTAGTTCAAAAGCAGGCAGTACCTCAAGATACGAAAGTGTAAGTTGGTACTACCAGTTGTCACTATACAGCTGAGGGAAAATAGTGCAAATTATTACTGTTCGATTGTGATAGCATTAACCTAAAGCTACGTCAGTGTAAGTTGCTACTACTAGTTGTAACTACACAGCTGATACAATAGTGCACATTTGGATGCGATAGTATTAGTTGAAAAACAGCATATTTAGTTGCTACTACCAGTTGTCACTAAGCTGCTGAGAGAATAGTGCACTTATTACTGTTTGGTTGTGATAGCATTAACCTAAAGCTACGTCAGTGTAAGTTGCTACTACTAGTTGTAACTACACAGCTGATACAATAGTGCACATATTACTGTTTGGATGCGATAGTGTTAGTTGAAAAACAGCATATTTAGTTGCTACTACCAGTTGTCACTAAGCTGCTGAGAGAATAGTGCACTTATTACTGTTTGGTTGTGATAGTATGTTAAAGCTGTTACTACCAGTTTTTACTAAACATCTGAAACAATAGTGCGCTTATTACAGTTTGGTTGTGATAGCATTAACCTAAAGCTACGTCAGTGTAAGTTGCTACTACTAGTTGTAACTACACAGCTGATACAATAGTGCACATTTGGATGCGATAGTATTAGTTGAAAAACGGCAGATTAAGTTGCTACTACCAGTTGTCACTAAGCTGCTGAGAGAACAGTACGACTTATTACTGTTCGATTGTGATGGTATTACCTCAAGTTACTACAGTGTAAGTTGCTACTAATAGTTTTCACTATACAGCTGAGGGAATAGTGCAATGTATTACTGTTGTAATGTGATAGTATGAACTAAATCTACGACAGTGTAAGTTGCTACTACCAGTTGTCACAAAACAGCTGAGAGAATAGTGCAACTTATTACTGCTTGGTTGTGATAGTATTAGTTAAAGCCACGGCAGTGTAAGTTGCTACTATCAGTAGCCACTAAACAGCTGAGAGAATAGTGCGACTGATTGATCCATACTGATAGTATTACCTCAAATACGAAAGTGTAAGTTGCTACTACCAGTTGTCATTACACAGCTGAGAGAATAGTGCAACTTATTACTGTTCGATTGTGATAGTATTACCTGAAGCTACGACATTTTAAGTTGCTACTACCAGTTGTCACTACACAGCTGAGAGAATAGTGCGCTATTTACTGTTAGGTTGATAGTTTTATATAAAGCTGCAACAGTTTAAGCTGCTACTACCAGTTGTCACAAAACAGCTGAGAGAATAGTGCACTTATTACTGTTTGGTTGTGATAGTATTAGTTAAACTACGATTGTGTAGACCTATTACACTGGTGCAGTGTTATGCACCGTCAGAGACAGGAGATGAAGAAGACAAAGAGCAATTTTATGGTCAGTTACATCGAACCCTGTTAAAGGCAAAGAAAAGGGATATTCTGGTCGTGATGGGAGACCTGAATGCGAAAGTTGGCAATGATAATCAAGGAGTAGAAAATATAATGGGAAGACATGGCATAGGAACTAGAAATGAGAATGGTGAAAGACTTGTTGAACTTTGTAGTAACCACAGGCTGGTGATAGGAGGCACTATCTTCCCTCATAAGAACTGCCATAAAGTGACATGGGTTTCCCCAGACCATAGAACGGAGAACCAGATCGATCATTTCACTATTAGCAAGATATGGCGACCTCCCTGTTGGATGTGAGGAACAAGAGGGGGCAGATGTGGGAAGTGACCATCATTTGGTAGTAGCCACGCTCCGACTGAAGATTGCAAGTATTAGACACATACATCAAACGAGGAGGATAAAGTATAACTTTGATAAATTGAAGGATAAGGAGATGTAACAACATTTTTCACTGGAATTGAGTAACCGATTCCAACAGCTAAGGGAGGAAGAAGGACAGGATATTGAACACAATTGGAAGAGCATAGAGAGTACCTACATAAATACCTGTGAAAAGGTCCTAGGCAAGAGGGAGAGAGGAAGAGAGGAATGGATTACTTCAGAGACATGGGAAGCCGTGAATCAAAGGAAGGAATGTAAGAAAAGACTCAAGAACGCAAGAAGAGAAGGTACAAGCTAGAACAGACTTTAATCAACTTAACAAAACAGTGAAGAGGAGTTTTCGACGAGACAAACGAGCATTTATCAACAATCTTGCAACACAAGCTGAGACGGCAGCACAAAACAATGACAGTAGGACTCTGTACCACATTACCAAGAGATTAACAGGAAAGTTTTCAAGAGCGGACAAACCAGTGAGAGCTAAAGATGAGAGATTACTGTCCACACAAAAAGAATTTTCTGGAGATTTTGAATCGTGAAACAATCGAAGAAGGGGAGACAGAGGTGATGATGGAAGAAGAGCAGGTAGATGTTGCTATTAGTACAGAGCCACCATCAAGAACAGAGATTCAAAGGGCCATTAAACAACTTAAGAATGGCAAAGCGGCAGGCATGGACAATACCGCACCGGAGGCCTTGAAAGTGGATATGGGTACTTCGGTTGAGATTCTATTCCCACTTTTCAAGAAGATTTGGGAAGAAGAGAAGATCTTAGATTGGAAGAAAGGACTGTTGATTAAGCTTCCGAAGAAAGGAGATTTATTAGAATGTGATAACTGGAGAGGGATTACCCTTCTTTCGATACCAAGTAAGGTATTCTCACGAGTAATTCTTGAAAGGATAAAACAGCGAGTTAACTCAAGGTTGAGGAAAGTACAAGCAGGATTTAGAGAAGGTTATTCCTGTACGGACCAGATCAATACACTGCGTATAATTATAGAACAATCCACGGAGCTGCAGTCGTCACTGTATATACTATTTGTAGACTTTGAAAAGGCGTTTGATAGTGTAATGAGGAAGAAGATGTGGAAAGCCATGAAAGAGTTTGGGATTCCAAAGAAAATTATTAAGTTAACTCAAGAAATGTATGAGAACTACACATGTCAAGTTTTACACCAGGGGATGTTGTCCGAGCCCATCCCAGTAGATAAAGGAGTGAAGCAAGGATGTTTGCTGTCACCAATATTATTTATTATGGTGCTGGATCTCATGACGAAGAAAGAAAATTATTAAGTTAACTCAAGAAATGTATGAGAACTACACATGTCAAGTTTTACACCAGGGGATTGTTGTCCGAGCCCATCCCAGTAGATAAAGGAGTGAAGCAAGGATGTTTGCTGTCACCAATATTATTTATTATGGTGCTGGATCGCATGACGAAGAAGGCAATGAATCGCCGAAGAGGAATTCAGTGGGGACTGACAGATAGGTTGGAGGACTTGGACTTCGCGGATGACCTGTGCTTGCTAACCAACAGTTTTAAGGATATGGAAGCAAAGCTGAACGATTTAAAAACCGAAGCATCAAAGGTAGGATTGAAGATTAATGGAAAGAAAACCAAGGAGATGCGTTATAATAACCGCAATAAGGCATTATTATTTTTAGGAAACCAAGAGATCGAACAAGTGAAACAGTTTTGTTACCTGGGAAGTATGGTCACCACGGAGGGAGGAACCATAGAGGATATAGGAAATAGAATAAATAAGGCTAAAGGAGCATTTGCAATGCTGAGACCAATCTGGAAATCAACTTAACACCAATGCCAAACTACGCATCTTCAATACAAATGTCAAGTCGGTACTGCTCTATGGGTGTGAAACTTGGAAGACTAACAAACAACTGATTAGCAGACTCCAAACATTCGTGAACAGAAGTTTGCGGAATATCCTGAGGATATGGTGGCCACAAGTTATTTCCAATGAAGAGCTGTGGAGAAGAACCCATCAAACACCCATTCACATTGAGATGCGTCGTAGGAAATGGAAGTGGATTGGGCATACATTACGACGAGATGGAGACAACATAGCAAGACAAGCCCTGGAATGGAACCCACAAGGTAGCAGAAGAAGAGGCAGACCAAGGAACACATGGAGGAGGAGTGTAATAGCGGAAGGGATGGAGAAAGGAGGGAAGACCTGGCACGAGATCAAGACGATGGCGCGGAACAGAGTCCGGTGGCGGAAGTTCATTGATGCCCTATGCTCCACTTAGGAGATGCAGGAATAATGATGAATGATGATGACAGTGTAAGCTGTTACTACCAGTTGCGAAAGTGTAGGTTGCTACTACCAGTTGTCACTACACAGTTGAGAGAAAATAGTGCAATTTATTACTGTTCGATTGTGTTAGTATTACCCAAAGCTACGTCACTGTAAGTTGCTACTACCAGTTGTCAAAAAACCGCTGAGACAATAGTCCAACATTACTTTTTGGTGATGATAGTAATAGTTCAATCCACGGCAGAGTAAGTTGCTACTACCAGTTGTCACAAAACAGCTGAGAGAATAGTGCAACTTATTACTGTTAGATTGTGATAGTATTACCTAAAGCTACGTCAGTGTAAGTAGGTACTACTAGTTGTCACATAACAGCTGAGATAATAGTTCACTTATTACTGCTTGGTTGTGATAGTATTAGTTAAAGCCACGGTAGTGTAAGTTGCTACTATCAGTAGCCACTAAACAGCTGATAGAATAGTGCGACTTATTACTGATCGATTGTGATAGTATTACCTAAAGCTACGACATTTTAAGTTGCTACTACCAGTTGTCACTACACAGCTTAGAGAATAGTGCGCTAATTACTGTTAGGTTGTGATAATTTTATATAGAGCTGCAACAGTATAACTTGCTACTACCAGTTGTCACTAAACAGCTGAGAGAATAGTGCACTTATTACTGCTTGGTTGTGATAGTATGTTAAAGCTGTTACTACCAGTTTTTACTAAACATTGAAACAATAGTGCGCTTATTACAGTTTGGTTGTGATAGCATTAACCTAAAGCTACGTCAGTGTAAGTTGCTACTACTAGTTGTAACTACACAGCTGATACAATAGTGCACATATTACTGTTTGGATGCGATAGTATTAGTTGAAAAACGGCAAATTAAGTTGCTACTACCAGTTGTCACTAAGCTGCTGAGAGAATAGTGCGACTTATTACTGTTCGATTGTGATGGTATTACCTCAAGTTACTACAGTGTAAGTTGCTACTACTAGTTGTAACTACACAGCTGATACAATAGTGCACATATTACTGTTTGGATGCGATAGTATTAGTTGAAAAACGGCAAATTAAGTTGCTACTACCAGTTGTCACTAAGCTGCTGAGAGAATAGTGCGACTTATTACTGTTCGATTGTGATGGTATTACCTCAAGTTACTACAGTGTAAGTTGCTACTACTAGTTGTCACAAAACAGCTGAGAGAATAGTGCAACTTATTACTGCTTGGTTGTGATAGTATTAGTTAAATTACGACAGTCTAATTTGCTACTATCAAGTAGCCACTAAACAGCTGAGAGAATAGTGCGACTGATTGATCCATACTGATAGTATTACCTCAAGATACGAAAGTGTAAGTTGCTACTACCAGTTGTCACTACACAGCTGAGAGAATAGTGCAACTTGTTACTGTTCGATTGTGATAGTATTACCTGAAGCTACGACATATTAAGTTGCTACTACCAGTTGTCACTACACAGCTGAGAGAATAGTGCGCTAATTACTGTTAGGTTGTGATAGTTTTATATAAAGCTGCAACAGTTTAAGCTGCTACCAGTTGTCACAAAACAGCTGAGAGAATAGTGCACTTATTACTGTTTGGTTGTGATAGTATTAGTTAAATTACGACAGTCTAATTTGCTACTACCAGTTGTCACTAAAAAGCTGAGAGAAGTGCAACTTAATTACTGTTCGATTGTAATAGTATTACCTAAAGCTACGACAGTGTAAGTTGCTACTACCAGTTGTCACTACACAGTTGAGAGAAAATAGTGCAATTTATTACTGTTCGATTGTGTGAGTATTACCCAAAGCTACGTCACTGTAAGTTGCTACTACCAGTTGTCAAAAAACCGCTGAGACAGTAGTCCAACATTACATTTTGGTGATGATAGTAATAGTTCAATCCACGGCAGAGTAAGTTGTTACTACCAGTTGTCACAAAACAGCTGAGAGAATAGTGCAACTTATTACTGTTCGATTGTGATGGTATTACCTCAAGTTACTACAGTGTAAGTTGCTACTACTAGTTTTCACTATACAGCTGAGGGAATAGAGCAATGTATTACTGTTGTAATGTGATAGTATTAACTAAATTACGACAGTGTAAGTTGCTACTACCAGTTGTCACAAAACAGCTGAGAGAATAGTGCAACTTATTACTGCTTGGTTGTGATAGTATTAGTTAAAGCCACGGCAGTGTAAGTTGCTACTATCAAGTAGCCACTAAACAGCTGAGAGAATAGTGCGACTGATTGATCCATACTGATAGTATTACCTCAAGATACGAAAGTGTAAGTTGCTACTACCAGTTGTCACTACACAGCTGAGAGAATAGTGCAACTTGTTACTGTTCGATTGTGATAGTATTACCTGAAGCTACGACATATTAAGTTGCTACTACCAGTTGTCACTACACAGCTGAGAGAATAGTGCGCTAATTACTGTTAGGTTGTGATAGTTTTATATAAAGCTGCAACAGTTTAAGCTGCTACCAGTTGTCACAAAACAGCTGAGAGAATAGTGCACTTATTACTGTTTGGTTGTGATAGTATTAGTTAAATTACGACAGTCTAATTTGCTACTACCAGTTGTCACTAAAAAGCTGAGAGAAGTGCAACTTAATTACTGTTCGATTGTAATAGTATTACCTAAAGCTACGACAGTGTAAGTTGCTACTACCAGTTGTCACTACACAGTTGAGAGAAAATAGTGCAATTTATTACTGTTCGATTGTGTTAGTATTACCCAAAGCTACGTCACTGTAAGTTGCTACTACCAGTTGTCAAAAAACCGCTGTGACAATAGTCCAACATTACATTTTGGTGATGATAGTAATAGTTCAATCCACGGCAGAGTAAGTTGTTACTACCAGTTGTCACAAAACAGCTGAGAGAATAGTGCAACTTATTACGGTTAGATTGTGATAGTATTACTTAAAGCTACGTCAGTGTAAGTTGCTACTACTAGTTGTCACATAACAGCTGAGACAATAGTTCATTAATTACTGCTTGGTTGTGATAGTATTACTTAAAGCCACGGCAGTGTAAGTTGCTACTATCAGTGGCCACTAAACAGCTGAGAGAATAGTGCGACTTATTACTGATCGATTGTGATAGTATTACCTAAAGCTACGACATTTTAAGTTGCTACTACCAGTTGTCACTACAGAGCTTAGAGAATAGTGCGCTAATTACTGTTAGGTTGTGATAATTTTATATAGAGCTGCAACAGTATAACTTGCTACTACCAGTTGTCACTAAACAGCTGAGAGAATAGTGCACTTATTACTGCTTGGTTGTGATAGTATGTTAAAGCTGTTACTACCAGTTTTTACTAAACATCTGAAACAATAGTGCGCTTATTACAGTTTGGTTGTGATAGCATTAACCTAAAGCTACGTCAGTGTAAGTTGCTACTACTAGTTGTAACTACACAGCTGATACAATAGTGCACATATTACTGTTTGGATGCGATAGTATTAGTTGAAAAACGGCAGATTAAGTTGCTACTACCAGTTGTCACTAAGCTGCTGAGAGAATAGTGCGACTTATTACTGTTCGATTGTGATGGTATTACCTCAAGTTACTACAGTGTAAGTTGCTACTACTAGTTTTCACTATACAGCTGAGGGAATGGTGACATAGCGAGGCGAAGATCTGCTCTCGGCGCCAGCCGAGACGTGACACGAGAAGGCGAGGCGACCCAATCAAGGATCGGCAGCAGCTTGATTGGCCTCAACGTGACCATCTAACGTGCTCGAGGCGAGCCAACCAGGGACCAGCGGCACTCTGATAGGTTCGTGGCATACGACCTGTCAGGGCATAAAAACAGCGCCGCTAAAAATTTTTGGCGCACTCCATTGGACGTCGTCAAGCCAGCTGGAAGAAAAGGAAGAAGGAAGAATGGAGAACGCAGGAGAAGCAGTGATGGACATCGACTGGGACAGCAGCGGGCTCTACATACCGCTGCCGAAAGAAGAGAACCGCAGCACGCCCGGAACAGCGGACGCAGCCGCCGAACATCACAGCGCGGCTCGGGCAGCGTACGCAAATGATTTAGCGTACCCGACAAACGGTCCTTTTAAGGGCCTAAAAAACTATAGTGTGTACGATTGGCGCCATTTGTCCTGTGACAAGTGGCGCCCAACGTGGGGCGACGATCATCTTGCGGATGCAGGATCCAGCCACGCCAGAGAACTACCAGCCGGCACACAAAACAACATGGCGCCCAACAGCTACACCCAGCGGGACACCGGGTTCGAAATAGAGCAAGGCTTTGCGCAATTCGCCGCAGCTCTGAGGTGCACGTTGCCACCGGTGATCACCGCTACATACCATGGCCTCAAGTACGAGGATCCAGAACGATATCTTCAACAGCTAGAGCGACAGCTGCGGGACTACAGAGTCCCACCTGAACAGTGGGCAGATTACGCAGTGCGGCAGCTCCGAGGAGAAGCTGCCACGTGGGCAGAGAGATACACGGGACTGCAGATAAATTGGCCCGAGTTCTGCGACCGCTTCCGGCATCACTTCTGCGGGATGCAACGAGACGCAGAGCTGCTGGCCGAGCTGTACGGACAAACGCAGCGGCAGGAATCGGCGGAAATCTTCATCCTGAGAAAAATCAAGCTGTTTCGCCGTCTGTACCCCGGAGGTGACGAGAGGACGAGCATAGCCACGCTTACACAACAGCTGCAGCCACGCCTTCGACCTGCGCTGAGGTTCCCGCCGCCTACGACTTTAGAGGAACTTTTACAACGGGCAATGAGCATCGAGGCGGACTTGGATCAAGATAGTCGTGCGCGAGGTCGGGATGACTCTGCTGAAAACTCCCTGGATCGAGTAGGGGGGTCGAAGCAGTGTCGATCGGCCTCAAGCACGAAAGAGGAACAAAGATTGAACAGCCTAACGCCCAAGTGCCGCTACTGCCCGGGAAGACACTTCCATCGGGACTGCCCTGTGAAGAACCGGCAGGGAAACGACCAAGCGCCCCGGTAAATAGCCCACCGGGGCGCGTGAACCAACTAGGTGCGGACATACCGCGCATTCCAATAGAGATCGCCGGCCGAAAACTGACCGCAGCCTTGGACTCCGCCGCAAACTACGACTTCGTACGAGCCGGTCTGCTGCCCGGAGGAAGGAAGACGGAGCCCCGAGTTGTCCAGCTAGCGCTACACGGTCAGCAATGTCACTCAACGGCCACCGTCGTCGCAGACATTATAATTGGAAGTCTCGCGACCACCACCAGTCTGCTAGAAGTGCCCGGACTGCAAGAAGAAGTTTTATTGGGCCACCACTGGCTCACGGCCAACCAAGCAGTTGTGGACTACCGACGGGGCTGCCTTCACATTGGCAGCGAGAACCGACAGACGGTCTTCTGGAATGACCGCGCGGAGCCCGAGGAAGAGGACATTGACGAAGCTAGCCTTCAAACGTCAGCAGGTGGCCAACACCATAAACGGCTTCTGGAAATGTTACACCGTCATCGCAGTTTGTTCTCCCGTGGCCCGCTCCGCACTACATCTGCGGCCAAGCACGAGATCCGGCTGATAGAAGGTAGCCAGCCATTCCGGCTCCCAATGTACCGGTACTCCGACGAGAAGAAACGCACCATCCGGGAACAGGTAGAAGAGATGCTGAGGCAGCGTATCATTGAACCGGCCACCTCGCCATACAGCTCTCCGGTGGTGATTGTGAAGAAGAAGGACAGCACACCCCGGTTCTGCGTAGACTTCCGGAGGCTGAACGATCAGACCGAGGATGTGGACTCACCACTGCCGCTGATATACGAAACAATCAAGGACCTCAGCGGGGCCCAAGTCTTCTCGACCCTAGATCTCAAGAGCGGCTACTGGCAAATCCCGCTGGAGGAAGAAGCAAAGAAGTACACAGCATTCTCGGTGCCCGACGGAGGTCGCTACCAGTTCCGGGTGATGTGCTTTGGGCTGAAGAACGCGCCCAGCACCTTCCAACGGCTGATGCAGGATGTTCTCACGGGACTATTACGGGAGTGCTGCCTCGTCTATCTGGACGACATCATTGTCTACTCCCCCGACTGGGAAACGCACCTGCGACACCTGGATCAAGTCTTGGAAAGGCTGCAGATGCACCAGCTGACCTGCTCGCTCAACAAGTGTCACTTCGGCCGGGAAGAAGTCGCCTTTCTGGGCCACGAGATTACTCCGGACGGCAACCTCCCGCAGCAGCAACATCTCAGAGCGATTGAAGACCAGCCGGCCCCCAGCAACAAGAAAGAGCTGCAACGCTTCCTGGGAACCTGCAACTGGCTGCGAGAGTACATCCCCTGCTTCGCCATGATTTCGGAACCGTTAACGGACCTGCTGCGGACAAGAAAGTGGCATTGGGACGACACAACTCAGCGAGCCTTCGAAGAGGTTAAGGCCGCTTTCCGGCAGCCGTTAAAACTCTCACGACCGGATCGAGACTTGCCGATGTTTCTGCAGACCGACGCCAGCCAAAAGGGACTTGGAGCGGTGCTTTATCAATGCACCGAAGCCGGAGAGAGGCGTATCATCTCGTACGCCAGTGCCAAGCTCCACGAGGCGGAGAAGAACTACCACTCCAACGAACTGGAGTGTTTGGCAGTCGTCTGGGCCATCAAGAAATACCGGCCATACTTGGAGGATCGACATTTCACCCTAAGGACCGACAACAAGGCGCTAACTTGGCTGAAGCAGGCGACGGGGCAGAAGACGAAGTACGCTCGCTGGGCTCTACTGATACAGAGCTTCAAATTCACCGTCGTCCACTGCCCGGGCAAGGAGAACGAGTTGCCTGACTTCCTCTCGAGGGAACCTGGGCTTGAAGATACTGCCGGCGTCCAAGAAGAACCACGGATGCAGCCTGAAGAGAGGCCACTTCGCAGTGTTGCGGCAGCTGCACCCCGACTACAAGAAATCACAGCTGTCGGCATCCATCAGGCAGTGCAGGAGGCGCAAGAAGGCGACCAGGAGTGCCAAGCGTGGAGAAACGACCCTGCGGCGGCTACAGCGAGAGGATACCGGGTGGACAACGGCCTGGTTTGGAAGGACAGACGCAACCAGGAACCAGGATTGTACGTGCCGCCGAGTGTCCGCATGGAGGTCATCAGGCACTTCCACGACTTCCCTGAAGCCGGTCATCCGGGGGCCGAAGAAACGTTTCGGGCCATCGGCAAGGACTTCGTCTGGACCGGCCTAACCATTGATGTCCGCAGATACGTCCGGAGTTGCAGAATATGCGCCCTACACAAGCGCGGCGCAAATCCCGAACAGGACCAACAGCGACCTCACCGACCCAGGAGATGTTGGAATACTGTCGCCCTGGACGTCATGGGACCATATCCGCTGACTCGAGCTGGCAACCGGTACATCGTAGTGGTCACGGATATGATGTCGAGATGGGTGGAAGCAAAGGCCGTGCGCAAGGCGGACGCCGACACCATTATCCGCTACCTGGAGGAAGAAGTGTTCCCTCGTTGGGGATACCCAGAGGCGTTGCTCACCGACAACGGAAAGCCGCTCACGGGCCACAAGTGGAAGCAGATGTGCGACAAGCTGCACATACGACCGTGGACTACAGCCAACTACCATCCCAGGGCGAACCCGACCGAGCGGCGCAACGGCGAGATCAAGAAGGCGCTGCGGATCCAGCTCCATGACTGCAAGGACCATGGCGACTGGGACAAGCGTTTGCCGACGATTCTGTTCTCGCTGCGGAATCGTGCAAACGCCGCCACTGGAGTGACACCGAGCGAGCTTCTGCTGGGCAGAGACCTACGCCGACCCGGCGACTGGAGTCGGCCACACGCAGAACAGGACGTCCGGCCAATTGAGGAACGAGAAGAGGCGGCCAGGTCACACCAGACGCAGTATCAGCGGCGGCGGTATCCGGAACGGAGGACACAGGACCCTACACTGGCCGTAGGGCAGCTGGTGTACGTCAAGAGCCACGCCGGACCAGCCAAAGGACGGAGGTACCCTGGATGGGAGCCAGCCTGGGAAGGTCCCTTTAGCGTTGCCGCAACCCTCGGCGGGCAGATTTACACGGTGGAGAAGGACGGACGTCCATACAAGGTTCACCGCCAACGGCTCAAACCCGCCGGAGAAGAACAATGGGCTGGCCACCGGAGAGCATTCAAGACCCGGGGGAGTTGTGACATAGCGAGGCGAAGATCTGCTCTCGGCGCCAGCCGAGACGTGACACGAGAAGGCGAGGCGACCCAATCAAGGATCGGCAGCAGCTTGATTGGCCTCAACGTGACCATCTAACGTGCTCGAGGCGAGCCAACCAGGGACCAGCGGCACTCTGATAGGTTCGTGGCATACGACCTGTCAGGGCATAAAAACAGCGCCGCTAAAAATTTTTGGCGCACTCCATTGGACGTCGTCAAGCCAGCTGGAAGAAGGAAGAATGGAGAACGCAGGAGAAGCAGTGATGGACATCGACTGGGACAGCAGCGGGCTCTACATACCGCTGCCGAAAGAAGAGAACCGCAGCACGCCCGGAACAGCGGACGCAGCCGCCGAACATCACAGCGCGGCTCGGGCAGCGTACGCAAATGATTTAGCGTACCCGACAAACGGTCCTTTTAAGGGCCTAAAAAACTATAGTGTGTACGATTGGCGCCATTTGTCCTGTGACAGTATTACTGTTGTAATGTGATAGTATTATCTAAATCTACGACAGTGTAAGTTGCTACTACCAGTTGTCACAAAACAGCTGAGAGAATAGTGCAACTTATTACTGCTTGGTTGTGATAGTATTAGTTAAAGCCACGGCAGTGTAAGTTGCTACTATCAAGTAGCCACTAAACAGCTGAGAGAATAGTGCGACTGATTGATCCATACTGATAGTATTACCTCAAGATACGAAAGTGTAAGTTGCTACTACCAGTTGTCACTACACAGCTGAGAGAATAGTGCAACTTGTTACTGTTCGATTGTGATAGTATTACCTGAAGCTACGACATATTAAGTTGCTACTACCAGTTGTCACTACACAGCTGAGAGAATAGTGCGCTAATTACTCTTAGGTTGTGATAGTTTTATATAAAGCTGCAACAGTTTAAGCTGCTACCAGTTGTCACAAAACAGCTGAGAGAATAGTGCAACTTATTACTGCTTGGTTGTGATAGTATTAGTAAAGCCACGGCAGTGTAAGTTGTTACTATCAGTAGCCACTAAACAGCTGAGAGAATAGTGCGACTGATCGATCCATACTGATCGATTGTGATAGTATTACCTGAAGCTACGACATTTTAAGTTGCTACTACCAGTTGTCACTACACAGCTGAGAGAATAGTGCGCTAATTACTGTTAGGTTGTGATAGTTTTATATAAAGCTGCAACAGTTTAAGCTGCTACTACCAGTTGTCACAAAACAGCTAAGAGAATAGTGCATTTATTACTGTTTGGTTGTGATAGTATTAGTTAAACTACGACAGTGTAATTTTCTAATACCAGTTGTCACTAAACAGCTGAGAGAGAAGTGCAACTTAATTACTGTTCGATTGTGATAGTATTACCTAAAGCTACGACAGTGTAAGTTGCTACTACCAGTTCCGAAAGTGTAAGTTGCTACTACCAGTTGTCACTACACAGTTGAGAGAAAATAGTGCAATTTATTACTGTTCGATTGTGTTAGTATTACCTAAAGCTACGTCACTGTAAGTTGCTACTACCAGTTGTCAAAAAACCGCTGAGACAATAGTCCAACATTACTTTTTGGTGATGATAGTATTAGTAGAAGCCACGGCAGTGTAAGTTGCTACTACCAGTTGTCACTAAACAGTTGAAAGAAAAGTGCAACTTATTACTGTTCGAGTGTGATAGTATTAACTAAAGCTACGACAGTGTAGGATGCTACTACCAGTTGTCACAACACAGCTCAGAGTATGGTGCAACTTATTACTGTTCGATTGTGATGGTATTAACTAAAGCTACGACAGTGTAAGTTGCTACTACTAGTTGTCACTACACAGCTGAGAGAATGGTGCAACTTGCTTACTGTTTGATTGTGATAGTATTACCTATAGCTACGACAGTGCAAGTTGCTACTACTAGTTGTCACTACACAGCTGAGACAATAGTGCACTATTACTGTTTGGTTGTGATAGTATTAGTTGAAAAGACGGCAGTTTAAGTTTCTACTACCGTTTGCCACTAAACTGCTGAGAGAATATTGCAACATATTACTGTTCGATTGTGATGGTATTACCTCGAGGTACGACTGTGTAAGTTGCTACTACCAGTTGTCACAACACAGCTCAGAGAATGGTGCAACTTATTACTGTTCGAGTGTGATAGTATTAACTAAAGCTACGGCAGTGTAAGTTGCTACTACTCGTTGTCACTACACAGTTGAGAGAATAGTGCAACGTATTACTGTTCGATTGTGATGGTATTACCTCGAGGTACGACTGTGTAAGTTGCTACTACCAGTTGTCACAACACAGCTCAGAGAATGCTGCAACTTATCACTGTTCGATTGTGATAGTATTAACCTAAAGCTACGTCAGTGTAAGTTGCTACTACCAGTTGTCACTAAACTGCTGAGAGAATAGTGCGACTTATTACTGTTCGATTGTGATGGTATTACCTCAAGTTACGACAGTGTAAGTTGCTACTACCAGTTGTCACTACACAGCTGAGAGAATAGTGTAACGTATTACTGTTCCATCGTGATAATATTAACTAAAGCTACGACATGGAAGTTGCTACAACCAGTTGTCACTACACAGCTGAGAGAAAATAGTGCAATTTACTACTGTTCGATTGTGATAGTATTACGTAAAGCTACGTCAGTGCAAGTTGCTACTACCAGTTGTCACAAAACCGCTAAGACAATAGTGCAACTTCATACAGTTTGGTGGTGATAGTATTAGTTCAATCCACGGCAGTGTAAGTTGCTACTACAATTTGTCACAAAACAGCTGAGAGAAAAGTGTAACTTACTACTGTTCGATTGTGATAGTAATACCTAAAGCTACGTCAGTGCAAGTTGCTACTACCAGTTGTGACTATACAGCTGAGAGAATAGTGCAACTTATTACTGTTCGATTGTGATAGTATTATCTAATGCTACGTCAGTGCAAGTTGCTACTACCAGTTGTGACTATACAGCTGAGAGAATAGTGCAACTTATTACTGTTCGATTGTGATAGTATTACCTAAAGCTTCGTGAGTGTAAGTTGCTACTACCAGTTATCACATTACAGGTGAGACAATAGTTCACTTATTACTGCTTGGTTGTGATAGTATTAGTTAAAGCCACGGCAGTGTAAGCTGCTACTATCAGTAGCCACTAAACAGCTGAGAGAATAGTGCAACATATTACTGTTCGATTGTGATAGTATTACCTAAAGCTACAACATTTTAAGTTGCTACTACCAGTTGTCACTACACAGCTGAGAGAATAGTGCGCTTATTACTGTTTTGTTGTGGTAGTTTTATATAAAGCTGCAAGAGTATATGGTGCTACTACCAGTTGTAACTAAATAGCTGAGACAATAGTGCACTTATTTCTGCTTGGTTGAGATAGTATTAGTTAAAGCCACTGCAGTATAAGCTGCTACTTCCAGTTGTCAACAAAACAGCTGAGAGAATAGTGCACTTATTACTGCTTTGTTGTGATAGTATGTTAAAGATGTTACTACCAGTTATTACTAAACAGCTGAGAGAGAAGTGCAACTTATTACTTTTCGATTTTGATAGTATTACGTAAAGCTACATTTACAACGCTGGTCTTTAGTATTACAGAAATAACCCCACGTGAAACTGTCCTGCGGAATGTACGCACAATCGCGATTACAATCGGCGTCCTATGTACAGAATCTGTCGTTGGCAAGACGGTCTGCACGCATCGGCGAACGCTATTTCACGTACTTGTCGACGTCGTTTACAACGCTGGTCTTTAGTATCACATCCTGCGGAATGTACTCACAATCGCGATTACAATCGGCGTCTTATGTACAGAATCTGTCGTTGGCAAGACGGTCTGCACGCATTGGCCAACGATATTTCACGTACTTGTTGACGTCGTTTACAACGCTGGTCTTTAGTATCACATCCTGCGGAATGTACTCACAATTGCGATTACAATCGGCGTCTAATGTACAGAATCTGTCGTTGGCAAGACGGTCTGCACGCATCGGCCAACGCTATTTCACGTACTTGTTGACGTCGTTTACAACGCTGGTCTTTAGTATCACATCCTGCGGAATGTACTCACAATTGCGATTACAATCGGCGTCTTATGTACAGAATCTGTCGTTGGCAAGACGGTCTGCACGCATCGGCCAACGCTATTTCACGTACTTGTTGACGTCGTTTACAACGCTGGTCTTTAGTATCACATCCTGCGGAATGTACTCACAATCGCGATTACAATCGGCGTCTTATGTACAGAATCTGTCGTTGGCAAGACGGTCTGCACGCATCGGCGAACGATATTTCACGTACTTGTTGACGTCGTTTACAACGCTGGTCTTTAGTATCACATCCTGCGGAATGTACTCACAATCGCGATTACAATCGGCGTCTTATGTACAGAATCTGTCGTTGGCAAGACGGTCTGCACGCATCGGCGAACGCTATTTCACGTACTTGTTGACGTCGTTTACAACGCTGGTCTTTAGTATCACATCCTGCGGAATGTACTCACAATCGCGATTACAATCGGCGTCCTATGTACAGAATCTGTCGTTGGCAAGACGGTCTGCACGCATCGGCGAACGATATTTCACGTACTTGTTGACGTCGTTTACAACGCTGGTCTTTAGTATCACATCCTGCGGAATGTACTCACAATCGCGATTACAATCGGCGTCTTATGTACAGAATCTGTCGTTGGCAAGACGGTCTGCACGCATCGGCGAACGCTATTTCACGTACTTGTTGACGTCGTTTACAACGCTGGTCTTTAGTATCACATCCTGCGGAATGTACTCACAATCGCGATTACAATCGGCGTCTTATGTACAGAATCTGTCGTTGGCAAGACGGTCTGCACGCATCGGCGAACGCTATTTCACGTACTTGTTGACGTCGTTTACAACGCTGGTCTTTAGTATCACATCCTGCCGAATGTACTCACAATCGCGATTACAATCGGCGTCCTATGTACAGAATCTGTCGTTGGCAAGACGGTCTGCACGCATCGGCCAACGATATTTCACGTACTTGTTGACGTCGTTTACAACGCTGGTCTTTAGTATCACATCCTGCGGAATGTACTCACAATCGCGATTACAATCGGCGTCTTATGTACAGAATCTGTCGTTGGCAAGACGGTCTGCACGCATCGGCGAACGATATTTCACGTACTTGTTGACGTCGTTTACAACGCTGGTCTTTAGTATCACATCCTGCGGAATGTACTCACAATCGCGATTACAATCGGCGTCTTATGTACAGAATCTGTCGTTGGCAAGACGGTCTGCACGCATCGGCCAACGCTATTTCACGTACTTGTTGACGTCGTTTACAACGCTGGTCTTTAGTATCACATCCTGCGGAATATACTCACAATCGCGATTACAATCGGCGTCTTATGTACAGAATCTGTCGTTGGCAAGACGGTCTGCACGCATCGGCGAACGATATTTCACGTACTTGTTGACGTCGTTTACAACGCTGGTCTTTAGTATCACATCCTGCGGAATGTACTCACAATCGCGATTACAATCGGCGTCCTATGTACAGAATCTGTCGTTGGCAAGACGGTCTGCACGCATTGGCGAACGCTATTTCACGTACTTGTTGACGTCGTTTACAACGCTGGTCTTTAGTATCACATCCTGCGGAATGTACTCACAATCGCGATTACAATCGGCGTCCTATGTACAGAATCTGTCGTTGGCAAGACGGTCTGCACGCATTAGCGAACGCTATTTCACGTACTTGTTGACGTCGTTTACAACGCTGGTCTTTAGTATCACATCCTGCGGAATGTACTCACAATCGCGATTACAATCGGCGTCTTATGTAGAGAATCTGTCGTTGGCAAGACGGTCTGCACGCATCGGCCAACGATATTTCACGTACTTGTTGACGTCGTTTACAACGCTGGTCTTTAGTATCAGCCTGCCAGTTTGTGAGGGTTTTGACTGCTGTTTGGGTATAATCTATGATAATATTTTTTCGATCCAACTCTCTCAACTTTATAATACGTCGTTAAACGTTTAAAAAATTCTGAGTGGTTATACATTGTAGTAGCTGGTATGTTTCTGGATGCTGAACCACAATTTTTAATCGGTTTATATACACAGAAAATGCATTATCATCAGCACGTGTAAGTAGGAGATCAAAAGATTAATTTATTATCAGTTTCATTGCAATTAATACAATCACGTTTCCAGTATGCGTTTTAATGAGCATTTTTTTTGTGTAAGAAATTGTTTGAATATTGTTGATATCATTTTTTGTTCAGGTATTAGAATACATACACACATAAAATATGTTATAAATCATTTTATTTGGATAAACAAAAGAGTTTACATAATAATAGCAAAAGATTGATATAGGTAAACTCTACTGATTATATAATTGTATTAAAAATATATACATAAAATGTCATGGTAAATTAAAATATGTTAAAATAATTGAGATATAGTATTCCAAAGTTGAGTAACGTGTTGATCACATTTTAAATGATTATTACAACAAGTATTTTGATATACATCAAACTTTGTACAATTTTTAATACACTCCACATTATTATCATATTCTTCTACTTTTTCACGAAGAAATTTAAATAGTTTATAATAACAGATATTAAAATTTTTAAGTCCCATAACCTGAGTATCGTAAATATTAAAAACGATGTTTTTACGTTGATTGTGTTTATTTTGTAACATAAAAAGACGATTCATAGTTCGGCTATAAAGTATCAGCTTGAGTGGCTTAATGAATAATGACCGTACGGGATTGTATCTATCCCGTTATCACATAATACTCTCTTATCATCATTATTGCTTAACGCTAATTTATTAATTGATACCGATTCTACTATATGTTTTTTCGATCTTATTAATTTCATAATTCTACGTTTTTCTGTTTCCGAAAGAGTATTATGAAGACAAATGAGTGTATGTTCACTACTAAATCATATCCGATACATTTCCTGGAATACCGCCTAAAATCGATTCATCATTTAGATTTTCTGATGGTAATTTATACTTTTTTAAGAATAACACTGTGTATGTCTTTAATGAATTTACGGGCGGATTAGTTAGAACAGAACAAAATAATCTTATCGATATTCGGATTGAAATGTGTAAATGATGATGTACTATACAAATTGAAAGAATTAATATTACAATTGATAATTCAAAAGAAAGACCAATCGATTTCACACAATATTCGATAGTAATATCGATGAAGAAGAATAAAAGTTCAGTTTGTAAATAAAATTTATAAAAATAGAGTTGATATGTGTTTTGTACGATGACTATGTTATGTATTATTGTCGACGCTTGTTTACGCCGCAGTCGACGGATAACCTATAGCCTTCAAATTGATATGGCTTGAATTTTTGTATTGAGAAATATTTCAATGTTGTGAAGAGTATAATAAATTGTATTATTAACAAACACTGGTTTTATTTTAATTATTCCTACAAAATAATAACAAAGCAAAGCAGACCACAATATTTATTATCATACCATTAAATACATATATAATGAACAGATTATATTAACAAATACATACAAAATGATTATTTGAATAGTTACAAATTTTGTGATAATAAAATAATTAAGATTATATTAACAAGTACATACAAAATGACTTTTGTATATATGATTTTAGTAATTAATAAATCAAAAATGAAAATATTTTTAAAAAACTTTATTTACATATATTACTTTGTTTTTTTTGACAGCAGTTGGAAGTCAGTCCTCCCAATCTATAACAAACAAAAATAATAATTTGTTAACTAAACGTACCAAGAATCCTTTGAAAAAAAAAGAGTCATTTTTTTTTAAATTAAACAAAAGATAAATTAAATTTTTAAGAACTAAAAATTGAACCCTATTAACTAAGATAAAAAAAGTAATAGAGAAACGTATAGAATACATTATATATTTTAATAATTACATATTAAAAAAAATGATATAGGAAAGACTTATAAGACAAAATTTTTGGAATAGAGAAATGTAAAAACGACATATGAAGAACTTACTTATTTTACAGGTAACGAATAATTACTGTATATGTATGTTCTTGTGTAGAACATATTATAATAAGTTATTTTACAAGTAACTAAATTACATTGTGAAACTAATATAATCACCTATTTTTTTAAAACAGTAAAAATTATTTTAAAAAAATACCTTAATGATGATGATCACATCCAAGCTGTGTTACCACAAACTGACATTGCGGCATTACCTTCGTATGTAATGTTATAGGACAATCCTCTGCTGACCACTCCATAAATCTTACTCGACATGTCAGACACCGAACGGTGTCTCCATCACCTTGATAAACAAATCCAGCGGCTGCCAGTTTGTGAGGGTTTTGACTGCTGTTTGGGTATAATCTATGATAATATTTTTTCGATCCAACTCTCTCAACTTTATAATACGTCGTTAAACGTTTAAAAAATTCTGAGTGGTTATACATTGTAGTAGCTGGTATGTTTCTGGATGCTGAACCACAATTTTTAATCGGTTTATATACACAGAAAATGCATTATCATCAGCACGTGTTGTAAGTAGGAGATCAAAAGATTAATTTATTATCAGTTTCATTGCAATTAATACAATCACGTTTCCAGTATGCGTTTTAATGAGCATTTTTTTGTGTAAGAAATTGTTTGAATATTGTTGATATCATTTTTTGTTCAGGTATTAAAATACATACACACATAAAATATGTTATAAATCATTTTATTTGGATAAACAAAAGAGTTTACATAATGATAGCAAAAGATTGATATAGGTAAACTCTACTGATTATATAATTGTATTAAAAATATATACATAAAATGTCATGGTAAATTAAAATATGTTAAAATAATTGAGATATAGTATTCCAAAGTTGAGTAACGTGTTGATCACATTTTAAATGATTATTACAACAAATATTTTGATACACATCAAACTTTGTACAATTTTTAATACACTCCACATTATTATCATATTCTTCTACTTTTTCACGAAGAAATTTAAATAGTTTATAATAACAGATATTAAAATTTATAAGTCCCATAACCTGAGTATCGTAAATATTAAAAACGATGTTTTTACGTTGATTGTGTTTATTTTGCAACATAAAAAGACGATTCATAGTTCGGCTATAAAGTATCAGCTTGAATGGCTTAATGAATAATGACCGTACGGGATTGTATCTATCCCGTTATCACATAATACTCTCTTATCATCATTATTGCTTAACGCTAATTTATTAATTGATACCGATTCTACTGTTTTTTCGATCTTATTAATTTCATAATTCTACGTTTTTCTGTTTCCGAAAGAGTATTATGAAGACAAATGAGTGTTTGTTCACTACTAAATCATGGGGTTATATATCCGATACATTTCCTGGAATAGCGCCTAAAATCGATTCATCATTTAGATTTTCTGATGGTAATTTATACTTTTTTAAGAATAACACTGTGTATGTCTTTAATGAATTTACGGGCGGATTAGTTAGAACAGAACAAAATAATCTATCGCTATTCGGATTGAAATGTGTAAATGATGATGTACTATACAAATTGAAAGAATTAATATTACAATTGATAATTCAAAAGAAAGACCAATCGATTTCACACAATAATCGATAGTAATATCGATGAAGAAGAATAAAAGTTCAGTTTGTAAATAAAATTTATAAAAATAGAGTTGATATGTGTTTTGTACGATGACTATGTTATGTATTATTGTCGACGCTTGTTTACGCCGCAGTCGACGGATAACCTATAGCCTTCAAATTGATATGGCTTGAATTTTTGTATTGAGAAATATTTCAATGTTGTGAAGAGTATAATAAATTGTATTATTAACAAACACTGGTTTTATTTTAATTATTCCTACAAAATAATAACAAAGCAAAGCAGACCACAATATTTATTATCATACCATTAAATACATATATAATGAACAGATTATATTAACAAATACATACAAAATGATTATTTGAATAGTTACAAATTTTGTGATAATAAAATAATTAAGATTATATTAACAAGTACATATAAAATGAATGTTGTATATATGATTTTAGTAATTAATAAATCAAAAATGAAAATATTTTTCAAAAACTTTATTTACATATATTACTTTGTTTTTTTTTGACAGCAGTTGGAAGTCAGTCCTCCCAATCTATAACAAACAAAAATAATAATTTGTTAACTAAACGTACCAAGAATCCTTTGAAAAAAAAGAGTCATTTTTTTTTAAATTAAACAAAAGATAAATTAAATTTTTAAGAACTAAAAATTGAACCCTATTAACTAAGATAAAAAAAGTAATAGAGAAACGTATAGAATACATTATATATTTTAATAATTACATATTAAAAAAAATGATATAGGAAAGACTTATAAGACAAAATTTTTGGAATAGAGAAATGTAAAAACGACATATGAAGAACTTACTTATTTTACAGGTAACGAATAATTACTGTATATGTATGTTCTTGTGTAGAACATATTATAATAAGTTATTTTACAAGTAACTAAATTACATTGTGAAACTAATATAATCACCTATTTTTTTAAAACAGTAAAAATTATTTAAAAAAATACCTTAATGATGATGATCACATCCAAGCTGTGTTACCACAAACTGACATTGCGGCATTACCTTCGTATGTAATGTTATAGGACAATCCTCTGCTGACCACTCCATAAATCTTACTCGACATGTCAGACACCGAACGGTGTCTCCATCACCTTGATAAACAAATCCAGCGGCTGCCAGTTTGTGAGGGTTTTGACTGCTGTTTGGGTATAATCTATGATAATATTTTTTCGATCCAACTCTCTCAACTTTATAATACGTCGTTAAACGTTTAAAAAATTCTGAGTGGTTATACATTGTAGTAGCTGGTATGTTTCTGGATGCTGAACCACAATTTTTAATCGGTTTATATACACAGAAAATGCATTATCATCAGCACGTGTTGTAAGTAGGAGATCAAAAGATTAATTTATTATCAGTTTCATTGCAATTAATACAATCACGTTTCTAGTATGCGTTTTAATGAGCATTTTTTTGTGTAAGAAATTGTTTGAATATTGTTGATATCATTTTTTGTTCAGGTATTAAAATACATACACACATAAAATATGTTATAAATCATTTTATTTGGATAAACAAAAGAGTTTACATAATGATAGCAAAAGATTGATATAGGTAAACTCTACTGATTATATAATTGTATTAAAAATATATACATAAAATGTCATGGTAAATTAAAATATGTTAAAATAATTGAGATATAGTATTCCAAAGTTGAGTAACGTGTTGATCACATTTTAAATGATTATTACAACAAATATTTTGATACACATCAAACTTTGTACAATTTTTAATACACTCCACATTATTATCATATTCTTCTACTTTTTCACGAAGAAATTTAAATAGTTTATAATAACAGATATTAAAATTTTTAAGTCCCATAACCTGAGTATCGTAAATATTAAAAACGATGTTTTTACGTTGATTGTGTTTATTTTGTAACATAAAAAGACGATTCATAGTTCGGCTATAAAGTATCAGCTTGAATGGCTTAATGAATAATGACCGTACGGGATTGTATCTATCCCGTTATCACATAATACTCTCCTATCATCATTATTGCTTAACGCTAATTTATTAATTGATACCGATTCTACTGTTTTTTCGATCTTATTAATTTCATAATTCTACGTTTTTCTGTTTCCGAAAGAGTATTATGAAGACAAATGAGTGTTTGTTCACTACTAAATCATGGGGTTATATATCCGATACATTTCCTGGAATAGCGCCTAAAATCGATTCATCATTTAGATTTTCTGATGGTAATTTATACTTTTTTAAGAATAACACTGTGTATGTCTTTAATGAATTTACGGGCGGATTAGTTAGAACAGAACAAAATAATCTATCGCTATTCGGATTGAAATGTGTAAATGATGATGTACTATACAAATTGAAAGAATTAATATTACAATTGATAATTCAAAAGAAAGACCAATCGATTTCACACAATAATCGATAGTAATATCGATGAAGAAGAATAAAAGTTCAGTTTGTAAATAAAATTTATAAAAATAGAGTTGATATGTGTTTTGTACGATGACTATGTTATGTATTATTGTCGACGCTTGTTTACGCCGCAGTCGACGGATAACCTATAGCCTTCAAATTGATATGGCTTGAATTTTTGTATTGAGAAATATTTCAATGTTGTGAAGAGTATAATAAATTGTATTATTAACAAACACTGGTTTTATTTTAATTATTCCTACAAAATAATAACAAAGCAAAGCAGACCACAATATTTATTATCATACCATTAAATACATATATAATGAACAGATTATATTAACAAATACATACAAAATGATTATTTGAATAGTTACAAATTTTGTGATAATAAAATAATTAAGATTATATTAACAAGTACATACAAAATGACTTTTGTATATATGATTTTAGTAATTAATAAATTAATAAAGTTCGATAGGTAAAGTTCCTGTTGTCTGAAACCCGCACAAAGAACACTATCTAAATATCGTTTAAAAACAAAATCGGATTCTAACAATTCATTTATCGAATGATTGATTAATCTTTCACACAACAGCGCTTGTTTTGACATTGTTTTTTAACCGACGTCTTCACAGCGACTGGTGACGCACGAACTGATTTTGCTTTATACAATTTTTCTTCTTCTTCATGATCGATACTCAGTAATGTTTGACGACTACAGTTTTTTAATTTTTCAATACAGCACCGTACGTATAAGTAATCGGTAAACTGATTTTAATAATCTGTTTGTTCCTTTCAATTTTAACAACATTTGCTCGTGTAAATTCATTCACTATTAAACAAGAAACTTCATTAAAATTTAATTCTCCATCGAGTGACGGACCGAAATAATATATTTGCCAATTAAATGCGGAAATACTGTTTTCAAATTTATCAGTCATTTTCTTTTTAAAAATCGAAGATATCGATCTACAAAAAATAATTTAATTTCTGAATCATCATGACTTTCAATCAACTGTAAACAACACAGTAATTTACTTTTATTTCTTTCAAAAATAGCGCACGGACATGGACCGTCTATAACGTCAGTAAACGTATCACTACAACAACACCCGTCTTCAGATAACTTCTTTACTTCACAATAAAAAATAATTTCTTTTAAACAATCATATATCCCCTTAAGTTGACACGTTCGAAAATGATCTATCACCAAATCGTCTAAACTCGTTACTTTAATAATATTTGATAACCTTAATACGTCTTCTGAAAATTCGCGTTTCAATAAGTCGATTATACTGCTACCGTCCATTCTTTCGTTAACATGTTCTCACAGCGACTACAAACTGAACACTGACAATAAAATTGAACGTATACTCAACATTCAGTTAGGTGGGGATGAAAAATAATTCTTTATATATTCTAACTAATAAACAATATGGCGAGGCTTTCGCATGCTCAATCCAAGGATCGTCAGTCTCCTCCCACTCACAAAGAACCGTTTTGCATTCCACGCACATTACGTCATCTTCAATTCCGGTATAATAAAATCCCGCTGATCTGAGTCTATCGGCTTACGGTGAACGTTTTGGCCATGTATAAAATGTCAACTTCATCATTTCTTCTGTTTCTTCAACACATTTTATCGCATTCTGATAATTAGCAATACACTCTTTTGATTTAGCGAGTAACATTTGTCTCAGAAAATTCATTATTTATAAAATAAATCTGACGAAAAATCTGCGCTCGTAAAATTCAACACAATGTTGCCGCTAAGACCGCAAGCCATTTACTGGCAGAGAAATTTAATAAACATTTGTTTAATCGGGGACTGAAAATTGTTCTTTATATATTTTAATTAATAAAAAAAAATATGATTTGGTAATGCGAGGGATCGAACCTACGAACTAATAATACTGATAAAACCGTTATAGGATACAATTAACGCACACAACCAAATCATATTTGATAAATAATAATTTTAAAACGATACCAAACGAATAATTCAAAATAAAAAAAAGCGCATACATTTCCAGATAAAACTTGTTTACTACTATTTTTCCGCACACTGTCTCTTGTACAATTTAATTAATATACAGTCTGGCGAAGCTTTCGCGTGTTCGAACCAAGGATCGTCAGTCTCCTTCCAATCACAAAGTACTATTCCGCATTCAACACATATTACGTCGTCTTCCGTTCCGGTGTAATAAAATCCTGCTGATACCAGTCTCTCGACTGACGGGCAACGTTTTCGCCATCTAGGAAACGCAAATGATGCTTCCATCTGTTTCCGCGCTTCTCGAACACATTTCACCGCGATTGGATAATTTGTAATTCACTCTCTCGATTTAGCGTAATCTTCAAATTTATAATACCTATCGCGAATCATTCTGCATTTCGGATATAAAAGTTTATGCATGAACTGGATATGCGTGATTGCCAGATATACTTTTGTTTTAAAACCACACTTGCTGCATTTAATATTATCTGAATTAGTTATAAAAGCAAAACCTTCGTTTTCAAAAAAATCTAGTACAATCTGGACGGGTGTAGCATGCGTTACAGACATCTTAAACGAAAATCTCGTATTAACTGAAAAAATTGCATAAACGATTGTATTTACAACGTTATCGAAAACACGATCGCGATAGAAATAAACAAAGAACGCGGTGGCGAATGATTATTTGTTTACAAACAGACGCGCTCCGGCGGTCGTCGAAGAACGTTTATGTCGACGTTTGTTACTGGGTCAGCGTGTCGATCGGCGAAGGAAAACAACGAGCACGTGGCCGGTCGGCGAGAAAAAACGTAAACATAAACATTCGTTCCGACACACACACACACACACACACACACACACACACACACACACATGTAAACTGTGTGAAGCTGGGACACGCGGTGAAAAAACGTAAACATAAACACGAGGAGTTCGGTGACCGCCGCGGCGGCTATGTATGGTAAGGCGGGGGTGGGAAGGAAGGAAAAAATGTAAACAAACAGACGAGAGGGGCGTGGTGAGAAAGAAAAAATGTAAAACACGCGGAGTTCGGTGACCGCGGCGGTTATGTAGGTGAAGACGGGGGTGGAGAGGATGAAAAAATGTAAACAAACAAACGAGGGGGGCGTGGCTGTCCCAGAACCAACCTTTTATTACTACTTGCGGAATGTACTCACAATCGCGATTACAATCGGCGTCTTATGTACAGAATCTGTCGTTGGCAAAACGGTCTGCACGCATCGGCGAACGATATTTCACGTACTTGTTGACGTCGTTTACAACGCTGGTCTTTAGTATCACATCCTGCGGAATGTACTCACAATCGCGATTACAATCGGCGTCTTATGTACAGAATCTGTCGTCGGCAAAACGGTCTGCACGCATCGGCGAACGATATTTCACGTACTTGTTGACGTCGTTTACAACGCTGGTCTTTAGTATCACATCCTGCGGAATGTACTCACAATCGCGATTACAATCGGCGTCCTATGTACAGAATCTGTCGTTGGCAAGACGGTCTGCACGCATCGGCGAACGATATTTCACGTACTTGTTGACGTCGTTTACAACGCTGGTCTTTAGTATCACATCCTGCGGAATGTACTCACAATCGCGATTACAATCGGCGTCCTATGTACAGAATCTGTCGTTGGCAAGACGGTCTGCACGCATTGGCGAACGCTATTTCACGTACTTGTTGACGTCGTTTACAACGCTGGTCTTTAGTATCACATCCTGCGGAATGTACTCACAATCGCGATTACAATCGGCGTCCTATGTACAGAATCTGTCGTTGGCAAGACGGTCTGCACGCATCGGCCAACGCTATTTCACGTACTTGTTGACGTCGTTTACAACGCTGGTCTTTAGTATCACATCCTGCGGAATATACTCACAATCGCGATTACAATCGGCGTCTTATGTACAGAATCTGTCGTTGGCAAGACGGTCTGCACGCATCGGCGAACGATATTTCACGTACTTGTTGACGTCGTTTAGATTCATCGCATACTCTGTGATTACGTTCTCTACAACACGGTATGACTACACACCGTTTAACAAACACCATGAGGATTATCATAACGACATTTTAGGTTAGTTGTCTCCAAGTCGCTTATATTAATATAATAGATATTTACCATATATCCGTCGTGCGACTTCGTTTTTCTCGTCTTATTTTGACGCGTTTCGGCAACGAATTGCCATCTTCAGAATCTTAATCACTCATATGAGATCGTTAAAAAATTAAAAACATTAAAATCATTACGGTAAAAGTGCACTTTTACGATATTGGAAACTCACAGACGCGAACATGAAAGTTTATGTTTCTCGAGTGGACTATATCGATCGACTGCTTTCGCGTGGACAATATCGATCAACTGATTCACTGTTTATATAGCCACTGATAAACCTGTTTTGCTTATTATAGCCCATATGTACTGTGACATTTCATTTACTGAAATGTCTGTATACGCCGTAACCTTTCGTACAAATAACAACATTCAGAGACTTCTTAGCCGAAAAAACAGTATACCAGAAAGAAAAAGAACCGGCGTATACAAGATGAATTGCAGCTCATGCGACATGTTCTACATAGGCCAAACAGGCAGACCATTTGAAGAAAGATATAACGAACATCTTCCCAGAAGGGAATTACATAAAACAACATCTAATTTTGCCAGGCACCTGATACTATGTAATCATAACTACAGTGATTTTGAGACAAATTTCCAGCCTTTGCATTGCTGCAGGAAAGGAAAATACATGGACGCGCTTGAGGAATACGAAATATATAAAGCCGTCAAAATCAACAGTGATTATGTCTTGAATGATAAACTTACATTTTCACATAACATGTTGTACGACACGGCAATACTTGCACACGGGCGCCAGTAAATGAAATGTCACAGTACATATGGGCTATAATAAGCAAAACAGGTTTATCAGTGGCTATATAAACAGTGAATCAGTTGATCGATATTGTCCACGCGAAAGCAGTCGATCGATATAGTCCACTCGAGAAACATAAACTTTCATGTTCGCGTCTGTGAGTTTCCAATATCGTAAAAGTGCACTTTTACCGTAATGATTTTAATGTTTTTAATTTTTTAACGATCTCATATGAGTGATTAAGATTCTGAAGATGGCAATTCGTTGCCGAAACGCGTCAAAATAAGACGAGAAAAACGAAGTCGCACGACGGATATATGGTAAATATCTATTATATTAATATAAGCGACTTGGAGACAACTAACCTAAAATGTATTATATTGAAGCCCGTCAGGCAAGTGTTGTCTACAAATACAAAAATGTTAAAATCAAAATGCTAAAAGTTGCACAAAACATTAAATTTAATAAAATGTGTATAAAAATGAATATCATACCAAAATTTGCACGCATAAATATTAATTCAAGAACACCGGCGGCACTCAAGACGAAACAAATAGCAGAAAAAATGTGGTTAACGCAAGAAATTAGACAATTATACAAAAAGAAAAACAGGTTAAATACGGATCTTTATAAAGCGCATTTAGAAATGTTAAAGGAAATTCACCCTGCAGTTATAGATGTTATCATGACCAAAATTAATGCTTTAATATCCAATTATTTTTATCATAAAGTATTAACCCATAATAAGAAAATACGAAATCTATATCTTACTCAGCATAAAAAAGAAAATAGACCAATAGATTGTAAACATGTGTTCTATGAACGTGTAACGAATACAACCAACATAGAGTTCACTAACCAAGAAATAAACGTGCTTAATAAAGGTCTGAAATATAATGTACCAAGATTTAATACGACAAACGAAATTGTCCATGAGGTAGTTAATGCTGAAGCTGCTATTAAAAGATTAAATGGTTCCGTTGCACAGAATGAAGCAAGGGTTTTTATCAACAACAAACTCAATAACGCAATTAATAGTAATAAATGTAAAAGTCAAAACAATTTTTTAAAAAGTAAATATAAGCAGGATATCATGAATCTTAAAACCATAAAAAGTAAACTTGAGAAAAATGATGCAATTATAAGTAAGGCAGATAAGGGTGACACATTGGTGGTCATGCAGAAAAGAGAGTATACTCAAAAGGTATTTGATTTCATAAATAATAATAATATTAAGAAAATAGACCGGGATCCCACAAAGGCTTATGTAAAAACTTTGAATAACACCATTAATCAATGTAATTTTTTGTTAGATGAGAAAACACGCAGATATTTAAAACCAATTAATGCCACGGCACCAAAATTCACAGGACTACCTAAAATCCACAAGGAAAGTACACCAATCAGACCAGTAATAAACTACACCACAGCTCCCGGATACAAAGCTGCTAAATTGTTAGTGACTTTAATTAAGAATAATATCAGGATAGCAAATAATTACAGTATAAAGAACAGTTATGAGTTTGTTGAAAAACTTAAAAAGATAGAAATACTACCACAATATAAATTAGTATCGTTAGACGTAACTAATTTGTACACTAATATCCCCGTGAGGGAAACTATAGAAATTGTAAATAACAATTTAAAGGAAGTAGCTCAACTTAGCATGCAAAAAATCAATGAACTTATAAAACTACTTACAGTCGTCTTGGAACAAAATTACTTTACATTTGACAACGGGTTTTTTACACAAGATGACGGTCTGGCTATGGGTTCGCCATTGTCAGGACTATTAGCTGATATATATTTAAATTATTATGAGAATATGAACATAATATCGAATAAATTATACAAGAATAAAATCATTTTTTATTGTAGATACGTCGACGATACGTTTATGATATTTAATGGAACAAAAAGGCAAATACAAAACTTAAATAGTCACATAAACAGCATACACCATAAGATTAAATTCACATCTGAAATAGAAGAAGAAAATCAATTAAATTTCTTAGATTTAACCATTTTAAAAAACGAAGGAAAACTTCAATTTAAAATCTATAGAAAGGCCACAACAACGGACGTCACAATTCATGCCGATTCATATCATCCCACCTCGCATAAAATGGCAGCTTACAATAGTTTTGTGCATAGATTGCTAACTATACCGTTAAGTGAAAAAGACTACATTGAAGAGGTTAATACCATCAAGCACATAGCAGCGGCTAACGGATATAAAAGTTCATTAGTGGATAAATTAATAAGTAAACACAAAGAGAAGAAATTAAAAAAGTCGAACAATGATAACACACTTCCGGTTAATAAATACATATCTGCAGATTACACAAACATTTTACCAAATATTCTAGTTAACGAACTCAAGAAACACCATGTAATTGTAACCTTTCGTACAAATAACAACATTCAGAGACTTCTTAGCCGAAAAAACAGTATACCAGAAAGAAAAAGAACCGGCGTATACAAGATGAATTGCAGCTCATGCGACATGTTCTACATAGGCCAAACAGGCAGACCATTTGAAGAAAGATATAACGAACATCTTCCCAGAAGGGAATTACATAAAACAACATCTAATTTTGCCAGGCACCTGATACTATGTAATCATAACTACAGTGATTTTGAGACAAATTTCCAGCCTTTGCATTGCTGCAGGAAAGGAAAATACATGGACGCGCTTGAGGAATACGAAATATATAAAGCCGTCAAAATCAACAGTGATTATGTCTTGAATGATAAACTTACATTTTCACATAACATGTTGTACGACACGGCAATACTTGCACACGGGCGCCAGTAAATGAAATGTCACAGTACATATGGGCTATAATAAGCAAAACAGGTTTATCAGTGGCTATATAAACAGTGAATCAGTTGATCGATATTGTCCACGCGAAAGCAGTCGATCGATATAGTCCACTCGAGAAACATAAACTTTCATGTTCGCGTCTGTGAGTTTCCAATATCGTAAAAGTGCACTTTTACCGTAATGATTTTAATGTTTTTAATTTTTTAACGATCTCATATGAGTGATTAAGATTCTGAAGATGGCAATTCGTTGCCGAAACGCGTCAAAATAAGACGAGAAAAACGAAGTCGCACGACGGATATATGGTAAATATCTATTATATCATAACGACGCTGTAAAGACGGTTCCTTCTGACAACCATGTCGTAAAACGTTAGTCTATGCAGGCGTTCAATTCCAGACTGTTGTATAGTAGGGTAAGAATGAGAGTTCTAACGCGGAAGTGACGTCACAGCCCCCCCTTTTGGCGCGAAATTCAAAAATCCTGGTGGTGGGGGTAGACTTCCGTCGCAGTGTGTCGTCATGTGCAGAGGTTATGATGGACCGGGGGTGGGGTAGTGGTGTGTCCCCACGTGACCTCAGTGGGCGTACCGAAGTTGTCGGCCATGTTGTCGGCGTTCGGCCATGTTGTCGTCGTCGTCCATTTTGCGTGGTTATGTGTGCGTTGATTGGCGGAGGCGTGGCCGCCGTTCGCTGTTCGCGGTTCGCCGTCCGGCGGGGGCTTGGCCGCGGCCAGGTCGTGGCTTGACCGCCGCCTGGAGTGGTGGGGTCGTCGTCCATTTTGTCGGCTGTGTAGTGGCCATGTTGGGAAAGCTGGGATGTTGTCGGATTGTGCGTGTGTGCTGGTTAAGTTTGGGCCACGTTGCCGCATCGTGGTGTGTTATAGTGTATGGTTTGGATATATGCTTTGTTTTTCCGGAAGGTTAGCCATGTTGGAAAAGCGTCGACGTTGTCAACTTGTGCCGGCCACGTTGTCGGCTCGTGCATGTGTTATAGTGTACGGGTTTTGTATATGTTTACACTGCCACCATTGTCCGTCGACGTGAAGAGGTGAATTGCGCATTGTTGCCAACTTGAGAAGTGTAATAGCGTTGGTCACGTTGTCAACTCGTGCATGTTTTATAGTGTATGGGTTCAGATATATACACTGCTACTGTCCGGATATCGTCGATGTGAAGAGATGAATTGCAGTGTTGCCAACTCGTGAACTGTAAATTTGAATGTGTGCTTTTGTGGTAAGTATATATATTGTAAAATACAAAAAATGTGCACATCATCGATGTGAAACTCTTGTTGACTGGCCATTGCGGTGTAATTGTTTTGATTGACACTTCACTTATAAAACATGCATGATAGAAGGAAAAAGGATAGTTGAAAAGAAATAACTAAGCAAATCAAAAAATTTACATATTTATATTGTTGCAAACAATCAAATGATATACAATATATATACAGAAAAAAAAATTACAAATACAATATATATACAGAAAAAAAAACATTATAAATAGACATAAATATTATAATTTAATGAAAAAAAAAAAAAAAATAGAAAATTCAGTTTATATTACATTTTATATACAATATATATATATATATATATATACAGAAAAAAATACGGATACAATATATATATACAGAAAATAAAACATTATATAAAAAAAAACATCTCTTTGTACATATTTAATGTGCACGACCATCTGTAACAGAAACAAAAACAATATTAGTGATGTATAATTGATACGTGTAGGATGGATTAGAATAATGTGTACTGTTACATACCTCAAAAATGCATGCGTGCATAAAATGGGTGTATTGGCCTGCTGAATGCATACACTCTACATTGCGGACATCCTGGTGGCGACCCCTCCAATGCCACGGTTTGGAACCAATTAATTATGCATAGATAGTGGTAAGTATGCCCACACATTAAGCCGAGGAGTCTCTGCCCCTCAGTATAATTTTCTTGGCACACACTACAAGATGTGTGCCCTAACATACCCTGAATGGGGCAGAGGTCTCCACGGCTCCATCGCCACGTCGGAAATCTACTTCTTAGAAGTAATCTCATCGTGGCGACTTCGCTATGCATCCTTGGTGGTTCCACCGTGTCGATGATATCGTAAAACACGCATGGCGCGTCTTCTGGAGGGGACTGTAAACGAGGATCGTGTCGCATATGCTGTTGCTGAGGTTGTGGTTGAGGCTGCTGAGGTTGTGGTTGCTGTTAAGGCTGTGGGGATTGCGGTTCTGGTCGTCGTTGATTTGTTGTACTGATCCATTGCGGACGTGGTTGCGGCTGTTCCTGTGGTTGTGGTGGTGGTGGTGGTGGTGATTGTGGCGGTGTGATTGTTATTTGCCGCGCTTGCGGACGAATATCACTGGTGAAAAGAAAAAAAATATAAAAATCATGTAAAAAAAACATGAAAGTATGTACACATAAGAAGAAGACTTGCATATTAAATGTGATGGTTGGTAATTGTTGTTGTTGATGCTCATTAACATTATTTTCATCATCATCATTATTATTGCTTTCGTCAAGCAGTATTGTATCACTGTCACTATCATCATCGCCATAAACCATCATCTCATCATTGCTGAAAAAAAGTACACTTTTAATACCAGATGTAAACGCAATAGTACAAGTGAACGTTAATAAAAATGGACTTACCGACTCGAGTTGTGTTGTGATACTGAAGGTCCCAATAAGGCCTGTCGTAACCTTTGGGAACTATAAAAAATAAACAGTAAGTCAGTCGAATGTTGTATTCTGTTTGTACTCGTTAAATAAAGAAAAATGTTGTAATTTACCTTCGAACTCGTCGCTGCTCCTCACAGACTCTTTTATATATTCTGTTATCACTTCCGCTCATTCTGTAAAACGTAACAAGAAAAATGTTCAAATATTAACGTAAAAATATAATAAGTACTTACATGCAACTTGAAAAATTATAATGAATGTGATAATAATTATTATGACAAAATGCTTATATATACGTATATGCTTGGTGGGAGTCTGCTATAGACAAAGTCCCCTTACCCTCAAAGTGTTCACACACACACACACACACACACACACACACACACACTACATCACACACGGCTTGCATCCTGTACGTAACAAAGCCACACACACACACACACACACACTAAATCACACACGGCTTGCATCCTGTACGTAACAAAGCCCCTCGCCCTCACAAAGTTCACACGCTGCGATAACATATGGCCAGTCAGCGAATAAAATTAACTGCACATGTGCATAGTGTGGGAAGGTCTCAGTGGGAGTCGATTACATCCTGTTATAAATATTAACCATTAATGTCTAATCGTCTACCTCACCTCTCCTACCAATTGAAAATTAAATGAAAGTAAATAAATAAATTTTATACTTGCAATACAAGTTTATTATTACCATGAGTTACTGCTCTGTGTATCTTAGTCTCTTCATGTTAGGACTGGTATCGTCATTGGTTAACGCACGTTTACACACACTGTAGTGTCCGTACGCGAGTGTAGTTACACCATCGTCCAGTACGTACCTCTTATCGTCATAAGGAGACAGGGAAAGTTTTGTTACACGTTGCGTGTACAGCTTATGACGGTCGCTTCGTATACACTCGGCAGAGGTGAAAACTGTACGACTATCGAAAAGACACTCGCTGTATAACTGATGACGTAACCTTTTTTTTATTGCCGTTCTTGGAACACCTTTCGCCACCTTTTTGTCGGTACAGTCGGACAACAGGAGCGAGTAACATTTAGCTCTGAGTCCGACGAATTCCCTGATGGGTTTCCCATTAGTTTCATCCTTGAACTTCCCCACGACTTTTTTGTTTTCGTCGCAATGACAAGGATGATCTGAGGGATAGTCCGACGTGTCGAAAAGGTGGATATCCTCTTTCATATCCAAGTACACATCGTCAGTCTGTATGCTGTAAAGTAAACTGTCGGTATCGGTCATTAATAATGTTAATCGTTGTCCGTACTTGCTGACAGCGTACCGATAATGAAAATCGTACATTATCAATTTACTGACATCAAGTACTGTGAAGCCAACATACACTGGACGGGAAAGGTATATAGTTCTGTTTCGTAAAGCCAATCCGACCAAGTCGTCGGTGTAGCGGATCATACGCTTTAGTCGTGGATTGGAAACAAGTTTCTGCAGCCGCCCTTTGGTAGAGACTAGTTGGAAGTCTATTCGTTTCCTTACGTTCTCCAGCGATTTACCATAGACAGCGTTGACCATCAGTTTGAAAAAATCTTTTTCAAAACTGTTGGTGGCTGCTGCTCTCTTTTGTGTATTGAAATCGATAAACGGTTTCATCCACGCTTTCTGTTTAAAACTCAACACCCTATGGATCGCTTTCAATTCTAGACCAAGGTTCAGATACAACTTTAAATTTCGAAAATGAAGAACGTATTTTTGCTTATCGTCCAAAGTCGTTAGCAACTTGGGGACGGACGATGAGGGCGTTTCTGATCCGTTATACCCTTTTGTATAGTGTAGTCGTGTGTGGAGTCGTCGAGAGTACGGTGAAAGTATGTCAGGATTGACGCAGGAACGCACAGGTGCTAGTGGATAATCTGAGTGAAGATCATGAAGTTCGGATGGATAGTGTAGGTCGACCTCAAGTATGTAGCCCATGTCACTGTCATCACTCAGAGTACGTACGTCCAGTGAGTCGATCTCGTTACGATCGAGCCATCTAAAGTCACCGTAAGGGAGTGGCTGTGACATGGCTGCACCGTAAAGGTTGTTGCAGTCGGTGTACAATATGAAAGAGGTCGGCTTTGAAGCATCATACTGATCAGCGATTAGCGGGTTGTTGGCCTTGGCATAGCGGTTGGGTACCATGCTAACACCACCGCGAACGGCTGATTCAATAAAAAGATGCTGATCTATATCCGTCAACAGTTCCAGTCGCACACCGGTCATCTTTAACATCGCGTGCCAAGCAACACCGGGCAGCGAGTAAAGATGAGCCGGATCAATCTGGTAGTACCGTATGGCCATCTCACGAAACGCCTCGAAGACGTCAGCCAGCAGCAGTACATCTGTTTTAAGATAAAGATCGTGATAATCACCCAGCTTGCGGATTCCGAAAGTCTGCCACACATTCTGTGCATGTGCGTAATCTTCGTCCAACACGGGTGATTCACTCAGCCTATTGAAAAAGTGTTCGCGTGCGGGCAGACATGTTTCGTCGAACTTCTCGCTACCCGTCATATAATCGTAAGGGTACACCCCCTTACGTAAGAATAGCTCGAAGTGTTCTTCGAAACATTGCTTTGTTAAAGCGAAATCCGCACCGCTCGCGCGCAAGTTTCCAACAAGTGTATCCAAGGACGTGTTCAAAAATTGTAACGTGTCTACGAAACGTAGGGCACCCAACGTGACTGATACGAAGCGTTCACTAGTGGTAGCGATACAAGTGAGAGTTTCATCATTGTATTTACCCAACCCTTGTATCAAGTGATGTGCGTCGTAACCTCGTAAGTTATGGAAAAAGACAGGAATATGTTGGGCGGACTTGGAGTTGAGGTTACATACGTTGTGAGCTGCGCCAAGGTATCGTCCAGTCAGATGACAATGGTTGCGCACCTTGTCGTCATCAGTCAGCGGTTTTTCGCAGAGATGGCATACGACAGCATTCGTGAAAGATAATACGTCACGATCACTCATAGTCATAGGGATATTGGTACGCATGATCCTGTACAGTTCATGCTCTTCATCGATTAGTCTATCTAAAAAGGTTTCTATCACGTTCACACCGCGATAAACGACCTGTGGTTTGAAAATGTTACCCTCGTGGTCGACTATGAGGTAGGAGAAACCTGAAGGAAGATGTAACGACTCTGTTGTGGTGGATGATGTGTGTGGAGGAGCATCGCAACGATGGCAAGGCACAATGAACGATTCAAAGTCTGCATATATAGCAAAAGGGACTTTATGACAGTACGTGTAATTTTTGAAGTACATAACCTTCTCCTTCTCTTTCGTTGGTAAACGAATTCTTTGTTCACCATACGGTGAACAACGAGGGACATGTTCACTAAGGAGTCGTTTTTCACAGAATCTGTGCAGACAGTAATTGCAATAGAAAGAACGTCCGTTGTGTTTGGTTAGTGAAGATAGTAAGCGGCTAATATTTTTTATTAAACAGTAATGTTTTTGGTCAGCGGTGGTGAGAAGTAATAGGTTAAAATGGTGTTGTCTGTCACTGAAAGGAGTTATTCTTAGCGGGTAAATTTCATTTTCTTCGTAACCAAAAACATTTATAGAAATGTCAGAATTGTCTCGTTCGAACTTCACAATATCGCATAGGCGGGTGGGATAAGTTATACCAGAAGTGATGATACTGTGAATATGTGATTTGTATTTGGATACACGCTCGCTGTCTCTGTGTTGCGGAAACAGTGCGGCCAACACTGACCATATAAAACACATTTGATCGCCTGTATTGTTTACATTGATGATGGATTTAGTACAAGACAATTCAGGAGGTGTACGGATGAAACTGGAGGCGGCCAGCGGTTGGTATCGTGAGAGAACGAGTTCTAACGAGATTATATGATCCAACGTCCAACCGCTACCCTCACGAGTGAATTTATAAATCGATTCGATGATTTTTTCGTACGAAGCTTCTAAACGTTCAGGCAATACGTTCTGATCAGCGATCAATGTCGTATGACATCGTCCATGAAAATAGCCTTCACTCGTCACTTCTTCGTCCTCGTTCGTGTCGGCATTTACAATGTACTTGACAAATCTCGCTTTTAGCGCTATATGCCACTTTATAGTAAGCAAACGTGTCAGTTCGTTTAGAATGTCCGTACGTAACATATCGTGAATTTCATCGAAAAAGGTAATGACATCGTTGACACATTCTTTTTCTTCCTCTACAAGAGGTGTGTAAACGTACGACACCAACGAGCCACGCAACGAATGTTTACGATCAACAGAAAACGTCTGCATTGTTAGAACAACGATAAAAGCAAAATCAATTACTTGCTCACTTGAAGAACATTAGAATACTGATACAAAGTTAGAAAATAAGTAACATTTTATAAGCAGTGCGTGAAAGTTAGCCTGCACGAGACTCGAAGGTGAACGCAGGCAGCGATCATCGCTCCACTTATACTATCTATGATGACTGCGTGCGCAGCTATTTGTTCCCACTACTGTGCTTTATTTCATACCGACCAATTGACGACAGCAATCCCCACTACGATTGCGCGCGCAGCTACCACTGAGGAAGTGAAATGCAGCGCAACAAACCAACATTCTTGCTTCAGACATGGACGTGCACACATATTCTTTTGCAAGCCGATTAAAAAGCTTTTATAACATCCATCGTCGAGGTAACATTAAATTTTACGTTCGTAAATTTCCAAATACGAACGTGAGATTTTTTGACGTAGCCAAAGCCGGGTTTATTTATGAAGGCGATGATGATGTCGTAAGATGCTGCAAGTGTAAAATACGAATTTATGGATTGGATGGTGGGTGATGATCCTGTCCAAGTCCATAAGGCGTCAATGCCTACATGTAGTTTCGTTCGTGAACACTTGTAGAAGTCGACGCACTCAAAAACGGCTCTTTTCAGAGCCGACAAACTCATGTACAAACATACCCGTTTGGGTAGTACTAGTAGTACTCTGTGTTAGTACTATACTAGTACTAGTAGTACTATATGTATTACTATTACTAGTACTACTACTAAATGTGTGTACACAATTCAATGTCTGACTGATGGCGCCAATGATAAAAAAATAAAACAAAAGATTTCATAAAAGTTATACCTATTAAATATCATGTTAATTTCGAAGCTGTATCACTTGCATCACAGATCGATGACACAATGGATGTCTATCGATACGACGATGGGAAACATTTCACACTAACAAAACCGTTACGAAGCGCGATACGCTCCAACTTGTGTTCTATGTATTTAGTGAAGAAAAAAAACGGTTTTGTGGTAACTACTGTACACGTTATAAGTTCGGTGTTGACAGATACCACGGACGTTGTTGGCGTCACATAAAGAAACGTAGCGGTTATCTGCCACCGATCGTGCTGTTGATGATAATCTCCGATCGTATACACAACAAATCACGATGGCTTCATTTTATCGAAGAGTGTGATCGAAACAATGTACCGATTGAACTCGTGGTTTATGAAAAGAATATGTTCAAGTGTACAGTACGTCACGCGTGGAATTTTATTTCACGTTTCCGTCCGATTCCTGAACTGTATCATGCCGTTCAACGTGTTCACGGCTTACATGATTCACACGGACAAATGAACTATGCGACTGTGTACACAGACATGCTCGCCTACGGAAGTTCAATCCCACACACTTCGTGTTGCATTGTCATTACAGAGCGCACTATTCCGATACGTACAGCGATTGAAATATATAGAAGCGCGATTATGATAGCGCCAAAGTGCGCAGTGGATCCTAGCTACAACGTAAGTTTTGACGTGCGCTGCCCACCATCTTCGTTACCGACACTAGCGAGAGGGAAACAGTTCACATTGGTGAACAACAAGGCGCAGGGATTGTTTTCAGTAGCCTTTCTGAAGGAAGCATTGCCTACACTCCACAAGTATTGTGAATACTTCGGTCTGCAGTATTCACATGAAAAAGGGTACACAGTGAAAGATCGACGTTTATACGAACAGTGGCAACGATGTACAGGTGCTATGGCAGACGAGTTTTGGTTGTAGAACTCGTATCTTATACACCTGCATATGGAGTCGAGAAGTCATCGTCCGATCACAGAACTCGAAGCTAAACACATGTGCGAGCATCTACCCGTAAACGATAACGTCATAGTCGCGGAAATGCACGAGTATCGTGCCAACGTTATACGCAGCGTCATGTTCAAAGACATGAATTCCGTCAAGACCGTAAGAGCGTTAGACATGAAACAACACACGCTCATGAGATATTACATCGGTATGAGTCTCGTGCGTAATGGATGTATGAAAATCAGTTTAGCGCATGTTTTAACGTACTTACGCAATCACAAGAAGAACGCGTTGTTTTTCCGTTCGGTCGAGATGATATAACTGGACGTGGAGTGGAAATCTTACTACAGTCACGCGATGGAAAGCAGACGTACCAGAACGGTACCGAGGAGAGTTACATTCAGCACTGAGTTAACGCTTTACCACGTTCCGACGTATTGTGAATCACGGTTCGTACGATATGAGAATGAAACGACAGGTGAAGAACATACAGCAGAGCGTTCGCAAGACTCTCGCGAAGGAGTTGCACAGACCGGTAAGAAGGAATTTTCCGAGACGTGCGGTGGAGTTAAAGGGACTTCACGACTTGTACCAAGCGGACCTGTTAGAGATGATACCGCACGCGAAGGTGAACAAGGGATTCAAGTACCTTATGACAATCATTAACGCGTTTTGCAAGTACGCGTACGCTGTTCCGTTGAAAACAAAAACGGGCGTAGAGGTCGCACGAGCTCTGGAACCGATTCTTCGTGCTAATAAAATGAAATATCTGCAGACAGACAACGGGAAAGAGTACTATAACAGTAGCGTACAAAAATTGCTGAGCAGATACGGTATCACACTCTATTCCACGTATAGTGAAAAAAAGGCCTCCATTGTGGGACGTTTTAACCGTACGTTGAAAACGCACATGTATCGCGCGTTCAGTGAACAAGGTCATTATCGTTGGTTGGATATGTTGCCGGAACTAGTCAACACGTACAACAACAGCGTGCACAGAACGATTGGAATGAAACCGTGTCAGGTGAAAGAATCCAACGAACGTACAGTGCTACAAAGGATTCGTGAGAACACAGCGAGGAGCATCGTTTATAAACGACCGAAATTCAAAGTAGGCGATCGTGTGCGTATAAGCAAACACAAAATGACATTCGCCAAAGGATACACACCAAATTGGACAAACGAGATATTTCTCGTTCATTCGGTGCGTACCGGCAGCGTACCCATTACCTATTCGCTAAAGGATCATACAGGAGAAGTGTTGAAAGGTGGTTTTTATGAACATGAAATCAGTAAATCGAACGTTGGTGACGTGTACTTGGTAGAAAAGATTGTACAACGTAAAGGCGATCGTGTAAAAGTCAGATGGTTAGGATTCGATGGTAAACACGATTCGTGGATACACAAGAAGAACTTGCTATAACAACTATTCGACTCATGGAAATAGAACCAGTATGGATCGATGCGTTATGATGACAACATGCACGCTGTGTACAGTGTAAAAGACATTGTGTCACATCCTGGTTACGATGAGTACATCGTGAACACGACTGCAAACGACGTTGAACGCATGCGTAGGATCTTGACAGTGCACGAGTACTGGCAACGGGTTATCAATCGTGTGAAGAGATTCCGTCTTAACGAAATAGTACCAAGTGGTACCGGATTCGATCACTACAAAGAATGTGTTTGGTCGGATCCGAACTGTGAAACGGGTCCGGACACTTGTGTATGCAAGTAATATAAAAGGTTGGTTCTGGGACAGCCACGCCCCCCTCGTTTGTTTATGTTTACATTTTTTTCACTCCCTCCACCCCCGTCTTCACCTACATAACCGCCGCGCGGTCACCGAACTCCGCTCGGTTTGTTTACATTTTTTCTCTCGCCACGCCCCCCACCCGTCCGTTTATGTTTACATTTTTCCTTCCTCCCCACCCCCGCCCTACCCCGCACCCGCCGCGGTCATCGAACTCCGCGTGTTTATGTTTACGTTTTTCGTGTCCCAGCTTCGCGTTGTTTACGTTTTTAGCTTCGCATTGTTTACGTTTTTTTCTCGCCGACGCGGCTATCACCACGTGCTCGTTGTTTTCCTCGGCCGATCGACGACACGCTGACCCAGTAACAAACGTAAACATAAACACTCGTTTCGACACGTAAACAAAGTAAAGCTGGGACGCGAAAAACGTAAACATAAACATTCGGAGTTCGGCGACCGCCGGAGCGAGTCTGTTTGTAAACAAATGTTTAGGAGAAGGGATAATGGCGTGATATATTCTTTTATTTTAGTTAATACGAGATTTTCGTTTAAGATGTCTGTAACGCGTGCTACACCCGCCCAGACTGTACTAGATTTTTTTGAAAACGAAGGTTTTGTTTTTATAACTAATTCAGATAATATTAAATGCAGCAAGTGCGGTTTTAAGACAAAAGTATATCTGACAATCGCGCATATCCAGTTCATGCATAAACTTTTATATCCGAAATGCAGAATGATTCGCGATAGGTATTATAAATTTGAAGATTACGCTAAATCGAAAGAGTGTATTACAAATTATCCAATCGCGGTGAAATGTGTTCGAGAAGCGCGGAAACAGATGGAAGCATCATTTGCGTTTCCTAGATGGCGAAAACGTTACCCGTCAGTCGAGAGACTGGTATCAGCGGGATTTTATTATACCGGAACAGAAGACGACGTAATATGTGTTGAATGCGGAATAGTACTTTGCGATTGGAAGGAGACTGACGATCCTTGGTTCGAACACGCGAAAGCTTCGCCAGACTGTATATTAATTAAATTGTATAAGAGACAGTGTGCGGAAAAATAGTAGTAAACAAGTTTTTTAAAATTATTATTTATCAAATATGATTTGGTCGTGTGCGTTAATTGTATCCTATAACGGTTTTATCAGTATTATTAGTTCGTAGGTTCGATCCCTCGCATTACCAAATCATATTTTTTTTTATTATTAATTAAAATATATAAGCACAATTTTCAGTTCCCGATTAAACAAATATTTATTCTCTGTCAGTAAATGGCTTGCGGTCTTAGCGGCAACACTGTGTTTTTACGAGCGCAGATTTTTCGTCAGATTTATTTTGTAAATAATGAATTTTCTGAGACAAATGTTACTCGCTAAATCAAAAGAGTGTATTGCTAATTATCAGAATGCGATAAAATGTGTTGAAGAAACAGAAGAAATGATGAAGTTGACATTTTATACATGGCCAAAACGTTCACCGTCAGCCGATAGACTCAGATCAGCGGGATTTTATTATACCGGAATTGAAGATGACGTAATGTGTGTGGAATGCAAAGCGGTTCTTTGTGAGTGGGAGGAGACTGACGATCCTTGGATTGAACATGCGAAAGCCTCGCCATATTGTTTATTAGTTAGAATATATAAAGAATTATTTTCTATCCCCACCTAACCGAATGTTTAGTATACGTTCAACTTTATTGCCAGTGTTCAGTTTGCAGTCTCTGTGAGAACATGTTAACGAAAGAATGGACGGTTGCAGTATAATCGACTTATTAAAACGCGAATTTTCAGAAGACGTATTAAGGTTATCAAATATTATTAAAGTAACGAGTTTAGACGATTTGGTGATAGATCATTTTCGAACGTGTCAACGGAAGGGGATATATGATTGTTTAAAAGAAATTATTTTTTATTGTGAAGTAAAGAAGTTATCTGAAGACGGGTGTTGTTGTAGTGATAAGTTTACTGACGTTATAGACGGCCCATGCCCGTGCGCTATTTTTGAAAGAAATAAAAGTAAATTACTGTGTTGTTTACAGTTGATTGAAAGTCATGATGATTCAGAAATTAAATTATTTTTTGTAGATAGATATCTTCGATTTTTAAAAACAAAATGACTGATAAATTTGAAAACAGTATTTCCGCATTTAATTGGCAAATATATTATTTCGGCCCGCCACTCGATGGAGAATTAAATTTTAATGAAATTTGTTGTTTGATAGTGAATGAATTTACACGAGCAAATGTTGTTAAAATTGAAAGGAATAAGCAGATTATTAAAATCAGTTTACCGATTACTTATACGTACGGTGCTGTATTGAAAAAATTAAAAAATTGTAGTCGTCAAACACTACTGAGTATCGATCATGAAGAAGAAGAAAAATTGTATAAAGTAAAATCAGTTCGTGCGTCACCAGTCGCTGTGAAGACGCCGGTTAAAAGACAATGTCAAAACAAGCGCTGTTGTGTGAAAGATTAATCAATCATTCGATAAATGAATTGTTAGAATCCGGTTTTGTTTTTAAACGATATTTAGACAGTGTTCAGTGTTCTTTGTGCGGGTTTCAGACAAGAGGAACTTTACCTATCGAACATATTCAGTTTATGCATAAATTATCGAATCCGAATTGCGAGATGGAGCAATGCATAATGTATAATTTCAATAATTATAGGAATGCGAAAAGATGTATTGCAGAGACTAAAAAAGTGATGCTATTATCATTTAAAAGTTGGCCTACACTCGAGCCTAATTTTAAAAAACTGGTTAACGCCGGATTTTATTATACAGGCGTTGGTAGTAAATTATCATGTATAGAGTGTAGAGTCATTTTAAACGGTTGGAAATGTTCTGATGATCCTTGGACTGTTCATGAAAAAGTATCACCACACTGTTTTTTGGTGAAAATTCACAAAGGTGAAGATTGTATGTAATTAATTATTATTATTAAAAAATAATAAAAAAAAGTATTGATGTATTTGTGTTTGTTGTTTTTTATTCATTTTCTTATAGTAGTTAGAACCGTCAACATATATATATAATGAGTGTAAGAGAGAATATCAGTAACGAATTACATAAACAAGTTAGAAAAAATTTTTTAACTCGTAGTGTTGAGCTCAAAGGTCTTGATGATTTATATCAAGCCGATCTTGTAGAAATGATTCCATATGCAAAGTTGAATAGAGGTTATAAGTATATATTAACGATGATAAATTGCTTCAGTAAATACGCATTCGCTGTTCCAATAAAAACAAAATCGTCTGAAAATGTTGCGCGAGTACTTAAAATTTTATTACAAAATAATAAAATGAATCATTTACAAACAGATAAAGGTAAAGAATGGTACAACGAACGTGTGCGTAATTTGTTGAAGCAATACAATATAAATCATTATTCTACACACTCAGATAAAAAAGCTTCTATTATCGAACGGTTCAATCGTACTTTGAAAAATAAAATGTGGAAATGGTTTACTACTAACGGTAAGTATACGTGGTTGAATGTCCTTCCTGATTTATTGAGAGACTACAATAATACTGTGCACAGAACGATTAAAATGAAACCTGTAGATGTAAACAAGAATAACGAAAAAGAAGTATTGTTACGAATAAATAAAAGAAAATTAACGTTCAATAAGAAACCTCCAAAATTTAAAATCGGTGATAGAGTAAGAATTAGCAAATATAAAAAGGTGTTTGCTAAAGGTTACCTTCCCAACTGGACAAACGAGTTATTTACTGTGTATAACGTTAAATCTACAGCGCCGAGAACGTATATTCTGAAGGACGATAAAGGTAATATATTAGAAGGTGGTTTTTATGAACAAGAAATAAGTAAAACAAAATTCGGTGACGTATATTTAATTGAAAAAATTTTAAAACGTAAAGGTGAGAAAGTACTTGTGCGTTGGTTGGGTTATGATAAATCACACGACAGTTGGATTAATAGAAATAATATTATATAATAACGTGTGTAAAAAAATAGACGTCAGTGATGAAGCTTAAACGACAGAAACATAAAATAAATATTCGCGATATTGATACGATTGTTTATAATTGTAGGGATCTGAAGAAAAAGAGAAAAAAACAGTAAATTATTACCAGATAATATTAGATGTTTAATTACAGGCTCATCAGACATGGGCAAGACTAATTTAATGCTTAATTTGTTATTCGATCCGAACGGATTATGCTTTGAAAATATGTGTTTTCAAAATCGTTGTATCAGCCTAAATACAAGTTTTTAAATAGAGTGTTTTCAAAAATACCGTTTATAGGTTATCATACGTTTACAGATAATGACGAGGTTATACATCCGAATGAAGCTAAACCTAATTCTGTAATAATTTTTGACGATATAGCTTGTGAACGGCAGTATAATATACGAAATTATTTTACAATGGGGAGACAATAATATTGATGTTTTTTATTTATGTCAGTCGTATAGTAAAATTCCAAAACAACTGATACGAGATAACGCAAATTTAATAGTTTTATTTCGACAAGATGAACTAAATTTAAAACATGTTTTCGCCGATCATGTTAACACGGATATGAGTTTTGATTGTTTTAAAGAAATTTGTAATAAAGCATGGATACGTGGTAAACATCATTTTTTAGTAATAGACAAAGAGAGTGATATGCGTCGCGGTCGTTATCGTATTGGATTCGATATTTATATAGATACATAAGGATTGATAAATTATTGTACAAGATGACGTCGCGAGCGAAACGTGAACAACTTGCGAAAGAGATCAAAGAAATTAGGAAAGATATTAGACGGAAACACGCTAATTTGACTCAAAGCGCTATCAGCGAACAACAGGAATTAGAGAAACAATTAGAACCGATAGTTCAACCTTTAAAAAAGTTAATAAATTTACGTGATGTGCTTTACGATACGGATGAAAAAATGGATGATGTAGAAACGCGTTTAAAAAAACATAAACGTCGCGGAAATAAAATAGAAGAACAAAAAGAAGTAGGAATTACACCGATTAAAATGAGAAAAATTGGATCGATAACTAGTACACCTGAAATGGATGTTAACGAAGGTGCTACGGAAATATATGAAACACCGCCGACATTACAAGAAGTACTATCAACATCTACTGGCCTTAGTAGAGCAAATTATTGGATTGATAACGCTGTTACAGGAAAATTACCTAGATTATATTTACGTAAATTGTTTAATGATAAAAATAAGGAAATCGATCATACTTATGGTGTTTATTTCGGAGACGATGATTCGATAAAGATAGGCAATTCGTCTATTAATTTCGAGGGCGATAATATTACTATCGATAATGTAACGTATGAAGGTACGCCTGGACTTTATGAACTTCTTTTTATGAAAATACCTGACGATTATATATTTTCAGAAGAGGATCTGCATACGTACGGTTTGATACTAAAAGCGACAAACGCCCATAAACAGAGTCACTCTGATCGAGTTAAGAGTAACAAAGGACATAAATATAATAATATAATTAAAAATCTGGTATCAGAGTCAACGTCTACTAAATCGAAACTGAAACGTATTGAAGGACGTGGTGTTTTATCGTTAACTAACGATGATAAGCCGAATTATGTATATTGGGATGATCCGAACGAGTTATGCGACAGATTACGTTTATTAATAGCATCTAAGAATACCGGTCATTCCGGTCATGAAAATGAAATCATATCAATTATCGAAGAATTGCGAGAAGCGAATATAATAAAATAACGTGTAGTAACGTCAATTTTGTCATTCACAAAATGAGTATCGATAAATTCGGACGCTACAATAGGCATATGCGGATAAACGTTGTTCGCGGTCTCACCGGTGAAGGTTTTCGTTTAACAGATGAAGGTGATTATGATATAGATAATAAGAGACTCTGTAATGTCGGCAACGCTGTTTCGGAAGAAGATGCTGTTAGTTTTAAAATTTTAAAAGAAAATTGTTTATATCAAACTGATAACCAGTACGACGTTGCTTTGAAAAATATAATTAATTTAGCCGATCCGAAATTACTTACTGACGCAGCGACTAAATCGTATGTAGATACAAAAATTCCGACCGTATCAAATGGAATTTGTAACTTCGAAGGTTATAGGTTAAATAACATAGGTTATCCATCGGTTCCGACAGATGCTGTAAGCAAACAGTGTATACTCGATACAGTTAATATAGTTCAACAGAGTTGAAGACAGATTAGGTAATTTTGTTAATATATTAAACAATCACGTGTATAATATATTATATGATGTTTATGTAAAAACAACGAAAGATAATCCTGTCAGAGATATAGAAGATTGGAAAAAAATATATATTTGTAAATTATTGTTTATCGCCGTCACAAATGCGTGTATATCAGAAGAGTGCAGAAGATGTCCGTCGCGGTCGAGGATTAATCGGAAATTTACTGAATAAAGCGGTCGATATATTACCTATCGAACTACATGTTCCTGGTTATCAATATTGTGGTCCGGGTACGAAATTAAGTAAACGATTACAGCGCGGAGATTCGGGTATTAATAAATTAGACGCGGCTTGTAAGGAACACGATATAATATACTCGAAATATCGAGATACTGAAAATCGTTCTAAGGCCGATCGTGAATTAGCGGAAAAAGCTTGGCAACGTGTAAAAGCACGAGACTCGTCTATCGGTGAAAAAGCTGCTGCTTGGGCGTTAACTAATATTATGAAAGCGAAAAGTAAATTTGGCAGCGGTATTAAAAAAAGAAAAAAAAAGAAAAAAATAAGCGAATTTCTAAATCAAAAAAAAGAAAAAGGAGGGGAAGGGGATTATACTTACGACCGTATAAAAAATCTGGTGGTGGTGGTGGTGGTGGGAATAAAAAAAAAAAACATCGAAAGAAATAAAGATTCCCTCACACGCTCTCACCAATAATGAATTGTTTTCCTACGCTAAACTCTTGAATATATCTAATTTGAGAGGTGTTTTTATGAAAGATACTTTACCGTTAAAAATTCAAAAAAATGAAACCGGTATTGTTAATTTAGATAGTATACGCGGGCCAGGTACGCATTGGGTATGTTACCGTAAACAAAATAAGACAATAAACTATTTCGATAGTTTTGGTAATTTAAGACCGCCAATTGAATTAGTTAGTTATTTTCAAACATCGGAGCAACAACCCGTCAATATAAACTATAATTATAAACGTTATCAACGATCAAATGCAGTTAATTGCGGACGTTTGTGTTTACAGTTTCTTAGTAATAATGTTTAGCTTAAACGGAGTAGGATCGTCGCTTAGTTGCGATATATTTCCTCCCATCGAACTCGAAAGAAATTGGGAACTCGGGTTGATTAATTTCATGACATACAATTCCATACCGAATGTTGAAGAAAATGTAAATAATATGTTTTATTTCGGTGACGATGGAGTGATTGAATTACCTACAGGCTCTTATGAAATCAAGGATATAAACACTTATATAAATCAAAAATTACCAAAAAGTAATAAAAGGAAAATTATTAAATTATTAATACGCGCTAATAATAATACTTTGAAAAGCGAAATCTATTCGAGTGAAACGATAGATTTCACTAAGCCGAATTCTTTGGCTTCTCTTCTCGGTATTCGCTAATACTGCCAAACTCGAACCGCTTATATGGCATTCATCACAGTCGACAATCAACATTGTAAAGACAGATGTTGTAAGACTTGTCTGTAGCGCTGTGGCTGGATCATTGAAGAACGGTCGAGAATCTCATATATTACACGAATTTTATCCGACAGTCGGACCGGGGTATAAATTAGTAGAATCACCAACAAACGTTATCTATTTGCCAGTGAATACAAATAGATTAGATAATATCACAATACGATTAGAAGATCAAGACGGAAAGTTAATAAATTTTAGAGAAGAAACGATTTCTTTACGATTACATATAAGAAAAAGACGAGATGAGGCTAATTTTTCCTTATGGGCAAAATAAAACAATAGTTAAGCCCGTAAATAGCGCCAGTAAAATACGGGATGCTAATCAGTTAACATCTCTTAATAGAAAATTTTTAAAATCGTTAGGGTATAAAGTACTTATTAATAATGAGTATATTGGACGTGTTAAGTAGCGCTGTCTATGATGACGATAGTATCATCGGACGTGCGTATCACACACACACTCCTTACGCATCTACTACATTAAATAATAATGATGAGATACGTATTCCTGTTCATCAACAAGATCATTATACACTTCCTTGTGAGAGTTATCTACATATCGAAGGTAAATTAATGGGTGAAAACAATCAGAAAAACGAAAATATTCGATTAATTAGTAACGGATTAGCGTTTTTATTCGATGAAATACGGTACGAAATATGTGCTACGGAAGTAGATCGTGTTAAAAATGTTGGTATCACATCAGTAATGAAGAATATTTTAACATTCAAACCCGGTGATATGAAGAAAATAACTAATGCAGGATGGACGGGAGATGTAAAAAGTTGCTTCACAACAGATTCAACGAATTTCGTGTTTTGTATTCCTTTAAAATTATTACTCGGTTTTGCCGAACAATATAAACGCATAATTTTAAATGTGAAACAAGAACTGATTTTAATACGATCATCGTCTGATAATAACGCCGTAGTTTTAAACGCTGTTGATAAATATAAATTACAATTAACAAAAATCAATTGGCGAATTCCTTATATTTATGTTAGCGATGAGTATAGACACAGATTATTGAGTATTGTTGATAGGGATACGCCAATAAAATTAGCGTTTCGTAGATGGGAGTTGCAAGAATACCCGACTTTACCAGAAACTAAACAGTTGACGTGGACAATAAAAACAGTAGCACAGACTGATAAACCGCGTTATATAATTGTAGGTTTTCAAACAGATAGAAAAAATAACATTGCAAAAAATGCCTCTCATTTTGATTTATGCGACTTGCATAATATTAAATTATATTTGAATTCGCAATACTATCCGTATGATAATTTAAACGGAAGTAAAGAAACGTTATACGAGATGTATAAAGAGTTTCAATCATCGTATTATGAAGGCAGCGAGAATGAACCTGTTCTGGACAGGACCGATTATTTATTATACGCGCCGATAATTGTTATTGACTGTTCTCATCAGAGCGACCTTTTAAAAACCGGTTCTGTCGATGTTCGTTTAGAAATAGAATCAACACAACATTTTCCGCCGAAAAGGACAGCATACTGCTTACTGATATCTGATAATTTGCTCGTATCTTTACCTTTATCGATAGAATGAATCGATTGTTAACATTATATTTATTCGCTTGTCATACACATTTTATAATCACTTGTAGTGTTAGCGCTTTATAATAATGATCGGTTTTATTGTTGATGTTCAATGTTTTTTCGACGACGCTAAAAATTATATTGTTAAAGAACTGTGTATACAAAGAATAGAAAATCACAACTGTGTCGGTGTGAGAGAACATTATTTGTTTTTACCACCATTCGATTATCGTTATTTATCAAAAAATAGAAAAAAACAAGTAGAGTGGCTGAAAAGATTTTTTCATGGTTTCAGCTGGAATTGTGGAATTCACAGCTATGACGAACTTCACAATATTTTAAACAGTATCGTTACTGAAGGTGGATATGTTTACACTAAAGGAGCAGAAAAGCAGAGACTCATCAAAAACATGTTCGACTACAGGTCGGTTGAAGTAATAGATCTTGAAGCTCTTAAGTGTCCATCATTAAGTGTTTTACAACAGCAGACTGTGGCACGTGTTGATTGCCCATATAAACATAATCTTGATCATTGTGCGCTAAATAATGTATTTCATATAGCAAATTGGATATTGAATAATAAAATTTAGAATGTTTTTTTTTAATGTATTTATTTTTTAATTTATTTTACATTTTGTTCCTTCACTATTATTAATCTATGTTCGACTACAAGTCGGTTGAAGTGTCCATCATTAAGCGCCTTAAAACAGCAGACTGTAACACGTGCCGATTGTCCGTAAAAAACATATTTTTTATATTTTTTTTCTTCACTATTACTATGTTAGAACATCACATTATTATTAATCCGGGAATCCATGATAAATACCAAGCCCATCATTGTCACGCACCAACACTGTGCGTTTACTCCAGTCGTTTAATCCCTCGTTATAACGAACCCAAGCTGTTAAGGCTCTATGCAATTCCGAACCGTATAATGTTCGATTATTGCGATCTCTGTATATTAATAGTATAGCTGTATGATAGCACACATCATTTATTATACTCTTACAACTTGTATTATATATGGTGTTCGCTATTATACTGTCGTCTGATTGCAAATGTACATAACATTCATGACGTTCGCAGTACATTCGATCTGTTAATAACAGTTGTTTTTCTATCCATTTAATAATTTTTTTACCGTCTGTACAGCTAATTTTAGAACTGGACAGACAGGCGTCGACACAAGCACAATTATTAATTTTAGATTCGTGACCGTGTGTTAATATATGATTCAAAATATAATCTCTATATAAATTTATAGAATCACATACACACCGTATTATAGATCGTATATTACCCGTATACAAACGCGATGTATACAAACGATCTACTATATTTTTTGATTTGTTTCTATACATAGCGCAACGACGGTCGCCTTCAGGAATTTTAAAATCTGTATTTTTATTATGACTTGGTCGACAAAATTTAATATCAAGGTAATGTTCTAACATAGCTATACACTCCCATGTATGACTTAGATATTTATAATCGACACGCACGCTTGGGTTGAACTCTTGCTCACGGTCCATTACCTGCACAAAGGAAAGGATTTTGTGAAAGTATTAAACACCAACACTAAATTTTTTATGTTATTTATTTATACATATATATAAAATGACAAAAAATTCTATAATTTTTTTATCAATTCTTTTATAAACGGTCTTATAGTCGAGCCTGGCCTGTCGACTATCGCTTTCAATTTCGCAATTTCTCCAGGTGTTAATCTTTTCGGCGAAAAAAACCATTTATTGAGAAGACGACTCTCCTCCTCCTGTTTTGATGACGTGTTCATTTCCATCAAAGACGCAAATAGAAGTAGACCAAAAACAGCTGTAAATGTGTTCTATGTAAAATCAAATACGTTTTAAAAATAACATAAAGTCTTATAACAAAAAACAAAATAATTTTTTTTGAATAGAGAAATGTAAAACATGTTATACTTTGTAATAATACATATATTAAAAATGATATAAAAAGAACACACTTATTTTACAGGTGGCCAAGAAAAAAACAAGAATTGTTATACACGTTTTGTGTAAAACATATTATTTTTATTATATATTAAAATTAAAAATTAAAATTTAATAAGCAACTGTAAATTATTTATATATACATACAATTAAAATTAAATACTTATTTATAATATATACATATTTACATACATCAATCAATCAACTAACAGACCAACCTTAAATTATTTTAATACGGCTTATACCGCGTCTTGTACGAGCCGTGTGCTACATCTTTAACATTTTTAATTTTGATTAAAGCCGATTTAAATAAATCGGTTGTTGCCACGAACAGCGGGTCTTGTGGTGACGATGCTAAAACAGTCACTTTCCGGGATACTTTTTGCCACCAGCTGTCGGAAGGTACATGTTTGATGTCAGCCGTCTGCGTTAATTTTACCTCGATCAAATATGGACCTTCCTCACCTGGTGTTTTGATCCATTTCTTCATGCCGTCTTTTAATATCTCAAACTTTTGTTCAAATTTAGTATTTTTTATTTTTTTTGATTTTTCAGATTTTTTAGATTTCGAAAAAGAATTAAAAATTTTATCAAAATCGTCTTCGCTATCTGATTGAGTATCGGTACTACTATCGCTGTTTTTATCGAGTTCAATCGTCTCGACCGATTTCTTTATACTAATTAATTCACGAAACAATTTAATACTATCATAATCTAAATTTTTGCTATTGAAAAGTTCATCAATCTGAGAATTAAAATAATCGATAATTTCCGCTAAGGTCATTTCTTTTTGTTTCCTACGGAAAATATCGATTTCTGACGGTTCATCATCAAATATATGCATGACCGCATTCTGAATAATTAAATATAAATTAATAATAATTGAAGGTTGGTCCAGTACAATCGCTTTCAAATTTTCTAATGCCTCCTCCCACAGCACTATTTTTACCAGCCCCGTTATGTAAAGACATTGAATCAGGTCTTTAATTGAAAAATACGTCGATGGGCCGGCGGATGCTGAAGGAGAAGTATTGGATGCTTCGCGTTCCATTACTAGAAACAGAAAAAAATAACAATTAATTTCTAACAACATTTAAAAAAAAAATAAATAATATTGTTAGAAAAAAAAGAAAATTTAGAAATCTGTTAAAAATTTTTCTATTTCTAGCAATAAGTTTTCATCATCATCATAGTTATCTGCAACGCTTGTTCCTCCTGTCGAACCAAAACCACAAGAGCCGCGAGCTGTTGAATCTAAACTCGCTAATTCTTGTAATTTTGGTTCAGCTATTTGTTCGCATATTAACTGCGCTATACGATCTCCTTTTCGAATGTAAAAAATTTCAGAAGAATGGTTAAATAAAATTACACCAACATTGCCGCGATAATCTCTATCAATAACGCCTGCGCCAACGGCGATATAGTGTTTTAACGCTAACCTAGAACGTGGTGCAATTCGTCCGTAACATTTCTCTGGAATTTTAACAGCCAAATCAGTTTTAACTAACGCATTGTCATGAGGAGCGATCATGCAATCATACGCGCTTCTGAGATCGAAACCCGCAGCATATGCGCTCATTTTGACTGGAGGATAAGCATTATCAGATAACTTGACAAAAAACAGAGTTGGAACTGCCATTATGCCTGCAACACAAAAAACAAATTATACTGCCTTCAGCGATGATAATATCTATATACAAAAACAATTACATTATCGGATAATATTAACATATATTAAAAAACAATTTTAAACAATTACTTACTGAATTGATGTATGAAGTTGTTGCACAAAAAAGAGAAGAACAAGCTGATAATATCTGTATAAAACAAAATAAAGTATTAGTTTTATAACTTAACATAACCACCAGTAGCGTTAGTGTTTTTTAATAAAAATAATCATTTACCAAAAGTGACGGCAGTCGATTGATAAAAACGTACGAAGGGAGACGAAACAAGCTGATAATATCTGTATAAAACAAAATAAAGTATTAATTTTTCAACTTAATATCTATCACTATCAACAGCGCTAATGTTTTTATATTAAATAAAAATATCCGCTTACCAAAAATAGTAGTAGTAGTAATAGTAATAGTAGTACAAAATAATAAGCAGATGATATCTGTATAAAAATAAAAAAAGTATTAATTTCACAACTTAACATTATCTATTTAAAATCTATCACCATCAACAATGTTAGTGTATACAAAAAATTGTCTCTTACCTGAGATAGCAGCAGTACAACACGTCGAGTCGAACGAAGAATTGTACATAGATCAGTAAAATCCAATTCACTTTATATACATTTTTTGAGAATACCAATTATGACCTCTGTACAGAGACTTGTTTACTGTTTTCCGTTATCAAGCCACTTCCATTTACGTAATTATACAAAAAAACTGTAATTAATAATCATGTGATATGCGCGTGAAACTTGCTATTTACAGATTGTAATGTCAAAACAACAAAAAAATAATATAAAGAAATAAAAATACTGTAAAAATAATAATAATTAGAACTTTGTATCCAGATTTTGTTTACTGTTTTCGTTATCAAGCTAATTCCATTTACGTAATTGTACAAACAACTGCAATTAATAATCATGTGACGTACACGTGAAACTTGTTATTTATAGGTTGTAATGTCAAAAAAAAAAAAATAATATGTAAGAATACTGTAGAGAGAATAATAAAACTCTGTACCCGGATTTCGTTACTGTTTCCGTTATCGAACCAATTATTTTAATAACTGTAATTAATAATCGTGTGATATACACGTGAAACTTGTTATTTACAGATTGTAATATAAAAAACAAAACAAAAAATAATATAATTAAGAGTACTGTCGATTAAACAACCCGGAATTATCGCAAATTGGTTTTTCCATTTATGTACAGCGCCAATTAACTGAAATGACGTAAATATTTTTTTTCTCAATTTGTATTTTACTGTTGTAGCCGCAAAACGTTTAAATACTATGATTTTATTCCTCTACATCAGTATGAAGACAAATTCATCAAATCCGTTACAGGACAGATAGAGAGATACAATCGCTTCACAACAAAATCAACGAATTTTGTGTACCTTCAAAACTATTACTCAGCTTTATTGAACAATACAAACGTACTAATTGTGAAACAAGAACTGATTTAATTCAGTTATAACAACAGCAACCTATAGGTATTGGAATTATTTCTTTTACTGTTAGACTAATTCAATAGTAAATACTTACTTTTTAAAAAATGAATGATTTTACTTTTTTTTAGATTCTAATGGACAAACACTCCCATTCAAAAAGAGATTGTCTGTGAGAACCGTTAATGACGCAAATACTTGCACACCTGAACCCGGACCTTCATCCAGACAAGATCCTCAACCTGGGTCGTCTTATATACAACATCCAAGTTATTCTTCCACATCATCATCATCATCATCATCATCATCATCATCTAATAATAATAATAATTTACGTTTAAAAAATAATAGATTAAAACATATAATTTTAGAAAATAAATGTATAGAAATAGAAAATGCATTTAAGGGTAATTTAAGAACGTATTTTTATAAAAATAATAATAACGTAATTAAAGACATATGCCTATTATTAATTTATTTAAAATTAGAAATATTAAACATTTTAAGTAATATGATTGTAATATATAACGCTATAAAATTCAATATTTTAGTTGAATGTACATACGTTAAAAATAATATTAATGAATATCAGGACAGAACATTTAAAACCAAAAATATTATTTTACTTCATAGTTTGTCTATACCATCTGAAATAGACAGTATGATAAACAGTATTTGTAATGAAGAAGACATATATGTACAAAAAGGCTCTGGATGGTCGTTACATTCAATTGACGGGATGTTGATTCGAATTAATCGTTTTAAGCCTTTAAGAGGTAGTTCGTATATTCCGCTTTCACCAAAACTGACTGCTAAAAAAAGCATAATTAATCCTAAAAATACAGATAATTATTGTTTTAAATGGGCGATTCTTTGTAAATTCGTAAACGGTTCACACCCGGAACGCATAAATTTTCGTTATAAGGATTTAGAAAATAAATTTACTTTTAATAATATCGATTTTCCTACTCCGTTAACACAAATAAAAATTTTCGAAAAAAATAACGTTTCGATTAACGTGTATGGTGTTGAAAACGATATCACAATTTACCCGTTAAAAGTATGCGATAATGAAAAATCAAACCATTTCGATCTTTTATTATTAAATAAAAATAATACGACCCATTATTGTTATATTAAAAATTTCACCAAATTAATTAGATCGCAAGTAACTAAAAGTTTTAATGATATCGAATTTTGTAAACGATGTCTAACCTACTTCACTGTTAAATCTAAAAAGTTAAAAATACATAAACGAAACTGAAAAAAAATACACCTACACGAGTGATAATGCCGACTGATAATTTAAAATTTCAAAATTTCCAATACCAATATAAACTTCCAATAGTAGTTTACGCGGATTTTGAATGTATATTAAAACCGATAAGTACTTGTTACCCTGATCGAAAATATTCTTTTACAGTCGCGAATGAACTACACGAAACTATGAGTTTTTGCGTTTATTTCGTTATAGAAAATTCAATTCCCGCTAATATTAAAAAACATTTGCCATCAGAACCGTTCTTATATACAGGTAAAAATGCTGCGGAAAAATTCATATCATATCTCGTTGAAAACATAAATTTATTAGGTTTGCTTCTTAATAATATTATACCGTTAAAAATGACAAAACAAGATAAAATCAAATATAAATTACTACACATTGCGAAATGTGTAAACGCGAATTCACGTTATTTTACAGACCCGTTAGAGATCATTGTCATATTACCGGCCGTTACCGTTCCGCATTATGTAATAATTGTAATCTGAGGAGACAAAATCAAAAATTTCTTCCCGTTTTTATTCACGCTATTTCAAATTATGATTCTCATTTTATCGTCCGCCAATTAGGGTATGATATTAGGCAAATAAATGTATCTATATAAATATCGAATCCAATACGATAACGACCGCGATGCATATCACTCTCTTTGTCTATTACTAAAAAATGATGTTTACCACGTATCCATGCTTTATTACAAATTTCTTTAAAACAATCAAAACTCATATCCGTGTTAACATGATCGGCGAAAACATGTTTTAAATTTAGTTCATCTTGTCGAAATAAAACTATTAAATTTGCGTTATCTCGTATCAGTTGTTTTGGAATTTTACTATACGACTGACATAAATAAAAAACATCAATATTATTATGTCTCCCCATTGTAAAATAATTTCGTATATTATACTGCCGTTCACAAGCTATATCGTCAAAAATTATTACAGAATTAGGTTTAGCTTCATTCGGATGTATAACCTCGTCATTATCTGTAAACGTATGATAACCTATAAACGGTATTTTTGAAAACACTATTTAAAAACTTGTATTTAGGCTGATACAACGATTTTGAAAACACATATTTTCAAAGCATAATCCGTTCGGATCGAATAACAAATTAAGCATTAAATTAGTCTTGCCCATGTCTGATGAGCCTGTAATTAAACATCTAATATTATCTGGTAATAATTTACTGTTTTTTTCTCTTTTTCTTCAGATCCCTACAATTATAAACAATCGTATCAATATCGCGAATATTTATTTTATGTTTCTGTCGTTTAAGCTTCATCACTGACGTCTATTTTTTTACACACGTTATTATATAATATTATTTCTATTAATCCAACTGTCGTGTGATTTATCATAACCCAACCAACGCACAAGTACTTTCTCACCTTTACGTTTTAAAATTTTTTCAATTAAATATACGTCACCGAATTTTGTTTTACTTATTTCTTGTTCATAAAAACCACCTTCTAATATATTACCTTTATCGTCCTTCAGAATATACGTTCTCGGCGCTGTAGATTTAACGTTATAAACAGTAAATAACTCGTTTGTCCAGTTGGGAAGGTAACCTTTAGCAAACACCTTTTTATATTTGCTAATTCTTACTCTATCACCGATTTTAAATTTTGGAGGTTTCTTATTGAACTTTAATTGTTTTCTTTTATTTATTCGTAACAATACTTCTTTTTCGTTATTCTTGTTTACATCTACAGGTTTCATTTTAATCGTTCTGTGCACAGTATTATTGTAGTCTCTCAATAAATCAGGAAGGACATTCAACCACGTATACTTACCGTTAGTAGTAAACCATTTCCACATTTTATTTTTCAAAGTACGATTGAACCGTTCGATAATAGAAGCTTTTTTATCTGAGTGTGTAGAATAATGATTTATATTGTATTGCTTCAACAAATTACGCACACGTTCGTTGTACCATTCTTTACCTTTATCTGTTTGTAAATGATTCATTTTATTATTTTGTAATAAAATTTTAAGTACTCGCGCAACATTTTCAGACGATTTTGTTTTTATTGGAACAGCGAATGCGTATTTACTGAAGCAATTTATCATCGTTAATATATACTTATAACCTCTATTCAACTTTGCATATGGAATCATTTCTACAAGATCGGCTTGATATAAATCATCAAGACCTTTGAGCTCAACACTACGAGTTAAAAAATTTTTTCTAACTTGTTTATGTAATTCGTTACTGATATTCTCTCTTACACTCATTATATATATATGTTGACGGTTCTAACTACGATAAGAAAATTAATAAAAAACAAACACAAATACATCAATACTTTTTTTTATTATTTTTTAATAATAATAATAATTAATTACATACAATCTTCACCTTTGTGAATTTTCACCAAAAAACAGTGTGGTGATACTTTTTCATGAACAGTCCAAGGATCATCAGAACATTTCCAACCGTTTAAAATGACTCTACACTCTATACATGATAATTTACTACCAACGCCTGTATAATAAAATCCGGCGTTAACCAGTTTTTTAAAATTAGGCTCGAGTGTAGGCCAACTTTTAAATGATAATAGCATCACTTTTTTAGTCTCTGCAATACATCTTTTCGCATTCCTATAATTATTGAAATTATACATTATGCATTGCTCCATCTCGCAATTCGGATTCGATAATTTATGCATAAACTGAATATGTTCGATAGGTAAAGTTCCTCTTGTCTGAAACCCGCACAAAGAACACTGAACACTGTCTAAATATCGTTTAAAAACAAAACCGGATTCTAACAATTCATTTATCGAATGATTGATTAATCTTTCACACAACAGCGCTTGTTTTGACATTGTCTTTTAACCGGCGTCTTCACAGCGACTGGTGACGCACGAACTGATTTTACTTTATACAATTTTTCTTCTTCTTCATGATCGATACTCAGTAGTGTTTGACGACTACAATTTTTTAATTTTTTCAATACAGCACCGTACGTATAAGTAATCGGTAAACTGATTTTAATAATCTGCTTATTCCTTTCAATTTTAACAACATTTGCTCGTGTAAATTCATTCACTATCAAACAACAAATTTCATTAAATTTAATTCTCCATCGAGTGGCGGGCCGAAATAATATATTTGCCAATTAAATGCGGAAATACTGTTTTCAAATTTATCAGTCATTTTGTTTTTAAAAATCGAAGATATCTATCCACAAAAAATAATTTAATTTCTGAATCATCATGACTTTCAATCAACTGTAAACAACACAGTAATTTACTTTTATTTCTTTCAAAAATAGCGCACGGGCATGGGCCGTCTATAACGTCAGTAAACTTATCACTACAACAACACCCGTCTTCAGATAACTTCTTTACTTCACAATAAAAAATAATTTCTTTTAAACAATCATATATCCCCTTCAGTTGACACGTTCGAAAATGATCTATCCTTCATGAAGTGTTTAACTTTGGGCGACGCTGTAAATTTTCCTAATTGATTTTTGTCTGGTGAAGCAATAAACACACTCCCTCACTCAGTAGTAAAATAGACCGCAACAAGTTCATCGACTTTTCTGAATATTTTACACACAATAATTACAAATCGGAAAATCAGATTGGTACTCTGATTTTGTTTCCTCAAATGTCTCAGGAAAGGTGTTCTTGTATCGGTGGGAATGTAATTCTATACTCTAAGACAGAGAGTAAATCAATCGATATCGACTGTCTACATAGAGATGACTTTTTCAAATATATATACATTAAAGGCGGAATACCTTTCAAAATTGGTGGTGTACACAGGGGATATAGGTGTGCAATCGTCATAACTGTTACAACAGAACACGTAGACGGGACCTTCAAAATCTGTCAAAATGATGATATCGAGGTAGAAGAAAACACCCAAAATGATGATATCGAGATAGAAGAAAACACCGGCGACGCTAACGAAAATAATGATGGAGTGGACATAACACAAGCGTCTGACGATAAAGTGGAATTGAATGACGACCCAGAGACTAACATCAGTACGTGGGACAGAAATTGATATTGTTATTGTATGTAAAATGTTATTGTTTCATGACTAACTGGTCTGTTTGTTTTTTTGTTAACAGGTAGTATCAAGCGTGGACGTAGAGCGGTCATCACAAGAGCAAAACATTCAAAATTTGTATCAACCTACGCAAAGAAATTACTCACAAGATCAAAACGTTCAAAATTTGTATCAAAGAAATTACGAAGTTTCAAAAAGTGTTTGTAAACCTAGAATAATAAATTAATTTTTGTTGAAAAAAATATTTTACATATTTTTTATTATCCATATCCTGATTTACAAATGTAAAATATTTGGTGAAAATCGACCGCACATCATTTTAGTTTTATTTCAAGTTTTCAACTGTTTTCCAGTGAACATGAGTTCAACTCATGAAGTGTTTAACCTGACGTTGACCAGGCGACACTTTTGTGTGTAACTTGGTGACGTTATGTGAGACCAACGAATCCCAAGTAATATTTTGTGAACCATGTTTTGTGTTTGACGTTGACCAGGCGACACTTTTATTTGGTTCAACCATTTACAAAATAAAAATATTTTTGTTGTGAGATAAAATGACTGTAACTGTGATGTTACAAAATAAAAATATTTTGTGAACCATGAATAGTAAAATATTTCTCACTGAAAGTGTAGAGAGTTCAAGTCATCACTTTTTATTTTGTGAACATGAACTACTGTTTTAAATTATTATTTGTGAAGTTTCAAGTCAGATCACCAAGTTTTCAATTACGAACCACTGTGATTAATCACTGTTTTGAATGTTCAAGTTGACCAATATTTGTGTTCGTGTTTAAACTGTGAAGTCTGCAGTTCGGCAATTGTCGACATTCCACCAAGTTTTTGAATTCATGTCTGCACAACATATTCTTACACTTTTATTTTGTGAACCACTGTTGCGTTCGAGCACTGTTTTTACCACTTTTGATCAAATATTTTATAGGTGAGATGTGTTATAAAGAAATTCAAAGCAAGTCTGTTTTATATTTTTAAATAATAAATCTATTTATTCATATATATTTACAATTTACTATTACTTCTCAATTTTTTCTTGTATTCTTCATTTGGTTCTTGTGTGTTGTGACGTTTTCCTCTATGCATCTTATCCGATTCTACAACGAGACGATCCCAAGCGTTTGCCAAGTCCCAGACTGACATCCATTCACCTTTAACAAAGAAATAAAACAAATAAAAAATAGCATTTTATAGTCATAATACCGTTTGAAGGGACACCAGTAACCTAAATGATAACTCACCTTCACTGTCCAGCGACGAACGACGGTTGATAGCACTTTCTAGAGATGAATGTATACTATCACTGTCCAGCGACGAACGACGGTTGATAGCACTGTCCAGCGACGAACGTATACTATCACTGTCCAGAGACGAACGACGGTTGATAGCACTGTCCAGCGACGAACGTATACTATCACTGTCCAGAGACGAACGACGGTTGATAGCACTGTCCAGCGACGAACGTATACTATCACTGTCCAGCGACGAACGACGGCTGATAGCACTTTCTAGAGATGAATGTATACTATCACTGTCCAGCGACGAACGACGGTTGATAACACTTTCTAGAGATGAATGTATACTATCACTGTCCAGCGACGAACGACGGTTGATAACACTTTCTAGAGATGAATGTATACTATCACTGTCCAGCGACGAACGACGGTGGATAGCACCACTTTCCAGAGATGAAAGACGACTGATTACACTATTCCTTTCGGGTTCGCTTTCTACGCCTATTAGAAACAAACAACAAACAATTTTTAGATCGTGATGGGAGAGGTGGTAAACATACACATAGTACAATTCCGCAACTAACCGATATCTGCTTCGTCTGTTTCTTCATCATCAATGTCAGCAGATGGCCACGACAAATAAGTATCTGTAACAGAAATGTAATATGTCAAAATAGAAAACATGTTATAATGAAACAAATATTTTTCTTTACCTTTTTGTACAATTACGTACCTTGTATTGACGTGGTGATATCACTCTCCTTGTTACTGTTGTTGTGGTGATTTTTAGGATTTAAGAGAAAGCAATTATTCTGTCCTGTTGACATTATATTATAATTGATGTTTTCTGGACAATATACGACGACACATTTGTTTATTACACCTCGCCGGTAACATGTAACGAGTTCATAGTTAAACCGTTTTAACACTTCTCTTTCTATTTCCACATTAAAGAGGTTAGTTGGTACAAGGATATTGCGTCGATTTTCCCACGACTTTGTTATTGTATCGACAATATCTTCAATTTCTTTTTTGTCGTGTTGCAATTCTTCACAAATTTCAAATGTACTATATTCTTTATATTTTTCTATATCTTTTACCACTAAAACAATAGCACACGACAATGTGTTGCTATCGAGTATGTACTCAGAGGGACCTTTAATATACACATATTTTAACACGTCATCATCGGCATGGCATTCAGTATTTATAATTTTATTATACTTTCTAATGTCCAATGTTGCGCTTAAAGTTTTTATATTGGGAAATACGATCAGGTTACCTACATTATTTTCAACTTTCATTCTGATCGATTTCATGGGTTTATTATAGAAATAGACTTTAGGAAAGTATCGTTTCTCTTCGTGTAAATTTAATCTCTTCAATATACTGTCAATCATATTTCCAAATTCATTTTCGATTTGAAAATTATCGGTATATCTAGCATTTAATATGTTTATTTTTAAATTCGTCCAAATCCATGTAATATCATTAAAATGTAATTTACCTAAATTTATACAGCGTAATCCATTAGAACCAAATAGATTTATTCCAAGGTGCGGTGTACCAACCTGTCTAACATATCCACTCTTTATACTATTTAAAAACAATACTTTTTCCATTTTAATAATACACCACCGAAATACACTAACTGGAAAGTTACAATAATAACGCACAACACACTATTACGAACGTCTACTGTCAAATGACTTGATGTAACTACCGTACATTTTTATATAATCTTGGTGATAATTTCCTGTAATGCCTCTCCACTAGTCACAATATAAAAAATATCATACGTAATCTATACATAACTTGTACCTGATACTGTCTTTATGATTTTTAAAAGATAATAAATATTACTTGTGAATTGCTATTATGTTAGAGTTATATACGGTATGACTAACAAATGGATTCGGTCTTACAGTGATTCATAGATCGACAAATGAATGTAATATTGGAGGTCGTAATGGACAGATAATTCCGTCTAAAAGTTATTTTACCTTTCATTTTATACTTTGTTCTGATATCTAATTCATATTTTGTTTCATAATGTGATTTATATTTTAATTTATTTATATATCTATAGTTGTATTAACTTGTAGGTCGATTATATAGATGAAGTGTAAATTCTCTAAAGATACTGTACAAATATTTCCACGTGGTGACTACGATAAGATAATTGGTAGTATATTAATGGGTCTCGTTTATTGAATTGTACAGTTTCAGTAGTAACTGACATTCTTGCTGTACGTTCAGTATCAGTGCAATTACCAGTGTACTAAATTCAGTGTAGTTGTTGTTGTTCAGTTTTGGATATCATTCAAAGGTAGATAATGTATACATCTAGTGTAGAGAAAGTATTTAATAACGATCTAATTACAACAATGATATTTGACAGAATTAAAAGTATGCGAGATGTGTATGCGTTACACTTAACATTAAAAAAATCAAAGTCGATCAATTATAGTGATGATTTTCTTGAAAAATATATAAAAAGTCGACCAAGTCTATTGAAAGAGTTTTGGGCACAATACAATAATGTCTATAGATCATACGTGTACATAGATGCAGATACAACAGAGATTTACAATGCTAGTAGTCTGAATTGGTCTCGGGCAGTCGATTGGCAGAATAATAACTCTATACCGGTTGTGAGTCCTGAATTGTTTGTTGAATGTACACGACATTTGAATGTATTTACACGACATTTGAATTTATGGTCTACTCTGAACTATTCGTTGGTTCCGATAAACATACACAGAAATCCAGAGTTAAAAGGTGAGATCTATTGGGGCTTGTACACACCACACATGGAATATGATAGAGAATCAATGATACAATATCAATTCAATATAGTTTGGAGCAAAGTGAATTATAAAAAACTTCTTTTACGTACAACGGATATTAGCTTTTTTATAGCAGTGCAAGAGAAAATAGATTGGACCAGTTTGAGCAGAACACAGATTCCATGGGACATAGAGTTTCTTTTTACGTTTAAAAACTTTATAAAGTGGAATCTCATTGATTATGACTATCTACCAAATATAGTATTTTATGCTGGATTTGAAGACGTATTAATAGCGGACAAGTGTATGTTTACACGATATATTGGACCGCCTGACGATTATATGAATAGCTGTATAAAAGATGAATGTAGCGTAACTAGTTTATATATATACAATTATCACATAAAAAAACTTAATGCAAAAGTGCGCGGCGAAATAGATGAATTCCCAAAATATTACATTCCGTTACGGTGTGCAGAGAATATGATAATCATGAACGAGTCTGTCGAATATAAAGACTGTGAACAGTATTCGGAGTTGTTTCCATATATTGATTGGGAGGAAAGGTTAAAACATAAATTTTTCGACAGAGAGAGGTACATTACATTACGAGATTTTTTTAGCAGAAAACACTGGGAAATCATTAGCAGTGATCATGTGATAATGAATTCGTTCAACATTGAAGAGTTGTGGACGCTTAAAGAATACATAGATTGGAGCCGAGCATCCCAGGTGTTGTATCCAACTATACAATTGATAGAACGTTTTCGCAATTATTTAGATTTTCGAGTAATGTCGACCATGGGTATGACTTACGTAACAAGGGCATTATATATGAAATATTTATGTAAAAAACCACAACCCGACGTATACAATGTTGTAATTGATCCTGGTTGGTTTTGTAATATGTATATTAGTAATAATAACTAACAATATAACACCCAATAATAGTAAAGACTGTAGTATAGTGTCTTGTGTTTCAGTGTGTGCGGTACAATGGAAACGCTCTGTGCTCTCATCAAAGAAAGCAATGAAGACAAGATACACCAGTTTTGGTCGAATTATGTTTTAGATTATTTAAAGATCGACCCGTTAGCGGCGTTTTTCCCATGGAACGAAAAAAAATATTATGATAAATTACAAGATTCCGCATACATAATATTGTATCGAGAATATATTAATTTTGAATATATCGACGTAAATGTATATATGTTGAATGAAAAGTTGTTGGACGCCATAAAAGACAAACTTGACTGGACCGACATTTCGGCGTGTATGTATCTGAAGAAGTCTACGGATTTCTATAAAAAGTATAAAGATTACATCAATTGGGACGTGTTAAAGTACAAAGACGTACCATTGAACCTGTACAGTGAACCGGCAATTTGTGATTATATAAATTGGAAAGAGTATACGCCGTATATACCAATGTACAGCGATGTCCTACTCGAACATCGCAATAGAATCGAATGGGAGGATTTGGATTACACGACTCTGATGAACTCAACAACAGATATAAATTTCTTTAAAGAAATTGAAGAATATATATATTGGCCGGAGTTGTGTAAAGTTCGATGTCCCTTCGACAGAGATTTTCTATTAGAATTCAAAGAACGTATATTGTGGGATGAAATAAATTACGATTATATACCGAATACGGTTTTCACGGATACGAGATTTGAAGGGAAGCTTGTACTGGACAAATGTAAATACGACGTTATGAAAAGAACAATACTCAACCATCCTGTACATATGAAGTATGTATATAATTATCAAATTAAAAGAAATAATAATAGTGAATTGTATAGGAGTATCGATTATATATCTATGTGTGAAATGTTTGAAGATCGTTCATTGTTTCATTTAGTAGACCGGAAAGCCTGGTCTAAGAAAGATGCGTATAGATATTTTCCTTTTTGTGATATACATATGGAAGATTACAACAGATTATTTCATAGAGAGTATTATATAATATTGAAAAATGAGATCGACTTTCTAGACGTTATGAAGGATCCCCGCATTGTAAACGCATTTACGGTGGACCAGTTGCGTATACTCGAGAACATTTTACCTTGGACCTACGTCTCACAGAACCTACATTTAAATATGAAGATAGTAAAAGCGTTAGGACGCAACTTACGATGGGATCACGTTACGTATATATCACTACCATATGCGATACAAACTATGGTTGTACACCAATTTAATGCATTTAAATTGTCTAGACATATGCAAAACGATTATTGGTTTCAAGAAGAGTACATCAATATATTCAAATGGAAATTTCTAGATAACTGGAAGCCACCAGGTTCACCTCGATTGATGGAACTGTTCAAGAACTATATAGACTGGAACGATGTACGTAGCGGCCCCATATGGCTTCTCGTTAAATTTAAAGACTATATAAACTGGGAATATTTTAACTTCAGTAAAGAAAACTTGCACGACGAACGTCTATATTTAGAGTGTGGAAATTATTTGAATAAAAAGAGACTAACACAATCGTTTGTTGTACAGAACAGTAGTTCTGTAAAAATATTAACAAAATATAAACAATATTTTATATTGGATATATTGAAGAAAGAACGATGTCATCAGATATGGACTGGTGGACGAATGCAATATTGGACGACGCCCGAGATGTTGACTATGGGACTCAGTGATGACGAGATCAAGGCATATAAGAGAATTGAAGGTAAGTCAACTACGTTGATACTAACACCACAACACCTAATGTTAATGTATTGGTTTTGTACAATCTGTTCTGTTCTTTCTTTCAGTACTCAAAAGAAAATATCGCCACACAGTTCAACGACTGGCTGAAATTAAACGGGAATTATCGTTTACAAACTTTCAATTGGCGATTCCAAATGGTAAGTAACTGACCCACCCACCTCCCTCAACTATCTCCACTTATGCATTGTAAGAAACATTAGAGTAAAATGTTTTTGATTGTCTGTTATAGAATTTGAAGATCGTCCGAAACGAAGTCGACGAGACAAGAACAAGAAAAGTGATGACGACGGCGACGACAAGTCAACTGGTTCAACGTATAGTGACAGTGACAGCAATAGTGATAGTGACAGTGACAGTACTAGCAATAGTGATAGTGAGAGATATACTGTTCGTTTAATGAAACAAATCGCAGCGAGTTTTGATAAATGCTAAATAAAATGATGGTCTAGTATGTTAAATTCTCGTTATTTTTTTTTGTAAATACCCTCGACCACAATATCATATCAATTGAATACTACAGTGATTGCTTTATTTTTTTTGTTTCAGAAAAACAAGAAAAAATGCAAATGAACACAAAAGCATTAGAATTAGTACAAAAATCATATAATGAAACAGAAGAATTTTGGTTAAATATTAATTTAAACCATACGACGATTGATGAATTAGCTGTATTTTTTCCATGGAAAAACAAAAAATTCTATAAAAAATTACAAGACAGACACTACATAATTTTATATAAAGAATATATCGATTTTCGATATATTGATTATAATCTTTACATTAACGACGAAGAATTGTTGGACGTAATAAAGGACAAAGTCGATTGGGGTTGGATTTCAAAACACATGCTGTTAAAACGTTCCAATGACACGTACAAAAAGTACAGAGAATATGTTCATTGGGAAAAACTAGATTATAGGCGGGTACCATTAAACCTCTATCAGGAAACTGATCTCCACGATTATATAGACTGGGTACAATATACGCAATGTATATTGTTAAACGACAAGATAATGTTGACTTGTTGTGACAAACTCGATTGGCAACATTTAAATTATACTGCTCTGTTAGAGAAAACCACAGACATAATATTCTAAAATAGAAAAATATATAAATTGGCAAGAACTGAGTAAAAGCAAATGTCCGTTTGAAAAACGATTTTTGCGTACGTTCAAGAAACAAATACAGTGGGATGTAATAGATTACGATTATATACCCAATTCGGCGTTCGAAGATGAAACGTTGCAGGACGTACTCATAGCCGACAAGTGTAAACACGACAGACTAAAGGAGAAGCATCCACCGATTATATTAAAATATTTATACAATTATGAGATTAAAAAATTAAATGCCGACGGAGAATGTCCTTTGTACATATCTATAGATGACATGCTACAGAGTCCGGAACTATTCACCATAATACCTGCCGAATTGTGGTGTCAAAAAGACGCATACAGATATTACAAAGTCTGTGGTGAATTTCTACAGATGAATTGTTTTGGCAGTAGATTATTTCATAAAGAATATTATTATAAATTGAAAGATGTGATCGATTGGGAAGACGTTAGCGGCGATGCTCAGTGTATAAACACGTTCACCTGGAACGAGTTAAAGACACTCGAATCATATGTGCTGTGGAACAAAGTTACTTTTTCCATGGACATAACTATGAATATAGTAGAGGCGATAGGCTATAGACTGGACTGGGATATAATGCTTATAAAATTTAAGTAGAGGGAAAGTGGTGATTCTACCCACGATGAGGGGGGTAGAGGACATGATTTATGGCTCTGACGTCACCGATTCATGTCGTCATTGGCTCTGACGTCACAGATTCATGACATCACAGATCCCTCTACCCCCCTCATCGTGGGTAGAATCACCACCGTGGTAGAGGGAATGCGACGAGGCGTTGACGGGTTCCGAAATTCGGCATTGAGCAAGGTGATGGGTACCGTTACACGAAAAGTTTGGGTTACTTGACGGTTCCCGAAATTTGGTGGAGAGACCGGTCTCACCGGGATGTGAACCCGGTTCGCAAAACCGACATGCTAACCGTTACACCAAGAGACCGTTGTTGTTTTATCGTACTTTATTTTATTTAAAAATAATGTTATTATATCAATCATATATAGAAAAACATAGATACAAATCTAATTATAGGAAATAATGATGTTATATCTCTCATATGTAGTATACCACTGATTTGCAAGTATTTATATTGTGCATATCCTTGAACTTGAACGTGCGATCCTTTGTGAGGTATTACATTGACCGTAGGGTAAAAATAACTTGAACAGGATGTGCTTAACCTTGAGTGTGTGTAGTTTAACATCTGTTGTAGAGTATAAAAGACGCGTTCATGCTATGCAACTATATCAGTTACTTGTCGCACTGAAGGGGAAGGTATGTTATATTTATGTTACCTTTGTGAATTTAAATAATATTTGTTTTAATACATATTTCAGGTTGAATAATTTTAAATCAATGTTATTATAAAACAGATGAATATGTAATCGTTATTCTAACAGTAGACGTATGTGTCTTATAGAGAAAATTCACTTTACAATGTGATATGAAATGTAAATGTATAATCATATAATATTGCATATGTTTGTCTGAGGATGTTATTATATTACAGAATTTGATTGTATGTAGACACTTCTCACTGAAATATTTTAAGTGTATGAATATATTTGTTCCAATCTCATCGGTATGCACACACTCTGAAAACTGGTTTTTTGAAGCCAGCTGAACTCTATACGACTTGCGGTGGGTGTGTGTGTCTGTACGGCACTAAAAACAGGTTTTTTGTAACGAAACGCATGAGGTCTGTGACGGGTCACTGTTACGTCGCGTGTGATGGCGTGCATAATAATTATTCTACAAAGTGTATTTGTTTTTTGTGTATACTTATAATCGTTGTATATGTTTGTAGTGAAGGGTGCCGTTTATAAAAAAAGGGTTTGGTTGAAATTATAGTAAGTAAATTATTTTTTATTATTGTGTAACAATGTATGTACTGAAAGCGCACGGTAGGAATTATATTATGGTCTTGGTTCATAGAATTGTTTTATGTGTCACAATTTATGTGTTGAAAGCGTACGGTAGGAATTACATTATTGTATTTGTTTAAAAGGTACAATAACAAATACGATATATATTTCATATATTTTTTTAATAACATCGAAAGATTTTTACACATAAGACAATTGGTAATTACTATACATTACCACAAAAATATATTTTATAATTGTGTACAGTATATATTGTTAGTAAATCTGTTTTAGCCTGTGATTTAAAAACAATCAAGGACATATGACGTAATTAATGGTTCAAGGACGTCAGGAATGTGCAGATCGGCAATAAACAGATGACGTAGACTTCGCGGACCGGCAGCCCTAGGCGCTGAGTCGATATCTCCGTTGACTTCGGTACTAGTTCGAGACGTCGCATACGGGTGACCGTCGGGGGGGAAGCGGCTTCGCCGCCGGCAAGTAATCAGCTGCGTAGTTGGTCGCTTCTCTCGGCACCTCGTGGGGAGAGCAGAACGACAATATATGTTTGCTACCGAGCTCGTTTGACGGGTATAAGAGAGGCGAGCTCACCTCTCCTTTTATACATATTACATTTTACACCACACGCATGACCAGTATATACTATAACAATCTTATTATTCGTAAATATAGACGCTTGCTTTGTTCACATAGGTACCATGAATACTGCAACTACGAGTTCGACTATCACCGGAGTACCTGTGGTCGACTTAGACGACGAGGCTACATTGTTGCCAGGCATGGAGGAGTCGGACCAGTGTGGACAGTACCCGTTGACACAGCAGACGCCTCCAATCAGAACAACATTCAAGATATCGAAACCGGCAAAGAAGAAGACGTTGAAGCGAGTACACCAACAACTTCTACCACCAAATACCATCCCGTGTCCGTTGAAGAAGCAGGCCCGTCTAGCAGAGGAGGAGGAGATCAACCAGACCCGCAACTTTCTCAAACAACTATCCTTGACTTCTATAGACGCGGAGATGTGGCGGACGTTCGGAGTCCATTATGCGACACTGAACGTCCCGTGGATGGAGGTGGTAAATGCTGTTTCCGGTGCCTTCCCGGCTCTCCTCACACATCAACTCACGAACTCGCTGCCCATATACACGCAACCGTTAGCCGAAGTATGCGAGCTTTCGTCATACAGGATATCATTACCCCCGGGAGCGGCAGCGACGGTGAGCAGCTTGTACAACGCCTGGAAGCGGCAGTGGGAGCGTACAGAAATACCGGAGGTAAACACCGTAAGGACACAGCATTTATCGCCAGCTACCACGACATCCCCGGCATGCCACACATCCACGTCTACCACTCCTGCTCCTACACCAAAAGTTGGTGTAGTTGCGCCATTCTGCGCAACTTCTCTATATGTCCACAATATAGAAGAAACCATAGGTCATGCGACCTACACGTCCTCGACTGGGTTAAAATCCTCCAGTATCTATTGGGAACAGGACGAAAGTTCGTATCGATTGAAATCGGATTGCATAGTTGGACCCACCAGGGTCGATGTCAATTTGATGAACAGACAGCGTTTGGCGAGGATCAGCGATCCGAGGCAGCAATGGCGCGCTGCGACCTCCAGATTGAGGCTGTGGTGCAACCCGCAGGAACCGCAGGGACAAGCCATTCTACAGAAAATGCAGGAACTTCAGATGCTGGCAATACAATATTTGCAATGCCAATCCGATTGCCAGCGAGAGCGAACTTCATTGATATCGTGAGTCTGTACTTGCGATATCCCTGTTCCCCAATAGAGAGGTTAACTACACTGAACTGCTGGCGCGAAAACCTTAGCTTTCAATGTTTGAATCCTACAGGTACCGTTGTCCAGCAGGCACTCAGTTACTGTCGAGGACAGATCAATAAATTCACAATAGCCGAACTGTATAAAATGTACAGCGAGGCAAGTGCTCCGTTGTTCGGCTATATGTCAGTCGAACAATGTAATGAAAAATACTTAAACAGACTAGACACATACAATGCAATATTGCAATTGTTAGCGTTTCAATTTAATCAAGACGCTAAACAAGTAGATGATTTCTGTAATACATTGTGTAGCATATTAGATAAGACGAACGGCAAGCGGAATGCGCTCTGGGTAGTCTCCAATCACAGTGCCGGGAAGAATTTCTTCTTTGATGCCATCACAGCGTACTTCCTGAACGTAGGCTACATCTCTAACCCTATCCGGCACAACGTCTTCGCATTTATGGACTGCGTAGACAGACGAGTCATCCTCTGGAACGAAGCCCAATGCGATGCCTATTTCTACGAGGAAGTCAAGGCACTGTTATCTGGAGATTCACCCAAAGTAAACTTTAAAATGCAAGGGCCGAAAACTGTGGCACCTACACCGCTTATCGTTCTATCAAATAGAGAGACATTCCCAAATAATGAAGAGTTTAATTGTAGACTCAGTAAATATGTGTGGAAGACAGCGCCACTATTACAACAGTGGTCGCTAAAAAAACCACACCCATTGTATACCTTAGAAATACTAATATTTTTTAACCAGTGTTGTGCGTTGGATGAGGAGATAATGGAATTAATATCTGAAGTTTATACAAATTTATTTATTAACATTGATTAATACATTGTACAATATATATATGGTTATGGATAATAAATATGGTTTTGTTATGGAAATTGATACAACTTTTTATTTACACTCCTTACCCTAGCATCTATATCCGGCATATATTGCCATAATGGATCACTATGAATTAAGTGCTTTAACTCTGTTCTTAACGTTCTACGATTACTTTTACTAAGTGTTATATCCATATCATGGACACAATTATTATTACGAATACATACAAACGCTTCCATATCGGTAAGCGCCCACTTGGTGCGTATACGCATCCAATGTCTATAGTCTACATGCATCAATGCTGCAGGAATACTTAATGGAATATATGATTGTACACTGTTATAAAGTGGATCTACAGTAGTGGGGGTCTCTTCAGTACCTAATTCTCGTTCTGCTTCTTCAACCACCATTTCCTCAATGGTCTCTAGTGAAGGAGCGTATTGTGATTGCTATACAACAGGGTCCTTTGTGGACCGATAGCCGTACGCATATTCTTGATCAGGAGCACCTAGATATTTATCACCATAAGGAAAGTACGTTACACATTCACGTTTAACATGTCTATTAGTAGCATGAGTGTATGAATAATTCCATGCCACTGTAGCCTCAGTAATAACTTCCCACATTATAATACACGGTTGACAACTGTTACCACCTGGTGACACATGCGAATCTACTGGCAACCCACCGATATGTAATGTCGGTGGCAAAAAGCAAGATGATAATTCACCTATACCACGACTAACTAATCCAGCCATTTCAATATGCATTTCAAATAAATTAGCATCTGTACCTGGCTGTACGTATAAAGGATGTAGTTTATAATCAGGGAATACAACGTTAGTAGATTTACGTGAACTCTCATAACCGAATTTTGCATTAAGAAATGTGGTATATGCTAACTTCTTACCTAATATAATCTGTGGATGAATAAATGCTTTAGTATCGTTATTCTGTCGTACTTGCCAGTACGGCATTGATGCACTTGCCTCTTTCAATATACATATTTCTGGTCTATATTCATACGTAATTGCTATACTACCTTTGTTCATCATATCGAATGTAGTTATAGAATCCATTAATAGTGGTTCACCAGCTGTACCCTCTTCCATTACACCGGTAGCTACAAAATAATCTAAGAATGGAAGTATGTTACCTACACTACACGATATTGCTTTTGAATTTGGTGTAACCACTTCTGTAGCGGTCCACGGTTTTGGAAAATATGCTTGATCTAAAGCAGCGTGTGCCTCTACTGTCTCTACACTACATGGATCAGTATTAGAATAATTAACTAACATATTTCGTCCATTAAAAGTATTATTTAATCCGTATGCATACATTCCAATAATATCTGTCATAGAATTAGCGAATGTAGTACCACTAGCTTGTGTTTGAAATGGTAACCTAAAGCCTAGAGGTCGTATCATAGTTTTAAAATGAGTACATTCAGATGTCAAAGGTAATTCAGCAATTTCGTTTTCAGTAAAGTAAAACCCGATAATATCTGCCGGTACATAAGCAAATGGTGTAACTAAGAAATATTGCTTACCAGCTAATTTACTATTCTCTACTTTATATGGTGATTCAGCATTAAAATATTTAAAATTATGAATAAATGTAGACATTATACGTTTATGTGTGAAAGTCTGTCCTCCTTTCTGCCAATTGGATATAGGTTTCACTGTTGGTGCAGTAGTTGCAGGTCTTACAGATCCGCTGGCTATATTCTTATCTGCTGTTGTACTGGCCATTTCTACATCTACGCCTCCTGTACTGTCGTCCAACTTGGCTCCTTTTCCGCCACCTTGTCCGCTCATGTCTGTTCTTGATCCGCTCATGTTGTCTTCAACGGTTTTGTAGTCGTAATATGATGTTTCGTCTAAGCTGGTTCGTTTGAGTCCAGGATTAGTGTAAGCAGACGCTGACCGATACGCTTCAAATTCCTCGTCAGTAAGTCCAATATCCTGTTGTCGTTGATTGAGATTTCTTGGATAAAGGACGGTACCCAAAGCTGACTCAACAATATGTTTACTTGTAAGACCAGCCCAACCAGCGAGGTTATTAAGGCCGCCTTTAAGAAGGTATGTATTAAAGAACTTGGAGGCTGCTCGTTTGTCACTTGAATAAATGTGTTCCCGTTTGGAGGCGACCTCGTACTCCCAGTCATGCCTTTCGGCTGTAGCATCTGCTTCGTTTTCAGGTTCTCCACTCTCTAACTTGTTCCCAGGTCCCAAGTACTTGTGTCCAGGATACGTGAATTGCGGCATACTGGTATCATAATTATGGAGATCCGATATATAGCTACCATAGTTGGGACGGCTAGTAATATATATTGGTTCGCTAGTCTCCCCACGAGGTGCCGAGAGAAGCGACCAACTACGCAGCTGATTACTTGCCGGCGGCGAAGCCGCTTCCCCCCCGACGGTCACCCGTATGCGACGTCTCGAACTAGTACCGAAGTTAAGACTTGTTTGCTGGACCAACACACTGTCAGTACCGATGATGAAGTCGGTGAGGTTCAGTGAAAACGTAACGGTATACCTCGTACCAAATTTTTGCGATTCGCGTTTTGGGTGGCGATATGGAGAACGTACGCAAAACTATTGCAAAGGAATTGCACAGACCGGTGAGAAGAAACTTTCCCAGACGTGCTGTGGAGGTGAAGGGGTTACACGATCTGTACCAAGCGGATCTGGTGGAAATGATACCGCATGCCAAGTTGAACAAGGGGTACAAATATCTAATGACGGTAATTAACGCATTTAGCAAGTATGCATATGCGATTCCCTTAAAAACTAAATCGGGTGTTGAAGTAGCGCACGCTCTCGAACCAATAATTGTAAAAAATAAAATGAAATACCTGCAAACGGATAACGGGAAAGAGTACTTTAACAGTGCAGTACAAGCTTTACTAAAGAGATTCAACGTTAAACACTATTCATCGTATAGCGAGAAGAAAGCATCCATCGTGGAACGATTTAATCGTACGTTGAAAACAAACATGTACCGTGCGTTCAGCGAGCAAGGACATTATCGGTGGTTGACTCTGTTGCCCGAGCTGGTGGAGGAATACAACAGCAGCGTGCACAGAACGATAGGTATGAAGCCGTGTCAAGTAGACGAGAGTAACGAACGACTAGTGTTGAAAAGAATAAAAAGAAATACCGCACCGCGGAAAGTGAGTAAGAAGCATAGGTTTAAAGCAGGTGATCGTGTACGTGTTAGTAAATATAAAATCATATTCGCTAAAGGTTACACACCAAACTGGACGAACGAGATATACACCGTGCACAGAGTTCAACCGACCGTACCGGTTACGTACTCGTTGAAAGATCACACGGGTGAAGTGTTGGAAGGCGGTTTCTACGAGCAAGAACTGAGTAAAACCAGCGTGGGCGACGTCTATCTCGTTGAGAAAATATTACGACGTAAAGGTGATCACGTGCGAGTGCGCTGGCTCGGCTTTGACGGTAAACACGATTCGTGGATACATAAAAAAGATCTGATATAATAACATTACCACAGTATTTTACCGAACGTAAACGAGTTAAGATGAAGATTGTACAACAATCGATAAAGTTAAACGTTAAGAATGTAGACTCTACTAAGTATAAAACCGAAGTCACTTATAATAAACACGGTCCATTGTTTCCGAACACAGTTCGATGTATCGTGTGCGGAACAACAAACAGCGGAAAATCAAACGTAGCCTTTAACATGTTATTCGATCCAAACGGACTGCGATTTCAAAACCTGTACGTGTTTTCCAAATCGTTGTTTCAACCAAAATACCGTATGTTAGAAGACGTTTTTAATGCTCTCGCTGACGAAGGGATGATGTACTTCACATACAGTGAAAACGATGAAGTACCGCCTCCGCACGAAATCACACCTAATTCTATCATGTTGTTCGATGATGTAGTATGCGAACGACAGAATAACATACGAAAATATTTCGCTATGGGACGGCATAGCGGTGTGGACAGTTTGTACCTTTGCCAGACGTACAGTCTGGTACCGAAGCAACTGGTGCGTGATAATGCCAATATCATGGTTTTGTTCAGACAAGATGATCTCAATTTGCGTCACGTTTATAACGATCACGTTAACACAGACATGAAATACGATGAGTTCAAAGCGATGTGCGCCGAAGCGTGGAAGGATAGTTACGGATTCTTAGTCATCAGCAAGGACTCACCGATAAACGCGGGTAGATACAGAGTGGGTTTCGATCGTTTTATACATAAATAGGATAGTCTGTGAGAAAAAGTCACCAGTGTCAAGATGGATGACAAGCAATTGACACAAGAAATCGATGCAATTAGCGACAACATAAGACAAAAGTATCGGATGTTGAAACGTGACCTCAGAGAGAGCGATGAACTATTAACCAGAACGTACAAACCTCTTTTGGAACCGCTAACCCAGATTTCTGAAAAGTTGAAAGACACCAGTGATAAAATTAAAGTTGAAGATGAAGATACGAAGACAGCTGTGGAGACGAGAACACCGTCGCAACCACGTTTCCTCAGAACGGAAGTGTTGGCACAAACGCCTGATGTCGAAACACCGAACGTGACCCTTGAAGAGTTTTTAGCAACACCCGAAGGTCGACAAGAAGCACAAGAATACGTTGAACAGTCTGTCGAAGGTCCGCTCGCGAGGAAATACTTACTACTCGCGTTATCCGACGATAGAGAAAAAAAGATGGATCATACGTACGGTGTACGCAACGTTGAAGACAAATGGATGGTGGGCAATTCGGTGTTGGAGATCAATCAAGACGACAGCTTCTACATAGCTGGAAAACGATACAGGGGCACACCGGGTCTCTACGAACTTATGTTTATGAAAGAACCCGACAAGAACGTCTACGATGAAAACGATTTAGCAGCGTATAAGTCTATACTGTCGGACACTAACGCTTATAAACATTATTATTTACCCGGTACTAAAGTAAATACAAACAAAGGTGTAAAGTACAGAGAGGTAATCGCCCGATTGTTCCCTCCGCGCAGCGGACGTGGTATCGATTACGTACACTGGAACGATCCAAACGAACTGGTTGAACGGTTGAGACTGCTGGTAAGTTCAAAACGCGCCGGTCACACCGGACACGACAACGAAATCATCTCAGTAGTAGAGGAATTACGTGAAGCCAACATTATCGTATAAATTTTATGAACGTCGGTGTAACAACTCATTGTTGTCAACACTGTCGACATGTGCGGATTAGATTTGACACCTGACTTTGAAATCGAAAACGAGAGACTGAAAACCTTTACATCATGGCCTGTGCATTTCATCAGTCCGACCGCTATGGTTGCCGCAGGCTTTCATTACACAAATGAAATTGACAGGGTTCGATGTTCATTTTGCGGTATAGGAATCTTTCGTTGGAAAGAGGGTGACGATCCGATTGTGTTACACACGCGATGGTCACCGCAGTGTCGTTACTTAAAACGGTTAGCACATCATTTGTAGCGTGCAGTCGTACAATGGTTGTGGACAAGTTCGGGAGACATCAAAGCGCCGTGAGCGTGCGACGAGAAACAAAAAGACAATTACGCGATACTGTAGGATTTAAGATTACGAATGATGGGCATATAGATGTTGAAAACAAAAAGATCCGCAATCTGAACGAACCGGATGCAGCAAAGGATGCTGTATCCTTGACTTATATGCAAACACATTGTCTGCTACTCGATGATGATCGTAAAAGCGTGGACGTTAAAGGGTGTAGATTGAAAAATGTTGATACTCCTGTAGACGTTAAAGACGTAGTCAACAAATATTACGTTGATGACAACTGTATACAACACTCGAGTCAAGAGAGAGGTGAGGTCATCGATGCACGAGATCGATGGGTAATCAACGTTCGAAGTCCGGAACAAGCGACCGATGCGGTCAACAAAAACTACGTTGACTCGAACGTCATTAAAAAAGAATCGAACAGCTATTTGTTTGGACAGAGCTGGTTGTCGGGAGTGAGTTCACCGATTTTTGCAGATGACGCGGTTAACGTAAAATACATGTTGCAGAACACCGTTAGCTTGGGCGAAGATGGTGTTTTCAAAGCAGCGGAAAAGAGAATAACAGACGTAGCGGATGGTTTTGCGGAGAGCGATGCTGTTAACTTACAACAATTAAATGACGTGAGACGATACGTAAGAAGCGAGATGTATAAAGTCGTTAAAACATTTCAGTATCAACTGGATTACTACTTATTGAAATTGTCTAAGCCACGTAGTTCAGAAGACAAGTGGACACTCGACACGAAGGAAATAAAAAGGTTAATAGATGAATACGATAAAAACACAGAAGAGAAAGACTGGAGATCGGTTTACGATGTACAACAACGTTAAGAGGAAAAAGGGGAGGGGCGTCGGAAACGTGTTTAAAAACGTTGTACCGTCCGTTGTTTCGTCAGTTATCAATCGAGCGGTGGACGCACTACCTGTCGAATTACATCTGCCGGGTTACAGATTCTGTGGACCGGGCACGAAACTCGAAGAAAGATTAGCGCGTGGTGATCGTGGAATCAATCAACTAGACGAAGCCTGTCGCGAACACGACATCGCTTACGCTCAATACAAAGACAACGAAAGTAGACGTATTGCAGATCGTAAACTCGCGGAAAAAGCGTGGGGACGGGTAAAGGCTTCGGATTCGGGTATCAGCGAACGAGCCTATGCGACAGCAGTTGCAGCGGCCATGAAAGCAAAATCAGCAATAGGAAGCGGCCGACGTCGTAAAAATAAAAAGAATGTGAGTAGTCGTGGTCGTGGTGGTGGGATGAAGAAGAGGAGGAAGAGAACTGTCCGAACCGCTAGGAAAAAGAAGAGAACTGCGTCCGGATTGTATCTACGTCCGTACCGAAAAAACTAATTCACATACCGCTCCGCCCGTTGTCCGAAGATGAATTACGTGTATACGCAAAAAAGCTAAACATACCGTATTTTAGAGGTGTTTACATGCGTAACGCATTACCGGATACAACGCCGTGGAAGAACGAAAGCGTCATCGTAAATTTGGACGACGAGAGCGGACCGGGAACCCACTGGGTATGTTACAAGAAGCGTGGAAATCGAGTACACTATTTTGACGGGTTCGGTAATTTACGTCCACCTCTCGAGCTGATGCAATATTTTGGTGATACAGCCGACGTTCGTTACAACTACGAACGGAAGCAACCTCCTAACACGGTCATCTGCGGTCATTTATGTTTAGACTTTTTATCGTCTTCTGATCAGTAAACTTCAGCATGTCGTCGCTAACGGTCACCGTGACGGGTACCGACGCTGCGAATCTCGTGTGTAACTTTTTCCCACCTCTCGAGTTATACGGTGAATGGTACGTTGGTCTATTGGATTTTACATCATATAATTCAATACCAAACGTTACTGAAGGAAAGAATAATGAATTTCCAGTAAAAATTTCCAAGGATCAGTGGTCCGTCATCAAGTTGCCTACCGGTACCTACGAAATCAGTGATATCGAAACGTATCTGCAGAAACAGTTAGGCGAGAGAACAATCAGTTTACGTCCAAACAACAACACATTAAAGTGTGAAATTTACTGTAAGCATGTCATCGACTTTTCGCATACACCGAATACCATTGCAAGTATGTTAGGATTCAAGGAGAATCAGCAGCTGGAAGCGTATAAAACACACGAGTCGAACGTACCCGTCGACATAATCAAAGTTAACACCGTTCACGTACGGAGTAATATCGTACAGGGTGCGTACAAGGACGGCCAGGACCAGCACACGTTGCATTCGTTTTATCCGACCGTGGCACCAGGTTTCAAAATAGTTGAAACACCGACAAACGTAATATACTTACCGGTAAACGTACAACGCGTTGACAACATCATATTGTCTCTCGTCGATCAGGACGGGGATTTAGTCGATTTTCGCGGTGAAGTTATCACGATACGACTGCATCTGAAAATATGGGATTGTATTTCGGACAGACGTTACCTGTAAAAAGGGAGTGTGTACGAAAGAAACGTGGTAGTCGGTGTTCAACGTTGAAGCGATTGACATCAAGGAACAAGCGTTTCTTGCTTTCACAGGGATTCAAATTATACGATTAACATAATGCCAGGTGAAATTTTAGCTATCGAACGAGGAGCGGTTTTCGATAACAGAATCGTTGAGTTCGAGTATCGTACGCACGCGCCGTATGCTTCCACCCGATACGGCAACAACGATGAAATACGTATACCCATTCAACAACAGGATGTTTTCACTTTACCGGCGGAGAGTTTTCTGTACATCGAAGGAACATTGACCAAGGTTAACGCTACCGACACAGCGTTGAACGTGAAATTAATCAACAACGCAATGGCTTTCATGTTCGAGGAGATCCGATACGAAGTGTGCGGTGTAGAGGTGGATCGTACGAAAAACGTTGGAATCACGAGCACCGTGAAATTGTTACTCTCGAGCAACGACCACGAAAGAAAGTATCTAATCAGTGCAGGATGGGCGGCAACAACCGACGAGTCGTTGACAGTACATGAGAGTACCGGTGATTTTACGTTTTGTCTTCCGTTGAAAATGTTACTCGGTTTCAGCGAAGACTACACACGCATCATGCTGAACGTTAAGCAAGAATTGATTCTGTTGCGTACGTCTACCGATCAGAACGCGATGGTGCTAAAAGAGTCGGGTGCAACTGCTAACGGTAATCTCGTACTAAACAAAGTACACTGGAAGATGCCCTATGTACGCGTGTCAAACAAGTACCGACTACCGATATTGGAGCACATCGAGGAGGACCATGAACTGGTGATGCCGTTCCGCAGTTGGGAATTGCACGAGTATCCCGTTCTACCGACAACAAATCGTCAATCGTGGACCATGAAGACATCGTCACAGTTGGAAAAACCTCGGTACGTAATACTGATATTTCAGACGGACAGAAAGAACAATATAGCGAAAAATGCGTCCGAATTTGATCACTGTAATTTAACAAATATTAGGCTCTTTCTGAACGATAAATACTATCCGTACGATAACCTGAACCAGGACATCGATAAAGAACGTTACGCACTGTTCTACGACATGTATACACGTTTCCAAACGTCATTCTACGACCGTAGCAAAAGAACCCCTCTTTTGTCACCTAAGGAATTTATAACGAAAGCACCGTTGTTTGTCATCGATTGTTCCAGACAAGAACAACCAATCAAGTCGTCCCCCGTTGATGTGCGTTTAGAATTTGAGTCCAGTAAAAATTTTCCGGATAAAACCACCGCTTACGCTTTGATTATTCACGATAGGATAGTACAGTACACAGCGTTGTCGAATACTGTTCATCGTTTGTCATGAAAACCAGTTCTCCCCACCATATCATGAAATCAAGTCTTCTCATGCGCGCATCGCTAAACGAGTCTCAGTCTATTTGCACGATGGAAGGTGACGCGAGCAGCAGCTGTGAGTATAAATACGATCATGTATATTTATCGCTTACGTATTCTATTAACTACAGCAAGTACATAACCGTTGGTCTGTTTAATGAATTGAATTATGAAGCGGGTGTTCTCTTCAGAAATAACAAAAAACAAATATTACTCGATTTTTCCGAATGGAATTACCTGTTGATCTTCTACAAACACAACACGGTGTCATCTATGTTATTGTGCGAAGAAAACGAAGAACGTAAAAATAAAAAGAGTGTAATGAAAATGTGTAACTTTGGACAAACGTTTGTACGAATAAAAGATGGTGGTGACGAAAAATTCGTTTTTACCGAAGTCGAGTGGACACGGTTTGGTACCTTACACACGTTACTAACCAAATATTTCGTTCGCCTTTTTTATGATCAAGAACATTTTAAATCATACATTCATCAGGTACTAACCAAGAAATGTTATGTACCACCCTCATTCTTTTTTCCATCTTTTTTTCGCGATGAAGCCTCTCGCCATGATCATCAGCTTACGTTTGATCGTCTGTACGATGAAATGGTTATGCGCGGACAGGTGGGGGAAAATGTAGAAATACAAAATTACGTGAACGATACGGACACTTCGCTATGAACTCAAAGGCGTGCGTTGTCGAGTTTCAAGCGTTTCGCGGTGTAAATAACGTATACCTGATAAAAGAATTCGTGGCAGTTGACATAACTACTCGAAGGTACGTCATTGTATTATTTGCACCACCATACGACCGCCTTCATTTGCACCCAAAAATTCAAAAAATCAACACATGGATAGAGAACCACCATCATCGGATACGGTGGAACGATGGTAATGTACCTTACAAGGATTTGGTGCGCATCGTTTCACAAACGTGTTCTGATTTCTCAACCGTCTACACAAAAGGTTCAGAGAAGACAACGTTTTTACGTCAGTACCACGGTGAAGTTATTGATTTAGATAACATTCAAGCACCAGCAGTTCCCAGCTCTTTTAAACCCTCCGTGCAATGTCCTGTCCCTCATCATCAACCAGACACCACTCCTTTGTTTCATTGTGCACTGCGTAAGGCTTTGTTTTACGCAGACTGGATTCAACAACGCTGCCAGGTATCCGAAAATTGTTAGTGGGTTAATACTTAATATGTCTTACTTGTAGGTACGGGAAAGTGTCAGTCCAACAAAAGGAATCAGGTAATGTTAATATCACCATCGTATTATCCGATAGCTCTAAACGTTTTTAAAAAATTACACTTAAAAGAGTTAGTGAATTGCTATTACGTATCAAAAAACTTCAGATATTTTGCTTGCCAACGATTAGCACGTTTAAATAACAACGAGTGGAAATGTATTTCAAGATCATTTGAGTTATTAACAGAAAACTTCATTAAAGAATTCAAAGATAAAGTTATTTGGAAAGATGTTTCTTTGTTTCAAGTGTTGTCAGAACCCTTCATTAGAGAGTTTCAAGATAAAGTATCCTGGATGTATATTTCATTAAAACAAAATTTAAGCGAGGAGTTTATTATTGATTTTCAACATAAACTTGATTGGTATGCTATTTCATGTTCCCAGAAATTAAGCGAGGATTTCATTCGGAAATATAAAAATAATCTCAATTGGGATTGTATATCGAAATATCAAACATTAAGCGAAGGGTTCATAAGAGAGTTCAAAGCCAGTGTTAACTGGCTTTATATCTCGCTATCACAAAAATTAACCGAAGAATTTATTCGCGAATTCGAAAACAACGTTAATTGGAATCTTATTTATTTAAAACAAAACCTAACAAAAACTTTTATCGATGAATTCAAGCATAAAGTTAATCGAAATTATTTTAACTTATAATTATACGTTGTGCAATCATGTATCACTTGTCACCTGCGATATGAGTTTCTTGCTTTTAGGTACGAGAAAGCGTCGAAGGATGGAACCAATTGTATTTTCTTCGTAGCAACAACAACAACAATCTTCACATATTTAAATTTTATTTCTATGAAGGATTTCCTTATTGAATTTAAAATCTCACCTATTAAATTTTCTGGCATATAGAATGCACTTGTCAGTCATTTATCACTGTGGAATGTTAACTATAATGCACAGTTATACACAAACAATATATATGCATAGTTATATTTAGTTAATCATACTGGTGGAATGGGTGCATTAAATTTTATCATTCATGATTACGTGACGGAGAATGAGTTGGCAGTGTTTGTTTACAGTACACCCAGCATGCGTGATGATTGGTTGAGCCTGACTACGTCACTGTCGCGGTAGAAATACTCATAAACGTAGTCGGGTACATCGAGCGGGTCACTGGCACGGTAGAGATACCTGTAAACCTACCTCGGTGCGAATGGACCGCTTGTATGTGTTCAGTCTGCTTGTACGTCACTGTCGCGGTAGAAATACTCATAAACAACAAGCAGACGGGTGATGTGTACAAACATGAAAACTCATCTCCGTAATAATCATACTGCTGCTTTTTTGTTATTAAATAATGAAATAAAAAAATAAAAAAATATATATGCACGCACACTCACATACATGCACACGCGCATACAACATTGCACAGTGTATATTTGTTTTGTCTACCACTGTACGCGTACAGTGTTAGGTAACGTGGAGTAGGCCTGTTTTACATCTCCTCTTCGTAAAATGGGGAAACCACGTTAAAAAAAGCGTAGCGGACTCTCATTCGCCTCAGGCCGCTAGGGAGAGATGAGAGGTAAAATAATAAAAGTAAAATAATGTTTATTTATTAATAATAAATAAACTTACATTTTGCTTTTATGCTTTTATGCTAGACAACAGTAGATATCACTCGTCCACCTCAAGTACGAGACGAGAAGTATAAGTACAGAAATAATTACAGTTAAGCGACAACGGCCCCTTAGTGTAGCGGATGCACGCCGGTTTGGTGTACCGGAGGTGCTGGGTTCAAATCCGGGAGGGGTCGTAATTTATTTATTGTGTACAAATTAATATCCAATAGGACCTGTCACGGTGTCGTCACCAAATTTCGGGAACCGTCAAGTAACCCAAACTTTTCGTGTAACGGTACCCATCACCTTGCTCAATGCCGAATTTCGGAACCCGTCAACGCCTCGTCGCATTCCCTCTACCACGGTGGTGATTCTACCCACGATGAGGGGGGTAGAGGGATCTGTGATGTCATGAATCTGTGACGTCAGAGCCAATGACGACATGAATCGGTGACGTCAGAGCCATAAATCATGTCCTCTACCCCCCTCATCGTGGGTAGAATCACCACTTTCCCTCTACTAATTTATTCAACTGCCTCGTGATATACAGACGAAATTTTTAATGATGTTCAAGTGGTCGCAACTATGTGATAATATGAAAAGACAGTATTGGTTTCAGGAGAAATACATTGAATATTATCCTTGGACGAGTATGGATTTCGCAGGTTGGGAACCAGCTTCGTTGCGACAAATAGTCATGTTCAGACGATACATATGGTGGAACAAATACGAAGAGTTCGTAAAGTGGGAAAGCATTAACCCAAGTTGGTTTATCATCAAATATAGAGACATGATAAACTGGGAACTATTGGAGTTGGGTAAAAAACTTATGCACGACGAAGAGTTTTATTTAAAATGCGGAAAATACATCAACAAAGACAAACTATCGAATTCATTTGAAGTGGAGAGTCGACGTTCAGTAGAAATATTGAAAAAATATAAAGAATTTTTTTACCTCGACGTATTGAAACGACGACGTGTCTCTATATGGATCAACCATATAAAATATTGGAGCAAAGAGGATATGCTATTCATGGGTTTAACTTCCAAAGAGATCCACTTGTATCGTCACACGCAAGGTAATTGTGTGTAATTGTGTGTGTGTGTGTGTGTGGGTGGGTGTGTGCGATGATCATTTACAAGAGGTAATATGTATTCTTTGTTCTTTGTTGTACAGAACACGTTTTCAACGGAGAAACCGTGAGCACTCAATTGGCGCGCATTCGGGCATTACAGAAACAACAGAAGAGACATCAAAGAAGACAAATCAATTATATTAAAGAAGAAGATGATGAAATGTAGTTCATATTTTTAAAAATAAAAACAAAAAAAAATTCTTTTGATCAAATCAAAACTTTGTCTTTTCTATCGTTATTTGAACAACCTTTAACGTTTTTTATTTGAACATTACAGTGGATAAGGTTCATGACAATCATGGCCGATCCAACATTAGAAGATATGTCGGATTGTTCGACATATGTTGCACAGCGAATGAAATTGGTAGAGATGAAGCGATTTGCAAAGTTATACGCTAACATGGAATCAGAATCATTTTTGAGAATCCGTGCGGCCGATCCTAACGACGATTACCGCTTTGACGATGATACCAGAGACAAAGCGGTCGTCGTTGAGTGTTATTTTACCAAAACAGGGTGTGAGATGTCCGATTGCAATCCATATTATCCTCCACTACAGACGTGCTCGATAGCAGAAGAGCCGTTTCATTTTCTTGTGGGTGAAAATGAAATCGACCGAGCCGACAATAGAGTGGCCGCTTGTCAACCGGCCTGTTCTCAATTGAAACCGATCCCGACGCCAGTTTTTGTGTCAAAAGACGACACCGATAAAGACAAGGACAAAGACCCGACATCGGCCAACGATGAACAGCGCTTTTTTCCAGCCACATTATGGGACGAAAAAAGTGGACGTTGTGTGGCACAATCGGCGGCGCTAACGTCGTTCTTTACCGATGTAGCCAAACGAAAGGAAATGGTCGGGAACGAACATGTGTCCAGTGTGTCATTTTCACCACACTCTTACGCATTCAACGAAGGACGAGACCCTCTGATTGTGGGTCGGGTAAATAAAAAATATTGCGATGAATACGGCTTAAGTTACGTGAACGACACAGACGACTTGACCAATTTTATACCCAATGAATGGGATAGAAAAATGTTTCTACCAATTTACAAATGCGATCTGGATACATTCGATACATGGCTATCCTATGCACTCGGCGAGAGTTTGATAAAGTTGACCAAACGAGCCGTATACGATGTAGAAGAAGAACTGATAAAATACTCTCGATTGTACACGCCGGCGGCGAAATTCCGAACGTACTTACCGGACCATCTGAAAAATGTCGGTGCATGGCGACAACACCGAAACCAGAGTAGAGCGACAGCAAATTATAAAACTTTACCCAACGATGTCAAACTGTCGGATCTTGGTATAGACGATTCTAATAGGAAAAAGGTGTTTTGGACAAACGACCCCAGCAGCGACATAACGACACGAGATGTCTACGGCGGGTACTTGGTAAACCTGTCGGAAATAGGGGAATACGACACGTTCGGATTTAAACAGAAATCCCCAGTTGTAGCGGCAGCGATGAACAAATCGCAGAAGGAAAAGGTAAAAAAAGACGACGATCCCGACGAAGAGAAGGCTTTTGCCGATAAAATGATGAAAACATACGACAAGATTTGTCAGATGTTGATGTCTGAGAAATTTTTAGAATCTTTAGTCGGCACAGTTGTCGCCGATCAATTGTTGAAATTTCTAAAAATCAATTTACGCCCACTACTATCAAAACTGGTCGTCATGCTCGGCGACCGCGTTGTTATAGAACGGACGTCGTTTTTGATAGGTGAACGTCTGTTTCAGAACACTATAAATCGGGTAGTGATAGATTTGGTGATCAAGGAATCCGTGAATATAGTGGCAAAAGGCGCTATGGCGTTCGGGAAACTTGTGGCGAGCGCGGCGAGCGTCGTCGATTGGATAATGATTATCGGCGCTGTTTTGGACGTTGTGTTCATGTTTTGGGATCCACTGCATCTGAACGAACGCACGTACGATGATAAAACTCTGTATGTCGTCGCGCAGGGTTTCATTAAATCTGTAATGGCGTCGTCCAAAGAGAATCAGGGTTTTATAAAAATAGATCCTACGTTTTTGTTGGGTTTCGTTGGAGGGTCGTTCGACGACGAGTACAAGAAAGACTATCTGACGTGGTCGATAGTCTTCACTGCCGGTTATTTTTCCGGACTCAAAAGCAACAGTATCGGCGCGCCGTTTCAGTGGGACCTCGACAAACACATTTCCGACGACGATCGCATCGTCACGGAACTGCGTTATAGAAATTCTAAAATCCTTCAGAAAAATATTCTGTTGATCGACGATCCTGAAGAAGATGCGACCGCATACTATGAATCGTTTAACGAGAACCGCTTCGGTAGGTGGGAGCGTTTGATAGGTTATAGTTTGTACGCGCTGGGTTCATACAGCTTGGTCTACATATTACTCGGTGAAACTTTCCAGACCGTCAAAATACTTTTCATGTTTGTAATCGTCTGTATAATATTATGCAGTTTTTTCATATCGGTTTACGGCATAACAAAACAGTAAAACTCAACAGAACGTCTGATTCACAAAATACTAAACAGAGTGTGGCGAACGCCCTAGTCGATAGAATGTCCGCAAAATGGTGATTCACAAAGTTAAACACTTCATGAAGAAAATAGTCTTGGTCTCACACAATAAAAATATTTTATCCAATCCAGCCTGGTCTCACAACATAAACTTTTGAAAACTGCAGTGAATGTGGTGAACGTCTGTGAAGAAAAGTGTGGTGAACGTCTGTAAAATGGTGATTCACAAAGTTAAACACTTTATGAAGAAAATAGTCTTGGTCTCATACAATAAAAATATTGTATCCATTCCAGCCTGGTCTCAACATAAACTTTTCAAAACTGCAGTGAATGTGGCGAACGTCCATCGATTGACAGAACGTCCGTAAAATGTTGATTCGCACACACAATACTAAACCCTTCACGAAGAAACTAATCTTGGTCTCACACAAAATAAAAATATTTTATCCAATCCAGCCTGGTCTCACAACATAAACTTTTGAAACTGCAGTGAGTGTGGTGAACGTCTGTGAAGAAAAGTGTGGTGAACGTCTGTAAAATGGTGATTCACAAAGTTAAACACTTCATGAAGAAAATAGTCTTGGTCTCACACAATAAAAATATTTTATCCATTCCAGCCTGGTCTCAACATAAACTTTTGAAAACTGCAGTGAATGTGGCGAACGTCCATCGATCGACAGAACGTCCGTAAAATGTTGATTCGCACACACAATACTAAACCCTTCACGAAGAAACTAATCTTGGTCTCACACAAAATAAAAATATTTTATCTAGCCAGCCTGGTCTCACAACATAAACTTTTGAAACTGCAGTGAGTGTGGTGAACGTCTGTGAAATGGTGATTCACAAAGTTAAACACTTCATGAAGAAAATAGTCTTGGTCTCACACAATAAACATATTTTATCCAATTCAGCCTGGTCTCACACATATCATCAAACAAAACTTTTATCGAGGAATATTTTGAGGTTAGGATTTCTTTATTATATATACTGGTATTTTTAGGTTAGGTTTTGTTTTTTTTAGAAGCGGAGTGTAGGGTTTCCTCTTAGAAGGTTCTTACCTTCTCTGTTTCCAACACGAAGCATCTAAAAGGGTCGCGCGCGAGAAGAAACCTGTATATATGCTACTTCTCCCACTACTTTTTCTGATTTACGCTCTCTGATTGGTCCAGATTTTTGAGGTAGAATAGTGGGGATGTGATTCTGTACTCTGATTGGATGGTGGAGGGAATCTTTGAGGGAAAAATGGGAAATCCGAGGGAATTGGATAAAATTTTCGTCAGTCTGTGCGGAGACCTCTCGACGAGCGGTCACGAGTATGTGTTAAGATACACGATGAGCGAAGACACGTTGACAACCCGTCATCGATTACTCATGGCCGCGGTGGTGAACCTATCGCCGCTGGATTACATGTTCTTGTTGCACAAGAGCGGTGAAATTCTAGAGGCGAAATTCAATATGTTACAGAACAACCTGAACGCGTATAAATCGCTAAATCTGTCGAAAAACCTACGATTCTCCTTTCTCTATACGGTGTTAAACGACATTCGTACACCGATGGTGTTTAGGAAAATTTACAGCGTCGCCGCCGAGTACGCGGAACCCGCTGAACGAGCCGTCATGTTGAAGACCCTGAGCGACGCTTGGAGTCACGAGGAAGGCGTACCCGAGTCGTTGACGAGACAGCAGGTCGAAACACTGGATAACATTCGACGCGGCATCTCGGCCGAGGACGAACAGCGACGCAGAGTGTTGGACGCGTACAGAGATCGTATTTCGACGATGTACGTGTCCAAGCAGGACTACTCGATTCACAGCAACGCTATATTCAACAAGTACGTTAACGAGATGGCCGCCGACGCTCAGACGCGATACGCACAGTATAATCGCGATCTGGAAAAGGCGGCGGCCAACCGTTGGAAAGAGTGGTTGAAAGTGGTGAAAACTAAACGTTTAATCGCCGACTTGATGGAAGGTCGTCGCGACGTGAGGAATCTCGAAGGTAATAATAATGGAGACGATCAGAGCCTCGTGTACGATGAAAAAGCCTTTGAACGTGCGATCTTGGATTTGAACGACGCCAAACGACTGTACGAAAAGCGGTTTGCGTCGGGTGCCATGAAATCGTTCGAATGGTTTGTAAAGGATATGGTGAACCGCGCACTAGAAGGAACGGCGCGAAACGATATCGATAAACGAGAATTACAAAGTAAAGAAGACGAACTGGCGGCCGTGATGGCATCAAAAGTCGCTTTGGAAAACGAGTTGGAAATCCGACGCGGTGAAATGGACGCGCTGAAGAAAAGTGTAGAAACAGACTTTGGTTCGTTCGCGAACGACAACAACCGACTCGTTTCCCTTTTACAGGAAAGAGAAAACCAACTACAAGAGATGTCCGCCAGAAGAGATGATCTGACGGAACGACTGAAAAGTACAGAGTCGCTCGCGAACGACAACGCCCGACTTTTATCGCTTTTACAGGAAAGAGAAAAACAACTACAAGAGATGTCCGCCAGAAGAGATGATCTGACGGAACGACTGAAAAGTACAGAGTCGCTCGCGAACGACAACGCCCGACTTTTATCGCTTTTACAGGAAAGAGAAAACCAACTACAAGAGATGTCCGCCAGAAGAGATGATCTGACGGAACGACTGAAGAGCAAAGAAGAAGAATTTGAAAACGTTAAAAGAAACTCTTTGCAAATACAGACCACGAATAACACCTACAACGAAGAGATATCGCGACTAACGTCCGAATTGATACAATTCAGCAACACGCTGGAAAATCAGAAACTCTTCTACGAACAGGAATTGGTCGATAAAGACGCACTACAGAAAAAAACAAAACAACAACAAGAAGAACTGGCGTTGTACCAAGAAAAACTGAACAGGGCAGAAAACGAGATGCAAATGTGCATGGCGCACGCGTCACAGATACAAGCCGATTACGAAAAGTGTAATGCGGAATTAAACGCGTTGAAAATCGTAGAACAAACCTACAAGGAACAAGTGGACGCGCTACAATACGAAATGAATCAACAGAAAGAGCAGATGAAGTCTCTGATGGATGTAGATGATGATAAAGCGCGTGGAGATGGAGAATACGAAACTCTGTTGGAGACCGCCATGAAAGCCATGTTCTTGTACGATATGATGAAAGGTACTATTGAGAACAAATACGAGGCGTTCAAGAAGATATCCGAGGAAAAACCCACAGAACGTCTGTACAATTATATGATTCGCTATTATTGTTTTTACATGACCGACGACGACTTTAACGACGACGGCGACGAGATGGACATTACCAAAGAAAGAGAGCGCGTCGACGAAGGTTGTAGGCGGTACAACATGTACGAGAGGGCGAAATTCTCGGATCTATTGGAAGTGTTAAAGCTGTACGTGATGTCCATCCAGACGTCGAAAACGGTAGACATAAACAATACTTTTTTGGTGCAGCGCATTTATCGTGATTTTCTCACAACACAAAAACTGCCCAGCAACATTTTGTTCGCTACGACGCGCCAACGAACAACGGAGGAGTCGCGCAAGTCGCTGTTGGGGAAAGTCAATCGAATAATTAGAACCGACAACGAACGTATTCGCGCAATACTTAAAAAACGTCCGACGATTCAAGAAAGCGCCGGCAACGCCGAAGCCGTCGAAGAACACGATAGATATTTCTACGGGTTTCTTGACGCGCTGTTCGATCCGGAACCCGGTACCGCATATCGAATCGATCGTGTGAGTACAGCGTTGCCTGACTGGCAGGTATCGTTTCAAAGTCTACAGAAAAAACTGTATTCAGCGTTGAAACTGCCGGACGGTACAGATACGGAAATTCTGATGAATCTGGCTTTTTGGATATTGGACACGTACTTTGTCGGTCCGGTAGATTTCGACGGTATACCCAAACACGAGTATGTACAGCGGACGGACGGTTTGCGGTTGTATCTGGCGCCGATAAAATCGTGATACGTTTTTATTTTTATTTTGGTGATTTTTTTGAATTCAGCGTGGACACCGTTTCCACTATACCGCTGTATCTGACATAATCGGTCCAACTGCTCAGACAGACCAGTGCAAAGCCGCCGAACAAAAACGTATATTTTATAAAGCTTATAAAACTCCGTCGGTCGTCTTCTTTGTCCGCTTGCCTGTACGCCTTGTTCAGATTGACTACGTCGCGATCGAAAATAGAGTAGAGTACGTTCGGTACGCTAACGCATTTCCCAGTTTTCGGATCCACTATAACGTCGCTTTCGTCGGCTTCGCTGCTCTTGAAAAACGCCTCTACCGCGTCCAGTTGTTCGGACGAGACGCCGGTTTTGTAGCGTTTCAAAGCGTATATGAAATAGATGATCCAAAAGGTTCTATTGGCGGCGGCCAGGTCGTTTGGCGCGCCTTGTCCTTTGTTCAAACGGTAATACGACAGGTACTCGTTTTGATCATCACCACCACCATTACTACTAGCAGATTCAGATGTCGCGTTTTTAGAGATTCGCGACTTCTTTATCATCACCGGACTCAGGTACATGTCGTTTATTATCATTACGTTTTCACCGAGCACTTCGAAAACGTCGACCACGTCGTCGTCGATTTCGTGCTGATTACTCTTGTCATCATTGGACCCCGCCATCTTATCCCTTTCGTTTGTATTGTGTTGTGTAGTAAGAATGAATCCTAATTTAGACGATCGCAATCAGTGTCCGTGGGCGCAGGACGTGACGTGCCACCTGTCAAGTGGTAACTGTCGCGTGTACTCTAGCCGCGACGACGACGAGGCAGCGGCGGCAGCGGCGGCGGCGGCGGCGAATGTTGGGTTTGGTGAAGAAGCCGAGACGTCCGTCGGAACGAGTGAATACGTTCCGAAACGCATAAGAAGTGAAGAAAACGATATGCGAATAAACAAGCGTCGTAAATGTGTACACGAATTTATATCGACTCAATACACGACACTGTTCAATAAACCGGGCGAAGTTATAGCCGAGAAAATCTCTACACTGGACTCGTGCGTAAATTTGTACAATTTCGCGCCCAACCATCACAAGTGTGCCGTACGTACGATTCCATTCTCGATCGACAACTATGTACATCTGGAGAAATTCGCGCCCAAGTCGGAATCGTCATTTTGGGCTACGCTGACGAGCGTGATCACCATGTGGGATCGTGTAATAAGCGAGATCTCGTCGTTGAACGAAAAAATACAATTGTGGCCGACGGCCATAACCGTTCGAGACGCGGTGATCGGTTCGAACGTACCGCTTCCAGACGAACGTCTGACTCTGATATATTTACGTCCCTGTGAGTTTCGGCAGAACACGCCGGATCAATTTTACATCGGTATACGGGACATCATACGGTTCATGTTTTTAAACGCCTACCGAAACTCCAGTATACACATACCCTCCACTAAAATCAAATCCAAACTACGGTGTACGCCGTTACGACGCCGCAAAATTCCTTCGACTAAAGAGGAGATCGACGCTCCTCCAGAAATCAGAGAATGTTGTATTCCCAACGGTAGCGGACATCTGATATACCGCCTGTTCGGCAAAAACATGTTCATACACTATATACTCTGTACGCCGGAGAAATTCTTGAATCATAAATGGTACGACTTTGTGCGATGTCTGTGTCTGTTCAAATGGGAAGAGTCCGGCGGTCGCGTAGAGGAGGCGTACGCAGACGTTGAAAACGTCGAAAAGCCCGACGACGATCGGTTTCGCGTGGAAGTTACGCGAGGAGTCACTCTTAATCGTCGCGAAGCTATCCACGTAAACAATGTGACAAAAATGTTGAAAATCTGGAAACTCGAATTCGAATAGGTTTCAATCGGGTAATGAAAAAAAATAAATGTATTTATTTTTTTTATTCTATAATACAATCACATCGGTATTTCGGCCATACGCAAGGAAAGTGGAACGAGCGTGTTGTTTATCAGTAGTAGAATCTTTTTCTTCCATTCGTAATCGGTTTCGAAGATTCGATCGATTACTGTTCCCTTGAAAATGTTCGTGTAGTCGTTTACCAGCCAAATAACTATAATAAACGTAATGATCATCATGAGTATAACGCCGGTATACACGAAGAACCGTCTATAGAAAAGATCGTTACCATCGCCCTTGTCTTCGTTCGCGCTAAACATCATGCAATCCTTACAGGCTATCTGATTCGGTGTTCAGTTCGGTTGTATTTATTTTTTTTTTTATTTTTTATCTTCATTATTGATTTTGGATGTGTTATCAGTGGAAGTGGTGTCGACGGCGATTACACCGTCGCCAGGGGGGTTCGATTTCAATTGTGTCAACAGCTGTTCCAATAATTTCAAATCCTTTACGTTAGTTTGTGTTTTGTTGGACAATTGTGCGTCTTTCAGTGCTTCTGTTAGTCCGGTATGTAGGATTTCTAACGCTCGATCGATTCGCTGGAAATCTTTTTTCGACACGTACTTGTTTGTTAGATTCTGTTTTACAGAATATATCGCCGTTTTCAGATGATGAATGTCATCCTTGAGATTTGAAGTGGTTTTTATGTCGTCGGTTTTCACAACGTCTTTTCCTTCGAGTTGTGCGATCACTTCTTTGACTGTACGATCGATAGATTTTGTTGTATCATCGTCTTTGTCGTCGTTGTCGTCGTTATCGTTTTTGTCCTCCTTTTCTACGATTTTTTTAGGTGAATGATGTACAAGGTAATACATGATAATCGCTGTAAAAACACCGACTAGAAAAATTGCCAAACTGATAAACAAAATCGTAAGGCCGACGTTTTTTCTGTTGTGTTCCATCACCCATAATCGACGGAAATGTTCGGGATTGTTGACGTCAAATGAGTCCATAATAACAAGATGAATTTGTTCGTTCGAGATCGCTCGAGTTGTTATATATTTTTTTTTTATTATTATTTACCGCATGGCGGCTCTTACGTAATGTCAATTCCATATTTTGAAAAATCGAATCTGTGATAGGTGTAGAATGCGCCGTACCACCCGATGAGGGCGACGACGAGTACAAAAACGAAATATAAATATTTCATATCGTATCGGCGAACGCTTATTTAGACGACGATACAAAATAAAGCGCGTGTAAATAATTCAGAATCTGTTCCGGACGTTCGTAAACGATTCGCGAGAACTCTTTGTTAGCGTCTTCGACGTACAACTCTTGGCGTTGTGCTTGGAAATTCAACAGCATGGCGAACAATGGGTCCGGTGAGGTTTTCTCGGAATCGGCAGATCGTCGTACCGCTTTCCACGTCGGTCCGTAGGGAACGTAAACTCTGCACGGTTCTGTCGTCGCTTTAAGAAGTCCGGCACGAGTCTGCAGATTCAAACAGACCAATCCACTGTCGCGTTCGTAGGTCATCCTGTACTCGATCGAAAATCGTATATCGTGCATGAATTCGTGTATCGCGTCGACAACCGGATCCCGACGTTTATCAGCGTCTCGATCGTCGAGGATCAGCGGATTTATAGCGTCAAAACTCTCGGCGTGCGGCTCCAATATTTTTTTATCGTAATACACGGACGGTCTGTCGAAGATGAAGGAAAGTGTGATCGAGCGACTTTTTTCGCGTACGTTCAACACGTTACGAGTGCATGAGACGATATCAAAAAAGTTTGCATCAAAGAGATTCGTGGTGTGCACCAGATATCTCTTGAAAGTACCACGCCCATTTTTAAAACTGGGAACGTCTTTTACTGGCATCGGATTCACCATAAAACAATCTTGCAGGCGTACGACTATACAATTGAGATTGGCTTCTGGCGATTTGTCGGGTCCTATTTTCGGTTCGGGATGAGAAGCCGGTTTGAAATCGTCCACGAGGTCAACCACAACGTGACGATCATCGTCCGATGACAACAAACAGGACAGATCGTAATATTCTTTTGTCAGTAAATCGCTAAAGAGTAACTTGTCGACGTAATATATTCTGGCGATGTCTCGTTTAGGTACCAGTTCTTTGAACACGTAATCGAATAGATGCGATTTGTCCACGAACAAGAATTTACTGGTATAATTGTACAGGGCCAGTTTGTCCACCTCCTGTGCGTATCGTATCGGCAGATCAAAGAATCCACTGATACCGCGCGGACAGTCGTCGAAGGATTTTAAAAAACCGACAATGTACGCAAGATCGTTTTCAATTTCTTTCAAACGATCGTCGTTCCGATCGCCGCCGCCGCCGCCACCGCCGGAGTCATCACCCTTTATTTCAGATACCAAACATATCAAGCGTAGAGGACGGCGCGTACACCGGTCGTTCAATTGTTTTGACGTACAAGCCGTGTTTCTCGTATACAAGCGGTCCGGATTCAATTGCAGGGTTTCTTTTCTGGAAACGACCGCATCGAAGAGAGCGTCACACTGTGCTAGAGTCAATAGGTAACGAAGGTGGTGTTTAAATATTTCTACTTTATATTTTGAAACCTCTCCTAATTCGAAATCGTGTTTTTCCTTTTTAAAGATTTTCAAATCGAATATCTCCTGATCGTTTATAGCTGACGCTCCACCTTCGTAGATCACGTTCGTCAGTATTATGTAATTGTTGTTGCCGCCCCACGGTATTTTTCCCAACTCCTCGTAAACGCTTGTCGGATAATATGTGACCCAGGGAGTTATCAAATAGTTCGTAGCATCTTCGAAAAGAAATTCCCCAGTTATACGGTGAGCGAATTCCACCGCGAAACGTTCGTCATTCGTTCTGTTTTCGTTTGGTGTCGGTGGTGGCGGCGCGACGGATTGAAAAAATTGAAAGGCTTTCACCAATATACCGGACACCGTCAACGATTCTTCCGTTATCCGTTTCAACAGGGAATGTGCTGAACGCGTACCGTGTATATAATCGACGATTAAATTTTTTTCTATTGGCGTCAGTTTTAACGATGTGATAAATTTACTCAGAAAAAAGTATTCGACCAACAATGTGGTATTGTTTAGCAGTCGTTTTTGCGATAATCCGAACGTCCTGTACAGGAACATTCCCGTGATGAGATTGTAGAGAATCTGTTTCGGTCGCATCTTGTTTAGCGTTGTGATTACCTGGAAAACGGGCGTTACCGAATATTCTTCCATTTTTGATTTGGTTCGGAAATCTTCCAATTTCCTTACCTCTTTACATCTCCGACGTGTGCGTGTGTGTGTGTTCACGCGTTAATGGATAAGAGGAATACTCGTCTATTGATTGCTTCACTGACAATGTCACAGCAAAGAACTCGTGAATTTACTTCGAGCCGCAGTTTGTTAGCGCCGACGCAGTATCGGTCGCGACAAACGTTTCCCAACGAGTCGCCGGCCGAACTGAGCGAGGAGAGTATAGCCGTCGGCACAGACTTACTGGACGAAGAGGTCTACGGCGAACTAGAACCGGGTAACGTGGTGGGTCCGCTACCGCGGGACGACCAACCCATGGAGGACGACGACATACAAAAGAAAAAATCCGCTAAATCCGGCGTTTGTTTGTTTGTATTCGCTAAACAGTTTGAAGGAAAACCGTGCACAGACATAGTGATAAACGGAGTATGTCATTATCATTGGCAAGTAGTTTACAACATAGGATTCACGTATTTGGAAATCGGTCGCGACACGTCTGTCAACAGCAACCTACAACCGGCGTTTCTCAAGATCACGCGCGAACCACTGCGCATATGTCCGTTCGTAACGACGTTGCAGATGATCGATATGAACGACCAAGACACCTTCGCTCAGGAGATGGGCAACAATTTCGAATTCACTAGAAAATACTATCAACAAGAATTCATTCCGATCGCGCGCGCTTTCACCTACATGGTTCGCAGTAATAACTGTAAAGGAACCGTAGAAGATTCGGAATTGGTGCGCATCCTAAATCGTACGCGCTGGTTGAAAGACCAACAGATTTTGGTCAACAATTTGTACGGTTTGAATTTTCTGGTACAGAACGCGAGGATAGCCGAAGGTTATCAAGAAAGCGGGCGCGCGGCTATACCGTCCAACATAACCGTTTTAAACGTGGAATCTACCAGCCTGTTCGATACACCGTTATTATTGAGCTGTATACGCAGCACACTGTCGTTGGGCATAACTCTGATGGACGTTCGTCCGGCCAACATTCAGGTTTTATCAACTTTGAATACAAAAATTTCAATAACTCTGAAACTTTAAACCCGCAGTGCGAAACGAAAGAAGCCATTTGAAATCCAACCGTCGACATTCCACCCACTCGGATCACATTTTTACGAATGACAGGCTATCTTGATTTCTGTCTACATTAAATCCGTATTCGAAATTTACCTAGATTCATTTGTACGGTGGACGTTCACCACAGGGGAAAACGACCAGAAAATTTTATAAAATTCCCTCCACGAACTCTTATCGATGGTGTACGATGTTTGTAATGATGTATTGGGTTTGGGTAAAAATAGTACGCATGCTATACCCTTACTGGCGCAACACTTGACGCTCGACGACGAGACGATAAGAAAAATCAATTCGATAACGGTGTGTCCGAGTAGAACGTGCGACTATAAATACGAGAATGAACTTGACATGTTCGTTCCCCTGCTAAGCGACAACCTTGATGAAACCTTCTTGCAATTGAACGTTTTCATATGGAGTCGTATATTGTTTTATATATTTGCTACGAGGGCGTTTAACAAACAATCGACTACTTTGTATTTGCAACGTTCGCATAAAAATGTAAATATCTATAGAAAATTATATTAATTAAAAATGTTTACCTCCGGTATTTCTGTACGCTCCCACTGCCGCTTCCAGGCGTTGTACAAGCTGCTCACCGTCGCTGCCGCTCCCGGGGGTAATGATATCCTGTATGACGAAAGCTCGCATACTTCGGCTAACGGTTGCGTGTATATGGGCAGCGAGTTCGTGAGTTGATGTGTGAGGAGAGCCGGGAAGGCACCGGAAACAGCATTTACCACCTCCATCCACGGGACGTTCAGTGTCGCATAATGGACTCCGAACGTCCGCCACATCTCCGCGTCTATAGAAGTCAAGGATAGTTGTTTGAGAAAGTTGCGGGTCTGGTTGATCTCCTCCTCCTCTGCTAGACGGGCCTGCTTCTTCAACGGACACGGGATGGTATTTGGTGGTAGAAGTTGTTGGTGTACTCGCTTCAACGTCTTCTTCTTTGCCGGTTTCGATATCTTGAATGTTGTTCTGATTGGAGGCGTCTGCTGTGTCAACGGGTACTGTCCACACTGGTCCGACTCCTCCATGCCTGGCAACAATGTAGCCTCGTCGTCTAAGTCGACCACAGGTACTCCGGTGATAGTCGAACTCGTAGTTGCAGTATTCATGGTACCTATGTGAACAAAGCAAGCGTCTATATTTACGAATAATAAGATTGTTATAGTATATACTGGTCATGCGTGTGGTGTAAAATGTAATATGTATAAAAGGAGAGGTGAGCTCGCCTCTCTTATACCCGTCAAACGAGCTCGGTAGCAAACATATATTGTCGTTCTGCTCTCCCCACGAGGTGCCGAGAGAAGCGACCAACTACGCAGCTGATTACTTGCCGGCGGCGAAGCCGCTTCCCCCCCGACGGTCACCCGTATGCGACGTCTCGAACTAGTACCGAAGTCAACGGAGATATCGACTCAGCGCCTAGGGCTGCCGGTCCGCGAAGTCTACGTCATCTGTTTATTGCCGATCTGCACATTCCTGACGTCCTTGAACCATTAATTACGTCATATGTCCTTGATTGATTTTAAATCACAGGCTAAAACAGATTTACTAACAATATATACTGTACACAATTATAAAATATATTTTTGTGGTAATGTATAGTAATTACCAATTGTCTTATGTGTAAAAATCTTTCGATGTTATTAAAAAAATATATGAAATATATATCGTATTTGTTATTGTACCTTTTAAACAAATACAATAATGTAATTCCTACCGTACGCTTTCAACACATAAATTGTGACACATAAAACAATTCTATGAACCAAGACCATAATATAATTCCTACCGTGCGCTTTCAGTACATACATTGTTACACAATAATAAAAAATAATTTACTTACTATAATTTCAACCAAACCCTTTTTTTATAAACGGCACCCTTCACTACAAACATATACAACGATTATAAGTATACACAAAAAACAAATACACTTTGTAGAATAATTATTATGCACGCCATCACACGCGACGTAACAGTGACCCGTCACAGACCTCATGCGTTTCGTTACAAAAAGCCTGTTTTTAGAGTGCCGTACAGACACACACACCCACCGCAAGTCGTATAGAGTTCAGCTGGCTTCAAAAAACCAGTTTTCAGAGTGTGTGCATACCGATGAGATTGGAACAAATATATTCATACACTTAAAATATTTCAGTGAGAAGTGTCTACATACAATCAAATTCTGTAATATAATAACATCCTCAGACAAACATATGCAATATTATATGATTATACATTTACATTTCATATCACATTGTAAAGTGAATTTTCTCTATAAGACACATACGTCTACTGTTAGAATAACGATTACATATTCATCTGTTTTATAATAACATTGATTTAAAATTATTCAACCTGAAATATGTATTAAAACAAATATTATTTAAATTCACAAAGGTAACATAAATATAACATACCTTCCCCTTCAGTGCGACAAGTAACTGATATAGTTGCATAGCATGAACGCGTCTTTTATACTCTACAACAGATGTTAAACTACACACACTCAAGGTTAAGCACATCCTGTTCAAGTTATTTTTACCCTACGGTCAATGTAATACCTCACAAAGGATCGCACGTTCAAGTTCAAGGATATGCACAATATAAATACTTGCAAATCAGTGGTATACTACATATGAGAGATATAACATCATTATTTCCTATAATTAGATTTGTATCTATGTTTTTCTATATATGATTGATATAATAACATTATTTTTAAATAAAATAAAGTACGATAAAACAACAACGGTCTCTTGGTGTAACGGTTAGCATGTCGGTTTTGCGAACCGGGTTCACATCCCGGTGAGACCGGTCTCTCCACCAAATTTCGGGAACCGTCAAGTAACCCAAACTTTTCGTGTAACGGTACCCATCACCTTGCTCAATGCCGAATTTCGGAACCCGTCAACGCCTCGTCGCATTCCCTCTACCACGGTGGTGATTCTACCCACGATGAGGGGGGTAGAGGGATCTGTGATGTCATGAATCTGTGACGTCAGAGCCAATGACGACATGAATCGGTGACGTCAGAGCCATAAATCATGTCCTCTACCCCCCTCATCGTGGGTAGAATCACCACTTTCCCTCTACTTAAATTTTATAAGCATTATATCCCAGTCCAGTCTATAGCCTATCGCCTCTACTATATTCATAGTTATGTCCATGGAAAAAGTAACTTTGTTCCACAGCACATATGATTCGAGTGTCTTTAACTCGTTCCAGGTGAACGTGTTTATACACTGAGCATCGCCGCTAACGTCTTCCCAATCGATCACATCTTTCAATTTATAATAATATTCTTTATGAAATAATCTACTGCCAAAACAATTCATCTGTAGAAATTCACCACAGACTTTGTAATATCTGTATGCGTCTTTTTGACACCACAATTCGGCAGGTATTATGGTGAATAGTTCCGGACTCTGTAGCATGTCATCTATAGATATGTACAAAGGACATTCTCCGTCGGCATTTAATTTTTTAATCTCATAATTGTATAAATATTTTAATATAATCGGTGGATGCTTCTCCTTTAGTCTGTCGTGTTTACACTTGTCGGCTATGAGTACGTCCTGCAACGTTTCATCTTCGAACGCCGAATTGGGTATATAATCGTAATCTATTACATCCCACTGTATTTGTTTCTTGAACGTACGCAAAAATCGTTTTTCAAACGGACATTTGCTTTTACTCAGTTCTTGCCAATTTATATATTTTTCTATTTTAAAAAAGAATATTATGTCTGTGGTTTTCTCTAACAGAGCAGTATAATTTAAATGTTGCCAATCGAGTTTGTCACAACAAGTCAACATTATCTTGTCGTTTAACAATATACATTGCGTATATTGTACCCAGTCTATATAATCGTGGAGATCAGTTTCCTGATAGAGGTTTAATGGTACCCGCCTATAATCTAGTTTTTCCCAATGAACATATTCTCTGTACTTTTTGTACGTGTCATTGGAACGTTTTAACAGCATGTGTTTTGAAATCCAACCCCAATCGACTTTGTCCTTTATTACGTCCAACAATTCTTCGTCGTTAATGTAAAGATTATAATCAATATATCGAAAATCGATATATTCTTTATATAAAATTATGTAGTGTCTGTCTTGTAATTTTTTATAGAATTTTTTGTTTTTCCATGGAAAAAATACAGCTAATTCATCAATCGTCGTATGGTTTAAATTAATATTTAACCAAAATTCTTCTGTTTCATTATATGATTTTTGTACTAATTCTAATGCTTTTGTGTTCATTTGCATTTTTTCTTGTTTTTCTGAAACAAAAAAAATAAAGCAATCACTGTAGTATTCAATTGATATGATATTGTGGTCGAGGGTATTTACAAAAAAAAATAACGAGAATTTAACATACTAGACCATCATTTTATTTAGCATTTATCAAAACTCGCTGCGATTTGTTTCATTAAACGAACAGTATATCTCTCACTATCACTATTGCTAGTACTGTCACTGTCACTATCACTATTGCTAGTACTGTCACTGTCACTATCACTATTGCTAGTACTGTCACTGTCACTATACGTTGAACCAGTTGACTTGTCGTCGCCGTCGTCATCACTTTTCTTGTTCTTGTCTCGTCGACTTCGTTTCGGACGATCTTCAAATTCTATAACAGACAATCAAAAACATTTTACTCTAATGTTTCTTACAATGCATAAGTGGAGATAGTTGAGGGAGGTGGGTGGGTCAGTTACTTACCATTTGGAATCGCCAATTGAAAGTTTGTAAACGATAATTCCCGTTTAATTTCAGCCAGTCGTTGAACTGTGTGGCGATATTTTCTTTTGAGTACTGAAAGAAAGAACAGAACAGATTGTACAAAACCAATACATTAACATTAGGTGTTGTGGTGTTAGTATCAACGTAGTTGACTTACCTTCAATTCTCTTATATGCCTTGATCTCGTCATCACTGAGTCCCATAGTCAACATCTCGGGCGTCGTCCAATATTGCATTCGTCCACCAGTCCATATCTGATGACATCGTTCTTTCTTCAATATATCCAATATAAAATATTGTTTATATTTTGTTAATATTTTTACAGAACTACTGTTCTGTACAACAAACGATTGTGTTAGTCTCTTTTTATTCAAATAATTTCCACACTCTAAATATAGACGTTCGTCGTGCAAGTTTTCTTTACTGAAGTTAAAATATTCCCAGTTTATATAGTCTTTAAATTTAACGAGAAGCCATATGGGGCCGCTACGTACATCGTTCCAGTCTATATAGTTCTTGAACAGTTCCATCAATCGAGGTGAACCTGGTGGCTTCCAGTTATCTAGAAATTTCCATTTGAATATATTGATGTACTCTTCTTGAAACCAATAATCGTTTTGCATATGTCTAGACAATTTAAATGCATTAAATTGGTGTACAACCATAGTTTGTATCGCATATGGTAGTGATATATACGTAACGTGATCCCATCGTAAGTTGCGTCCTAACGCTTTTACTATCTTCATATTTAAATGTAGGTTCTGTGAGACGTAGGTCCAAGGTAAAATGTTCTCGAGTATACGCAACTGGTCCACCGTAAATGCGTTTACAATGCGGGGATCCTTCATAACGTCTAGAAAGTCGATCTCATTTTTCAATATTATATAATACTCTCTATGAAATAATCTGTTGTAATCTTCCATATGTATATCACAAAAAGGAAAATATCTATACGCATCTTTCTTAGACCAGGCTTTCCGGTCTACTAAATGAAACAATGAACGATCTTCAAACATTTCACACATAGATATATAATCGATACTCCTATACAATTCACTATTATTATTTCTTTTAATTTGATAATTATATACATACTTCATATGTACAGGATGGTTGAGTATTGTTCTTTTCATAACGTCGTATTTACATTTGTCCAGTACAAGCTTCCCTTCAAATCTCGTATCCGTGAAAACCGTATTCGGTATATAATCGTAATTTATTTCATCCCACAATATACGTTCTTTGAATTCTAATAGAAAATCTCTGTCGAAGGGACATCGAACTTTACACAACTCCGGCCAATATATATATTCTTCAATTTCTTTAAAGAAATTTATATCTGTTGTTGAGTTCATCAGAGTCGTGTAATCCAAATCCTCCCATTCGATTCTATTGCGATGTTCGAGTAGGACATCGCTGTACATTGGTATATACGGCGTATACTCTTTCCAATTTATATAATCACAAATTGCCGGTTCACTGTACAGGTTCAATGGTACGTCTTTGTACTTTAACACGTCCCAATTGATGTAATCTTTATACTTTTTATAGAAATCCGTAGACTTCTTCAGATACATACACGCCGAAATGTCGGTCCAGTCAAGTTTGTCTTTTATGGCGTCCAACAACTTTTCATTCAACATATATACATTTACGTCGATATATTCAAAATTAATATATTCTCGATACAATATTATGTATGCGGAATCTTGTAATTTATCATAATATTTTTTTTCGTTCCATGGGAAAAACGCCGCTAACGGGTCGATCTTTAAATAATCTAAAACATAATTCGACCAAAACTGGTGTATCTTGTCTTCATTGCTTTCTTTGATGAGAGCACAGAGCGTTTCCATTGTACCGCACACACTGAAACACAAGACACTATACTACAGTCTTTACTATTATTGGGTGTTATATTGTTAGTTATTATTACTAATATACATATTACAAAACCAACCAGGATCAATTACAACATTGTATACGTCGGGTTGTGGTTTTTTACATAAATATTTCATATATAATGCCCTTGTTACGTAAGTCATACCCATGGTCGACATTACTCGAAAATCTAAATAATTGCGAAAACGTTCTATCAATTGTATAGTTGGATACAACACCTGGGATGCTCGGCTCCAATCTATGTATTCTTTAAGCGTCCACAACTCTTCAATGTTGAACGAATTCATTATCACATGATCACTGCTAATGATTTCCCAGTGTTTTCTGCTAAAAAAATCTCGTAATGTAATGTACCTCTCTCTGTCGAAAAATTTATGTTTTAACCTTTCCTCCCAATCAATATATGGAAACAACTCCGAATACTGTTCACAGTCTTTATATTCGACAGACTCGTTCATGATTATCATATTCTCTGCACACCGTAACGGAATGTAATATTTTGGGAATTCATCTATTTCGCCGCGCACTTTTGCATTAAGTTTTTTTATGTGATAATTGTATATATATAAACTAGTTACGCTACATTCATCTTTTATACAGCTATTCATATAATCGTCAGGCGGTCCAATATATCGTGTAAACATACACTTGTCCGCTATTAATACGTCTTCAAATCCAGCATAAAATACTATATTTGGTAGATAGTCATAATCAATGAGATTCCACTTTATAAAGTTTTTAAACGTAAAAAGAAACTCTATGTCCCATGGAATCTGTGTTCTGCTCAAACTGGTCCAATCTATTTTCTCTTGCACTGCTATAAAAAAGCTAATATCCGTTGTACGTAAAAGAAGTTTTTTATAATTCACTTTGCTCCAAACTATATTGAATTGATATTGTATCATTGATTCTCTATCATATTCCATGTGTGGTGTGTACAAGCCCCAATAGATCTCACCTTTTAACTCTGGATTTCTGTGTATGTTTATCGGAACCAACGAATAGTTCAGAGTAGACCATAAATTCAAATGTCGTGTAAATACATTCAAATGTCGTGTACATTCAACAAACAATTCAGGACTCACAACCGGTATAGAGTTATTATTCTGCCAATCGACTGCCCGAGACCAATTCAGACTACTAGCATTGTAAATCTCTGTTGTATCTGCATCTATGTACACGTATGATCTATAGACATTATTGTATTGTGCCCAAAACTCTTTCAATAGACTTGGTCGACTTTTTATATATTTTTCAAGAAAATCATCACTATAATTGATCGACTTTGATTTTTTTAATGTTAAGTGTAACGCATACACATCTCGCATACTTTTAATTCTGTCAAATATCATTGTTGTAATTAGATCGTTATTAAATACTTTCTCTACACTAGATGTATACATTATCTACCTTTGAATGATATCCAAAACTGAACAACAACAACTACACTGATTTTAGTACACTGGTAATTGCACTGATACTGAACGTACAGCAAGAATGTCAGTTACTACTGAAACTGTACAATTCAATAAACGAGACCCATTAATATACTACCAATTATCTTATCGTAGTCACCACGTGGAAATATTTGTACAGTATCTTTAGAGAATTTACACTTCATCTATATAATCGACCTACAAGTTAATACAACTATAGATATATAAATAAATTAAAATATAAATCACATTATGAAACAAAATATGAATTAGATATCAGAACAAAGTATAAAATGAAAGGTAAAATAACTTTTAGACGGAATTATCTGTCCATTACGACCTCCAATATTACATTCATTTGTCGATCTATGAATCACTGTAAGACCGAATCCATTTGTTAGTCATACCGTATATAACTCTAACATAATAGCAATTCACAAGTAATATTTATTATCTTTTAAAAATCATAAAGACAGTATCAGGTACAAGTTATGTATAGATTACGTATGATATTTTTTATATTGTGACTAGTGGAGAGGCATTACAGGAAATTATCACCAAGATTATATAAAAATGTACGGTAGTTACATCAAGTCATTTGACAGTAGACGTTCGTAATAGTGTGTTGTGCGTTATTATTGTAACTTTCCAGTTAGTGTATTTCGGTGGTGTATTATTAAAATGGAAAAAGTATTGTTTTTAAATAGTATAAAGAGTGGATATGTTAGACAGGTTGGTACACCGCACCTTGGAATAAATCTATTTGGTTCTAATGGATTACGCTGTATAAATTTAGGTAAATTACATTTTAATGATATTACATGGATTTGGACGAATTTAAAAATAAACATATTAAATGCTAGATATACCGATAATTTTCAAATCGAAAATGAATTTGGAAATATGATTGACAGTATATTGAAGAGATTAAATTTACACGAAGAGAAACGATACTTTCCTAAAGTCTATTTCTATAATAAACCCATGAAATCGATCAGAATGAAAGTTGAAAATAATGTAGGTAACCTGATCGTATTTCCCAATATAAAAACTTTAAGCGCAACATTGGACATTAGAAAGTATAATAAAATTATAAATACTGAATGCCATGCCGATGATGACGTGTTAAAATATGTGTATATTAAAGGTCCCTCTGAGTACATACTCGATAGCAACACATTGTCGTGTGCTATTGTTTTAGTGGTAAAAGATATAGAAAAATATAAAGAATATAGTACATTTGAAATTTGTGAAGAATTGCAACACGACAAAAAAGAAATTGAAGATATTGTCGATACAATAACAAAGTCGTGGGAAAATCGACGCAATATCCTTGTACCAACTAACCTCTTTAATGTGGAAATAGAAAGAGAAGTGTTAAAACGGTTTAACTATGAACTCGTTACATGTTACCGGCGAGGTGTAATAAACAAATGTGTCGTCGTATATTGTCCAGAAAACATCAATTATAATATAATGTCAACAGGACAGAATAATTGCTTTCTCTTAAATCCTAAAAATCACCACAACAACAGTAACAAGGAGAGTGATATCACCACGTCAATACAAGGTACGTAATTGTACAAAAAGGTAAAGAAAAATATTTGTTTCATTATAACATGTTTTCTATTTTGACATATTACATTTCTGTTACAGATACTTATTTGTCGTGGCCATCTGCTGACATTGATGATGAAGAAACAGACGAAGCAGATATCGGTTAGTTGCGGAATTGTACTATGTGTATGTTTACCACCTCTCCCATCACGATCTAAAAATTGTTTGTTGTTTGTTTCTAATAGGCGTAGAAAGCGAACCCGAAAGGAATAGTGTAATCAGTCGTCTTTCATCTCTGGAAAGTGGTGCTATCCACCGTCGTTCGTCGCTGGACAGTGATAGTATACATTCATCTCTAGAAAGTGTTATCAACCGTCGTTCGTCGCTGGACAGTGATAGTATACATTCATCTCTAGAAAGTGTTATCAACCGTCGTTCGTCGCTGGACAGTGATAGTATACATTCATCTCTAGAAAGTGCTATCAGCCGTCGTTCGTCGCTGGACAGTGATAGTATACGTTCGTCGCTGGACAGTGCTATCAACCGTCGTTCGTCTCTGGACAGTGATAGTATACGTTCGTCGCTGGACAGTGCTATCAACCGTCGTTCGTCTCTGGACAGTGATAGTATACGTTCGTCGCTGGACAGTGCTATCAACCGTCGTTCGTCGCTGGACAGTGATAGTATACATTCATCTCTAGAAAGTGCTATCAACCGTCGTTCGTCGCTGGACAGTGAAGGTGAGTTATCATTTAGGTTACTGGTGTCCCTTCAAACGGTATTATGACTATAAAATGCTATTTTTTATTTGTTTTATTTCTTTGTTAAAGGTGAATGGATGTCAGTCTGGGACTTGGCAAACGCTTGGGATCGTCTCGTTGTAGAATCGGATAAGATGCATAGAGGAAAACGTCACAACACACAAGAACCAAATGAAGAATACAAGAAAAAATTGAGAAGTAATAGTAAATTGTAAATATATATGAATAAATAGATTTATTATTTAAAAATATAAAACAGACTTGCTTTGAATTTCTTTATAACACATCTCACCTATAAAATATTTGATCAAAAGTGGTAAAAACAGTGCTCGAACGCAACAGTGGTTCACAAAATAAAAGTGTAAGAATATGTTGTGCAGACATGAATTCAAAAACTTGGTGGAATGTCGACAATTGCCGAACTGCAGACTTCACAGTTTAAACACGAACACAAATATTGGTCAACTTGAACATTCAAAACAGTGATTAATCACAGTAGTTCGTAATTGAAAACTTGGTGATCTGACTTGAAACTTCACAAATAATAATTTAAAACAGTAGTTCATGTTCACAAAATAAAAAGTGATGACTTGAACTCTCTACACTTTCAGTGAGAAATATTTTACTATTCATGGTTCACAAAATATTTTTATTTTGTAACATCACAGTTACAGTCATTTTATCTCACAACAAAAATATTTTTATTTTGTAAATGGTTGAACCAAATAAAAGTGTCGCCTGGTCAACGTCAAACACAAAACATGGTTCACAAAATATTACTTGGGATTCGTTGGTCTCACATAACGTCACCAAGTTACACACAAAAGTGTCGCCTGGTCAACGTCAGGTTAAACACTTCATGAGTTGAACTCATGTTCACTGGAAAACAGTTGAAAACTTGAAATAAAACTAAAATGATGTGCGGTCGATTTTCACCAAATATTTTACATTTGTAAATCAGGATATGGATAATAAAAAATATGTAAAATATTTTTTTCAACAAAAATTAATTTATTATTCTAGGTTTACAAACACTTTTTGAAACTTCGTAATTTCTTTGATACAAATTTTGAACGTTTTGATCTTGTGAGTAATTTCTTTGCGTAGGTTGATACAAATTTTGAATGTTTTGCTCTTGTGATGACCGCTCTACGTCCACGCTTGATACTACCTGTTAACAAAAAAACAAACAGACCAGTTAGTCATGAAACAATAACATTTTACATACAATAACAATATCAATTTCTGTCCCACGTACTGATGTTAGTCTCTGGGTCGTCATTCAATTCCACTTTATCGTCAGACGCTTGTGTTATGTCCACTCCATCATTATTTTCGTTAGCGTCGCCGGTGTTTTCTTCTATCTCGATATCATCATTTTGGGTGTTTTCTTCTACCTCGATATCATCATTTTGACAGATTTTGAAGGTCCCGTCTACGTGTTCTGTTGTAACAGTTATGACGATTGCACACCTATATCCCCTGTGTACACCACCAATTTTGAAAGGTATTCCGCCTTTAATGTATATATATTTGAAAAAGTCATCTCTATGTAGACAGTCGATATCGATTGATTTACTCTCTGTCTTAGAGTATAGAATTACATTCCCACCGATACAAGAACACCTTTCCTGAGACATTTGAGGAAACAAAATCAGAGTACCAATCTGATTTTCCGATTTGTAATTATTGTGTGTAAAATATTCAGACTCTTCGTTGAAGAAATAAATTATCTCATTGTTCCAATATACTTTTTCACCATGTATCGTCCTGAGTAGGTTGGAAATGGCCTGTCGGGCCGCTTTCATCAGTTGAAACTTCCAATAGTATTTGATCTTTTCAGATCCTGTTAGCAAGTTATCGAGAATCCAGTCAATATCATGTTGATACAAATTATTGAGATTCATGTAGTGATAATTAGACTGAGCGTACACAGTTATTCCATTACCGAGTATCGCATCTAGTGGTTGATCTTCAGTGTAGTGGCGACGAATAAATCCCGATTTCAAATTGGCGATTTCCATTATGCTCAGAAATCCACACGCTCTGTCCGTAATTGGAAATTCACTGTTTGTATTGTCTGTTTCGCTGACATTTTATATAGGGATCACGGAAATTATTCACACATACTGTCAAGTGTCGAGTGACACGTGAAGGTCGTGTTTGTCTCGCCGTACTCAATATTTTTTTTATTCTTTCCGCGTGCGACGTTACAATTCTACTATATCCATTGACGAATACAATTGCGGTTTACGAATACATCTTCCTACACTAGGATGTTGGGTGTCGTAAATCAAGCGCCGAGTAGCGTCGCAAACACAATCGTGTGGAACGGGAGAATGATCCGATATCCGCAGCGTGAGCGTTCCTCCGACACACACGCCGGAAGATGCTACGGTTCCGTCGTCGTTGACGAGCGACTTGTACATGGACAAACAGCGCCAACTGACCACGTCGAAGGTTTTGTCGTAAACCAATTGAGCGTATATCCCTTTGTCATTATCGCAAACGGGTATTTCAGTAGAGGTTTTCTTCAGAGAGGCCGATTTACAACGCTGGTCTTTGGCGTCGCAGAAATAGCCCCAGGTAAAGGTATCGTGCGGTATGTACGCACAGTCCTGATTGCAATCGTCGTCCTTTGTACAGAATTTGTCGGTCGCCAGACAGTCAGTCCGCATCGGCGAACGGTATCTCACGTATTTGTTTACGTCGTTCACATTTATCGCGTCCTGATCGATCATCTTTTCTACCACGCTCAGCGTCGGTATTATAACGTAGGATTTGAAAAGCATCACGAAGACGACCGCGAAAATTATCATCGAGACGCTATAAAGACTGTTTCGTCCGACAATCATTATTATATATTTTTTAGATGAGAGTTTCCTCTTATCAGTCTCGACAGAGATGCCGTTACAAACATGGGAAAATACAAATGATACACTCCGCCTAGTGGACAGAAAAATCAATCGTTATCTATTGTACAAGCAAAAGATAACGAGTAGGTGCAAATATAAAAATGCGACATCTCGATGGGGGTAGAGGTAAATTTGCAAAATGTACACGATCGACACCACCTTTTCTGTAGTATTTATCGCGATTGCGTCTGTCATCGCTGGAACCGTCGATTCAGCGCCTCTCAAACCGATCGAAGGTCCGATCGAATATCTAATTCGATACGGTTATCTGTCACCCGATTACGAATTCATTATCGACCAAGTGAAATATGCGATCAAAAATTTACAGGCGCTCGGCGGCGTCCCGCAAACCGGCAAACTGGACAGGGCGACTCTGTCACTGATGAAAAGACCCCGCTGCGATGTGCCCGATAGAGTCGCAGTTGATGTCGCAGTTGGTGACCGAAAGAAACGTTACACCATCCACAAGAATTATAAATGGAATCACAATAACTTGACGTGGTGTTTGATGAACAGCGATATGGGAAACATAACCGATCGCGATCAGGTGAAACGTCTGTTCCACAAAGCTTTTGAAATGTGGTCCGAAAATACCGATCTCGAGTTCATTGAATATTGCGCCGCCGACTTGGAACCGGACATAAGAATTTATTTTTACAGAAGAAATCACGGAGACGACCGCGATTTTGACGGAGCGAGCGGACGATTGGCTCACGCGTATTATCCGGGAACTGGAAACGGTGGTGACATACATATAGATACCGAAGAGAAATGGTTGATTCACGGCGAAGAGGACGCGGACGACAAGATAAATCTTTTCATGACTATCGTACACGAGCTCGGCCATTCTCTGGGATTGGATCATTCTCAGGTCGAGACGTCTATCATGACGCCGTTTCACAGACCGATTTCTCAATTCGAATTGGACGACGACGACCTACAGGGCATTCAACAACTTTACGGCGTCGCCTCTTCTAAGAAAACAGTGGAAAAAAGAAAAGGAGAAACGTCAAAAATACCCTACTGGTGGCGAACGGTCGCACCGACTACCAGCACAATCGGCACCACTACGACGAGAGTACCACCTACCACTCCGCGACCGCCTCCGGATCACTGCAACATGAGCTACGACGCCGTAAGTAGGATCCGAGGCGAGTTGTTCGTCTTCAAAGACAGATACGTGTGGAGGCTGGGACCCGGCGGCGACTTGTACAATGGCTATCCAGCGGCGATTCACGGCTTCTGGCGAGAGTTACCTAAACGATTGAAACGCGTCGACGCCGTCTATGAGAGAATAGACAACGGCGTTGCGTTCTTTGTAAAACGTAGATATTACGTTTTCAATCCGACCCGTCTGGTAAAAGGATATCCGAAACGTCTGATCGATCTGGGCCTGCCGGACACTCTACATCGTATCGACGCTGCAATGAAACGTGACGGACGAACTTATCTTTTCAGCGGCAACGCGTACTGGGAGTTTGACGACAGACGAGACCAGGTCGTAGCCGGCGGTTATCCGAGAGAGATATCCGATTGGAAAGGAATAGGCGAAAATATAGACGCTGCGATGCAATGGAACGACGGACAGACTTACGTATTCAAAGAAAAAAGTTTTTGGAGATTTCACGATTCTACCATGAGAATCGCTCACGAACATCGGGTGTTGTCGGGCCCCTATTGGATGGGTTGTTACGACGACGAGATAGCGAGATTCTACAGCGATATTGGACAGAAATCAAGATACTACGAAAAAACATCGAGATCGAAACCGGGATCTCCGCCAGAAAATTATGTACGCGTGGAATCGTCGGCTACAATTTCGGCACACAACAAACGATTGTTATATCTTTCAACCTTTGTCTCTGTACTTTTTCTAGTATTGTCAAAGTAACAATAAAACGATAACGTACATGAAATGGTGATTCACAAAGTAATGAAACTTTTGAAAACTGTAGGGGGTATGGTGAACGTCCATCAATTGGCTGAACGTCCGTACAATGGTGATTCACAAAATACTAAACACTTCATGAAGCAAATAGTCTTGATCTCATACAACACAAATATTTTATCCAGCCACAAAGAAAAATCCTGGCCTCACAACAGCATAAAACTTTTGAAAACTGTAGGGAGTATGGTGAACGTCCATCAATTGGCTGAACGTCCGTACAATGGTGATTCACAAAATACTAAACACTTCGTGAAGCAAATAGTCTTGGTCTCATACAACAAAAATATTTTATCCAGCCACAAAGAAAAATCCTGGCCTCACAACAACATAAAACTTTTGAAAACTGTAGGGAGTATGGTGAACGTCCATCAATTGGCTGAACGTCCGTACAATGGTGATTCACAAAGTTAAGCAGTTGATGAAGAAAATACAATAAAACAGCCACAAAGAAAAAATCCTGGTCTCACAACAACATAAAACTTTTGAAAACTGCAGTGAATGTGTTGAACGTTCCATCAATTGACAGAACGTCAGTAGAATGGTGATTCACAAAGGTAAATCCTTCATGAAGCAAATACAATAAAAATATTTTATACAGCCACAAAGAAAAAATCCTGGTCTCACACATATCATCAAACAAAACTTTTCTCGAGGAATATTTTGAGGTTAGGATTTCTTTATATATATTATATAGTGGTATTTTTAGGTTAGGTTTTTTTTTTAGAAGCGGAGTGTAGGGTTTCCTCTTAGAAGGTTCTTACCTTCTCTGTTTCCAACACGAAGCTTCTAAAAGGGTCGCGCGCGAGAAGAAACCTGTATATATGCTACTTCTCCCACTACTTTTTCAGATTTACGCTCTCTGATTGGTCAATAAAGTTGAGGTTGTGTAGTGGGGATGATATTCTGTCCTCTGATTGGCTAGAGGAGGGAATCTTTGAGGGAAAAAAGGGAAATCCGAGGGAATTTTATAAAATTTTCTGCAGTCGCGCGAGAGAGTTCGGCCGGAGCGGTCATAGGGTGAGAAAACTGTACAAATTGGTACAAAACAAAAAAGAGAGAATAGAGGTGTCGCGGCGGCGGCGTCGTTACAACTCACGGTTTCCGGCTTAGAACTCGTGTTCGTGTTCGCGTTCGCGTTCTTCTATGATTATCGGAGCACCGTCGTTACCACCGCCAGCGCCACCACTTTTGTTGTCGAGACAAACCTCCATACCCAGACGCACAGAGCGACAACAACGAAGAATATTACAATACCGATAGCGTAGATAATGATTGTTTTGATTTTTGAAAATATGTCGGTGGTGTTGTTCCAGATTTCGCCGGGTATGTTATTGGCCAGATCATCTATAACGTCGGCGATCGTCCAGTTTCGTCGACATTTGTACACGTCTGTTACTTGTATGTAATTCTCTTTGGCGATATATTCGGGAGAATCTTTCGACGCATCCGAGTCACATTTTCTACAGTCCTCTTCGCTAGTGGTCCATCCTTTACAGGTGTTTTGATCGATGGATTTAGGACACTGACTACAGAACAGATCTCCGGTCGTCGCCCATTCAGTATCGTTCAATTTGGCGCACGACGCCTGTTTTATAATACAGGTTTTCGTTTCGCCCGAGTCGTCTTTGTAATATCTTGTACAACCGACTCGTTTGTTGTGTTCGTTGGCGATCTCTTCTAACAATAGGAAAACGCCGCCGCCGAGCGAGAGTGTAAGGACGACACCCTTGAGCGTGTAACCTTTGTATTTGGTCGAACTGATTTTGTCCACGATGCGCTTGAAGAGTTTGTTTTCTCGATAGGCCTTCTGCAGGGAATCGATGTCGCAACCGTAGTCTTTTAGTTTATCAAACTCTTCTAAGTCGAGAGCGTCGGTCAGTTTGGATTTTGTTATTTCATCGGTAGTCGACGCGATAACGTCTTGTTCGACGAAGTGTTTTTTGGCGAACGTCGCGTACATATCGGAAACGGTTTCGGCGGCGGCCTCGTCCAGTTCGGGTATTATTTTCTTAAACGTCTGAGCGAGCTCTTTGTCGCCGGTCTTGAGATCCTGGAACAGTCTGAACGTTTCGTTTTGGTCGAGATTGGCCAATACGAGGGTTTTCGTCTGCTCGTTCAGTTGTAGCGCTTCTTTGTCGAAAACTTTGCTGAATATGTCTTCGAACAGTTTGGTATCCGACACCAAAGCCGCGCCATCGGCGATTCTAGCGACGGATCTTTGATAGTCGGCCAGCAGGGATTCTGACACGTGCCTGTACGGGCCGGTGGCGGCCCGCATAACGTCGATGGCATCCACAAAAGTTGCAAGCGCCATGTTATAGTAAACGAGGCGAGGCGAGACTTATCCCTTACAGAAAAAATGTAATTTTTTTCAAAGAAAGAAAATTCTTTCAAGTATTTTGTAAGGTACATCGATATGACCGACAATAATTATAAAATTGTGTGTATACACGGTTTCAAGGGTTCGGTTTTGCGCGATTTTGTCGGTGATCGCGTTTGGCCGCCTAAATCCTTGATTCACGTTTTTCGTTCGGCGGAAGCGCGTTCGCGTTTAAAATACGATATAATCAACAAAAAATTGTATCCGGACGGAGTGATCGAGAAGGTGAAATTATTCGGTCGATTGTATACCGTAAAGAACGTGTACACGAATATCTTGAGCTCTTTGCGTTCCACGTACGGAGAATGTGTCAGCGTGTTCGCGTACGATTGGCGCAAGTCGCTGTTCAATGTTTTACTAGAGCTGGCTTCTTTCCTGCGACGTCTCATCGAGAACGCCGCCAATGAAAATTTTCGCTTGGTGTTGGTCGGACATTCGATGGGCGGAGTCATCGCCCGCTGTGTGTTGTACAAAAACCAAAAACCTTTCGAAAGCGTATTACCGTACGTTCGTTGTATCATAACCATAGCCAGTCCGAATAGCGGCTCGTTTAGCGCTCTCCTGAATCTTTTCGGAATCGACGAAAAGGAACCAGAGCGCGGCGAAAGCAACGGATTGTTTAACAAAAGCGAACGGTTTGATCTGGCCCGAAGTTTACAGTCGGTGTACGACATGATCCCCTACGACGAATTGGCAAATAGAATACAGGTGTTGAACGCGCGTGACGACGACGACGACGACGGACACAACGAAACAAAAATATCACGTGACGACCAACCCACGGAGGACGATGAAGATGATTTCGATTCTAAAGCGTGGAACGTGGCCGAGATCGACGACCGGCGATTGGATCGCATACTGTCGCTTCTGTCGTCGTTGGACAGTGCGATCAAGACGAGGGGCAGAGAATTGGATCTGACAAAAGTGAAACTCGCCTATCGCTTTTACAAAACCTTTATACACAACGAACGCGACGATCCACTGTTGAACGCTGTAACTAGGGGTATTGATTTCGCAGAATTTCTTGTGAGTGGGAAACGGTCGTGTCAAATGTTACGCGTTGATGAGTCGACCTCAAACGTAGAGCGTATGTTCGTTTCCAATCTTGTCGGCGACGGTGTAACCGATGAATTCAGTCTTCCGCGGGGCATGATAATCTACGAATCGGGTTTTCAAAGCGAGAACGAGAAGTACGATTTCAACGATATATTTCCGATAGATTTTGTCGCGCGCGTCATACTGGGAACAAAAAAATCAACATCTCTGATCGATGCCAGCAACGCTCACGTAAACATTTGCAACAACGACAGTGTTTTACGTCAGTTAATCGAACGCATCGAACGGGCGCTCCATCCCAGCGTACTGGAAATGATGACCGAACTGTACCCAATGAAATCGGCGCTCGGTGACAATATCAAATATTATGGATGCGACGAACGACACACCTTACGAGTGGAAAGGAAATATCTCCTGTTTAAGAAAACCGGCAAGTATTTTTATAAAATAACGGTAGCGCTCATGTGTCTGTTAGAAGAAAAAGAAGAAGACGACGACAAGCTCTGCGGATGTGAGATCTGCGCGTTCGAATTTTGTAAATCTACAAACGCGACGGCAGCGGCCGAGACAATGTCTACAGCTCACAGTCGCGGACGATCCAAAGTCGTCCGTACCGGTCGATTGTGTTTTATGTTTTCGAGTGAATGCGCGTTCGACACTTTACGTTGTCGCCTACGTCTAAGTGCAGGCGTCGTTCGATCGTTTAAACTGGTCTTTTAGGCAAAAAAAAAAAAAATTCCTGTCGATAAGATAAATAAGAAAGAAATCGAAAACAGTTTCTCATTACAAGTCGAGTCGTCACGTCGTCAAGATGCGGAGCCCGTTACTCGTGTACGTGGAACGCATTAATCCTAGAGCGGTGAAACAGTACAAGCACAATGTACGTTTTATAAATTTAGGTGACGATTGGAGCGAAAACAGTGTAATGACAACCGCGGACGGGGACGAACGGTTCAGCGTTAATGACGTCTCTCTGCTGGAACGTCAACTCGAAAAACGCAAATGTATTATATTTGTATCCAGACAGCAATACGATCTGTTTAAGCCCAACGTAAACTGGCTCTGCATGTACAAGCGCTCGTTTTATTTTACACACGAATATGTGTCACAGTTTATGATCGACGACTTTTTCGATTTACACGCTCTGATCACGGACCTGCAAAACAACGTTTGTTACGGTAACAACGGATTCTGCGAGGAGTCGTTACGTCGTGTCTATTTGGAAAAACATTTTTCCAAGGCGTGCATTTATGATTCGCAGAACGTACTGATAAACGGTAAACCAGTGCCCAAAGAGATCGCTGTATACACACTGGAATTGGACGCTCTGCGTACGTTCCTGGTACGACAACATGCACATCAAACGTCTAAAGACGCCGCTACTAATCGTTATCTGTTTACCTTTTATCACGGACTGGACGTCACCGACGGAAAGGAATTCAATCTACAACAGATGATATCCTATTTAAACGCACACGATGTGATTTTTGTAAAGAACGCCGTTAAAGCGACTGAAATGCGACAGTTCTACTACGACTTGCGAGTGTCTGTTGCAAATTTAGAAGAGGCGACTTTTTCTCAGATACCCACACTGGAACAGTTGAGAGCAAGATTTCAATATTCACAGTGTAGACATGAGCACAGAAACGTTTCTACATCTGCTGCCGCCCCCGTCTGCTCTGCACACAATCTATATGCAATGATGAAATGGTTATTGGATAGTAAATACGTGATTACCATGACTAGAGAAGGCAGGGTTCAACCTTATACGCCGAACATGTATAAAGTCAGATTTTCAAACCAACAACTACCATTGCAACCACAATCACACCAGCCATCGCCAGCGCAGTACTACCAACAAAACACCTATCGAGAACGCTCGCAGGATAGATATTTATCTCCGATGTTGGATCTCGTAGAACGAACCACACCTCGTTATAGAGTGCGCAATGACAACCTTCATCACCACCACTATTGTTGTTGCTGTTATTATGAATAAATTTTAAAAACTAATTTCAAACTAAACTTTGTTGTATATCAGTTTAAAGAGAATCCTGGGTCGGTCAGTCAGTTATCGGTGTTGTGGCGACGTGACACATAATACCGGATACAGATAAAACTAAAACTGAATATCCATTGTGAAGTGAAGTGGGTGCAAGGCTTATCAAAGCACCGATATTATCGGAGAAAAGGAAGAGGCAGTATCGGGGAAAAGTTCCATATATAAATTGTTTAAATGCAGTCATCGCACAACATCAGCAGTAGTTATTATACAAGCTATCAACATGAATAGAAATACAACATTTTGTTTCATGTTTCGAAAAAAATTAATTAGTAATTATCTTTCGTACGCGGATATTGGACAATTGCCGTTACTGTCATATAAAGTGTACGACGCCTTGATGCAGAATAAATTCAATTTAAATTGGAGACGACCGAAAGCCGAAGTTGCGTGTGACTTTGTTCACATTTTACAGTTGTTGATTGAGAAAAACTTTGGATGTCCGTATTCAGCGGAAGAACTGTACAATATGACCAAGGTGATCAGACGAGAAGAAGAAAACATTCGAGCGTCGTATTATCGACGATTTCTTGAAATACTGGTGAACTGTCGCCGCCACGAGTGTACGGATTGTTTTGTCTGCGATAAAAACAACAAATACCGCTGTGAATTCGTATTGACTGACTGCAACGAGATTATAGTGTGGAAAAATCTGTTGGTCGATAAAAAACACAAAAAAATTTATCTACTGTTTCACAATCCGATCGAACGCAGGATATCTACGTTCAGAATACTTCGCGGTAGTGGAATTGAACTGTTCGTTTCGTATTTTCTGAGTGCGGTGCCACAAAGCGACGATCTCTACAAAACGGTCTTCAGACAATGTTACCGATCACGCCTGTCGAATCAAGCGCTGATTCTGGAAGCGAACAACGATTCCAACTCGGACATCGAGAGTGAAACGAACGTGTGCGAGAATGGTGAAGAGTACTATGTATACTATTTGTTTTGTAAAGACAAGACCGTGTTCGGAAAATACAAGAAAGTGAAAACCAACTTATTCGACTTGTTACAGTGTCGCGGCTTCGAGAAAACAGTGTATCCCGTTATAAACGTTACCGGTTCGTCGATCCCATTGACTTTGGAGTTGGTGACCGACGCGTTGGTCGCTTCTAACGATAAAAACAATCTGATCTGGTTTAAAATTTATTACGCTCTGTTGGACGCGTATAGAAAACTGGGAGACGCGCTCTTCGATAAGATTATTTGTAAATACGTCTTGGACGAACGTCGTCGCCAGGATGAGTACGTTTTCAAAGTGTTTCAGAACCACGCAGTACTCTCCTGTGGACTATTCGAGATCGACACAAATCTCGAAAGCATCATGAACATTGGTCATAATCAAAAGCGCATATACAGCGAGACAATGAACGATAATAGCGACGAAGAAAACGAAATAGCCCAACTCGAAGATCACATACCGAGAATGAAATTCTCCTACTACCGACCACAAGAATGGAATACTACAAACGGTTGGAACTGGGTGACGTCTCGACTAGAAGTGCTCGCTAAACTCTACGTGCCGTCGGTGTCGTCGTTAACGGAGATCACATTCGAAAGGTTGTTGCGATATCTTACGACCGACTGCGAGATTTCTACAAACTTCACCTGCCCGAAGACGCACCACGCTCAAAACACGAGCGGATATGAAAAGATGTTCAAGCACCTAGAACTCACGATACCGGGCAACATATCGGTAGACGATATTCTACTATATTGTAAATACATATTCAAGACTCGCAACGGATGTTACATTCTCGCCACCAACCTAGGACTTTTACACGTTAAAAACAATCACGACGCAGCGATCTTCATTGACGGTATGTGTACGTTGAAAGCTGTAAGCGAACAAAAAGAAATCATCATAGCGTACGAAAATCTCGCTTTCTACATGTACAAAAATATACCCGAATGTCAATTGGGAGCGTTTTTCAAGACCTACGTAAAGATGATGACAAGCTTGCAATTTCTACAATGCTACAGAGTTCGAATAACGCCCGGAAACGGTACGACGCGAGACGACTGTGGTGATAAAATGTTTTACGAAAAGACGCTGCAACGATTCAAGAACTACAGGATCTACAAATACGCTCAATGTTGCGATGATGAAGAAAACAATTTTAATTCTAATTTATGTAATATATTGAATTTATTTTGTAATGTATATTGATAGAATAATAATAAATGTGCTGCTCATTTATCTGTTATAATACGTGAACATACTTCAGTAAAAACTCTGTTCACCTCGCTCACGTCCTTTTCGTTTACTCGTAAAGAAAATTCTGTAATGGTGTCGTCGTATCTTGCACTGTATTTACAGTATTCGTACAGAAGAAGTAGTCTTTCTATCAGGATCTCTTTGTGTTCCATATTGAAGTGTACACAATCACCGTTGCTTTCTTCATCCTTCCCCTCCTCCTCCTCTTCGTCGTCTATGTACAAACACAGGGTGATGTCTGTGTATCGTTTTACGATGCGACAGAACCTGTATAGAGCAAAGAGTGAATCGCTTTGCAGAGATCCAAAAACATTTATGTCGATGCGACGTATTCTATTCATGATTGGTGGACTGTTCTTGTTTGTTTCTTTGTAAGATGATGCTGTCTCTATCGTTTTTAGTGTATCTGTTATTTCAGATGATAATTTTTTTAATTCTACAACGTGACACGACGTCGCAATCTTCCTCTAGCAGTAGCAGCAGCGACAGTAGTAATAGTAGTAGTGATGATGATGATAATACCACTAAGAAGGAGAAATGAATTTTATTGATCTGTTTGTTATATTCTTTATATTTTATATACTGCCGATCGTTTTATCGGAGATTAAAGATTTTTTACTTTATTCTCGAGTGATATACTCTACGGCAGATTGGAATGACAAGGAAAAAGAAATTCCTAAATATAGGAACGATTTGACGCGACAACCGTACGCCGCCGATCTCGGAAAAAGCTATACAGATAATAGGATTACGGTATCGAGTAAATCCTGTGGACTGACTGATCAACCCGTCGAATGTTCGGTCGACAATACGACCGAAAGCGTAACCTCACCGTGTTATTTTTGCTTGGAATCGAATACGGCTTGTGTGCATTACCCACACGACACAATCGTCAAAGACGCTGCAACAAATAAAAACTATAAATGGCCGGCCAACAAGAACGCGTCGAAGGGATATTGTACGCCGGTCAATTGGAATCGTAAAAACGCGAACAAGCTGACGACAACGTGTAACGGAAATACAGGCGATCGCGTCCTGATAAAACACAGCGTAGAAGCTGATGGGTTTGCGTTCGCTTGTGTGTGTAAAGCTCCCCACATAATAGATCAAAGTGTGCCGCTCTATACTGATTGTGATGTTATCGAAGCGTGCGACGGCGGAAAAGGCGATCTGTACGATCCTATCAACAACCGCGATTGGAAAGATTCGTCGGTGTATGTGGACGTTACCAAGTTGAGATGCAAAAACTGTCCCGATGATAAAACACCAGATGTCGACAGTTTCGGTAACCCGATATGTCGTAAAAAACGTTACGGCGAGTTGTTGGAGGACCCGACGGTCGGTTCGTTGGACCAGTTGTCGGTGGATTCTAAATTTCTCGATCCAGAGTTCACGAAAAACTTACCGATCGGTCGCACGGTTCCCGACCCCTGTTCTTTCGACGCGCTTTCCGGTATGCCGTTAACCAGTGACGAGTGTCATCTAAAAATGACCGACGACGATAACATCGCGTACTGCTACGCGCCCAGTCTGTACGTTCAAAGCGTCGTATTCGAAGACGACTATTTGGCGAACAACGGTGGTCGGTACGGAAACGCCTGTGTAAAATTGAAAACCAAAGATTCCGAATTCACGCCCGACAAAGGAGTTCGTTTGGAATATTACAATTGGAAACCGGAAAACGAAGACGAGGTCGTACCGCTACAACCGTTGATAGGCACAATGTTCGACGATTCTTACAGCGTCTCACAATACGTTACCGAGCGCATAACGCGAGCATTGGGTGGTGATTTCTCGGTACCCGTCACCTTTTTCAAAAGTCCACTGCCGAAAAACCACAAAGATCCGTTGGACATTGGTGATCTGAATTTCGACGAAGAGAAAAACGAATGGGGCGAAGGTTTACCGGTAAAGACGATAGTATCGATGATATTACTGCTACCGATTCCAGCGGAAGCAAAGTCGATCAGAATACAGACGCGCGGTTGTTCGGAAATAGGGGAATCGGACGTGCTGTGGCCGCGTCTAGTGACACCGTTCGACGAATTGGGGTCGCATATAATACGCTTGATGACCTGGAGCGAACAGGACGAATACCTTTCAAAAGCGTTCATCAGCTGTGTGGGACATCTACACGATTCACGTATAATCTTACCGAACAAATCTTTCTTTCATTACTCGTCGATTTTGGAAATCGACAGAGACAACGGGCCGGTAATACGTTTACCATACATAAAATTCGACGACGACTACGAGTTGGACGTGGGTGCGTACGTCTCGGCTCTGCCCAATGTGTTTTGAAAACTTTTGAAAACCCGAACGTCCGTCAATCGGCAGAACCTCCGTACAGTGGTGATTCACAAAGTTAAACGCTTCTTGGTCTCACACATATTTTCTCCAGCCAGCCAGCTCAGCCCGGTCTCACAACATAAAACTTTTGAAAACCGCAGTGAGAGTTGTGAACGTCCGTACAGCGGTGATTCACAAAGTTAAACACTTCATGAAGGAAATAGTCCCGTCCCCTCACACAATAAAAATATTTTATCCCAGCCCGGTCTCACAACATAAAACTTTTGAAAACCGCAGTGAGAGTTGTGAACGTCCGTCAATCGACAGAACGTCCGTACAGTGGTGATTCACAAGGTTAAACACTTCATGAAGAAAATAGTCTTGGTCTTGGTCCTTCACACAATAAAAAATATTTTATCCAGCCAGCCCGGCCCGGCCCGGTCTCACAACATAAAACTTTTGAAACCCGCAGTGAAAATTGTGAACGTCCGTCAATCGACAGAACGTCCGTAGAGTGGTGATTCACAAGGTTAAACTCTCGGTCTTGGTCCCTCACACAATAAAATCCAGCCGGCCCAGCCCAGTCCGGTCTCACAACATAAAACTTTTCTCGAGGAATATTTTGAGGTTAGGATTTCTTTATTATATATTATATTTTTAGGTTAGGTTTTTTTTTTTTTAGAAGCGGAGTGTAGGGTTTCCTCTTAGAAGGTTCTTACCTTCTCTGTTTCCAACACGAAGCTTCTAAAAGGGTCGCGCGCGAGAAGAAACCTGTATATATGCTACTTCTCCCACTACTTTTTCAGATTTACGCTCTCCGATTGGCTGAAAATGTTATGGTATAGAGGTAGGGATGAACTCCTGTCCTCTGATTGGTTAAAGGAGGGAATCTTTGAGGGAAATGTGGGAAATGTGAGGGAAAATTGTAAATTTATCGTCATTCGTAAAGAAGGATTTCATAGGAACGGTTGTCTGTATGAGAAATCGATACAAATACTGGTGGGTGGTGTAGTAGTTCGTTATGGGTATAAGAGATTATCAACCACAGTGTTTCGAGGCATTACCGAGACGATTATCAAGATGAACGGACTGTTGGAAGAGTTTTTAAAAGCACGCGAAGCAAAAGAAGCCGACGATCACGTGAAACGCATTTATCAACAGTTGTCGGACATTCTGCAAAAGGAAAACGAAGAAACCGCAATTAAAAAAAATGATGATTTTGTCGAGAAAAAGAAAGGTACAAAAGGGGTAACTGACGGCGCACCACCGGTTCCTTCGACTAGTAAAATCGTTCCGAACGAACACCACAATAATAACAACAAGAAGAAAAAACATCGTCCGGACGACGCATCTCCGGGTCCTTCGACGGCGGATACGATATTTCCGAACGAACACCACAATAATAACAACAACAAGAAAAAACATCGTCCGGACGACGCATCACCGGGTCCTTCGACTAGTAAAATCGTAAAAAAGACGACCGCTGATATTAACAACGACAAGAAAAAACATCGTCCGGACGACACATCGCCGGTTCCTTCGACTAGTAAAATTACAAAGGGGACAGTAAAAGACCCCAGAAAACGTAAATCACCAGAAAAAGAAGAAGGTACGGATAGTAAAGTGAAAAATGTCTCCAGAAAGAAAGGAACCGAAGAAGAAAACAAACAAGAAAAGGAGGTGGAACCGATGAACGACAGGCGCGGGGACGAGAAGAAAACCAAAACCGGTGGTGAGAAAACGAATAGAAAACGTCGCCGCGCAAAGTCGCTGGGAGAAGAAGACGATGGAGGGATCAACGAGGAGAAAAACGAGAAAAAACGTCGTCGGGTAAGATCTACGGAGGAGAAAGATGAATTATCTACACCACCACCTTCATTACAAAGTGGTGTCGTCGTCGCCGCCGCCGATGATGGAACTATTGAAAAAACGACAACACCTGAGAGAATCGTGATTTCCAAGCAGAAAATGAACAAAATAATGAATCGCTTGAATAAGGTCGTGTGGAAGCCAAAAAAAAATGCCGATGCCGAGACGACGCAAGCTAGTCATTGTCGTTTCGTTCACGAACTCTTATCGATGGTGTACGATGTTTGTAATGATGTATTGGGTTTGGGTAAAAATAGTACGCATGCTATACCCTTACTGGCGCAACACTTGACGCTCGACGACGAGACGATAAGAAAAATCAATTCGATAACGGTGTGTCCGAGTAGAACGTGCGACTATAAATACGAGAATGAACTTGACATGTTCGTTCCCCTGCTAAGCGACAACCTTGATGAAACCTTCTTGCAATTGAACGTTTTCATATGGAGTCGTATATTGTTTTATATATTTGCTACGAGGGCGTTTAACAAACAATCGACTACTTTGTATTTGCAACGTTCGCATAAAAATGTAAATATCTATAGAAAATTTATGGATCAACTTAAATGCTGTCCATTGGTCTACACAGTGTGTCAGGATTAGTTAAGCACATTAATATCAATACTAACAAAGGTATAAAAACGCATCGAGCGACTAGCGACGACGACTGTTGTTTATTCTATCGCAATGAACACTACAGTTGGGAAGGAGAAAGAGTACACGGATGACAGAATGAGTCCTTTGTTTCACGTATTGAACAATGAGCTTATTCAAAGTGAAATATTCTCGCATATAGACGGCTGTCGAGACAGATTGGCGTACTTGTGTGCTACGCGCAATGAAGTCGTAAAGTTAAGAAATTATCAAATCGATTGTTCACGTCTTCGAACTATGTTTTTTCAATTACAAGCCGACACACATCGACATTGTGGTAATACTAGAGCTTTTATTCTGTGGTTCTACCGCCCGGTCGTCAAAACACTGATCATGAAATTGATAAAAGAAGAGATTTTGAACTCGAAGGGGAAGAATAATAACCGTTTCAAGGTATCATCTAGACCGGCCAAGTTCGTCGTCGACTTCTGGTTGTCGCACGGCACCCGACCGGACGTCCTATTGGAAATCGCTCGTTGGTGTCTGAAACATTATATGTCTCACAACATATACCAAAGACCGTCGCAGTTGCAGTACTGTAGGACACGAAAAATCTTCGGCTACGGTTACGGACGCACCGAACCTTGTGACTTTCCCGGCCTGTTCACTTTACTCAACGAAATAGTGCATACGATTCTCTTCGAACACGTTGACGTTCTACCAGAGTACGTTTTTCGAAATCATATGCGCCGCTGGGAATGGGACGTCATAGAGAGATCTCCGAAGCTGAAAACCGTTTTTATATTGACTTTCAATAACGGTATTCGTCGCATCGCGCCCACAGGATTATCTGTATTTTCAGAAAAACTACTTCCAGTCATAACTGTACACGCTTGTGGGTATTGAAAATATGATATGTAAAATTTGTATGTATAATATATTACTGAATAAAAATAAAAAAAACAAAAAATAAACGTTTAATTTTTTTTATTTGCGTTTACACATGTTACAAACACAATATTTTTTTATTATACATGTTTTACAAGCTGACAATATGAAGATTGTGTTGATGCCGACAGTACGGGCATTTTATGTTCAGTGATCTGACCAGTGAATAACAGGTGGTCGAATCGTAAGACAAATCTACAAGTTTCGTGACGATGTATGACCACATACATTCTCCGTGAAATCTGTTCTCGTGCCCGCAGGACATCCTACAAATGGATTGCGACGAAAGCGTGGCGTTGGAATTGTTGTCGAAACATATAGCGCAATCGTTCGACGATCGTGTTGACAATGAGTTGACTTTTTCAATCGTATCCGAACCGGCGACGACTATTACACGCGGTATGTCCTGGTCCCTTTTTTGTGAATGAGACGAATCGCTTAGCGTCAGTATTCGTGTGGTGGTCTGTCGTAAGAGAAACGGTTTGAATCCGAACTCTTGGTATAGGAAACGTTCAACGTTAGCGATGACACACGTGTCGTCGCTTCTATTGATTATCGTAAAATATACCATTCTATCCACTATGCCAGCGTGTAATATATTTATTATAAAGGTAGAGTCCGTTTTTTCGGCCATACGTATGTATCTGTTTAAAAAAATTAAACGACGATCGTTCAGCGGCATAATGAATTGAACCGAAGTATGGTGTCCGGGATTGTGTCGGCGTTCCATGAAAAAACTCGGCGAATTCGCGCCAGTCGTTTTGAATATGTCCGCCAGCAAAACGCTATCATAAAACGGTTTCATTCTGTAAAGATTTTCCGCTGTGAAAGTGATAGCGTCGTCGTATCGTATGATCGAAGAGTCTCTTTTGTTATTGTTATTGTTGTTGGTTTCTTCTTCACCGTCGTCGTTGTCATCAGTCTCTTCTTCGCCGCCTTCGCTACAACCGTCACCGCCACCGTCGTCGTCGTCGTCACCGGAATCCTTAGAGCGTCTTCGCGGTTTCGTTCCTCCTTTGTAGATAAACGTGTACCATGCGGTACTACTGCATGCCATTGTTGTTACTGCTGCTGCTGCTGTTCGTGCTCACGGTCGCGTTCACGTTTACCGCTACTTCTTCCGTTTCGGCTTTCTTGATCACTCCTCCTAATATGGAAAATTTACTGTCCGTATCATTACGTCTTATTGAATCTCCGGTCTGAAGATCGTTCATCTGTTTGTCACCGTAGTTTGCAACATTGTTGTAGACGTTTAACAGATTCATAGCTATTCGTTGTTTTATCGCTTGTAGGTCTACGATGGAAAACAGTGAAAATAGAAATACGGCAGTGCATACTATACAGAGCATTACGCAGAAATTGTAAAAGAACGAAGGTGAGACGATGCTTAAGGAAACTATCGCCACTATACCGGAATATATCATCGGTTTAAAAAGTGGATGCGATATCAAGTGTCGTTGTGACATCACTTCATCGCTGCCAGTAGTAGTAGAAGAAGTGGTGGTGGCGGTGACGGTGGTGATGGTAGGGGTAGCATCATTAGTAGTGGTTATTGTAGTGGACATTATTTTGCGATAGGACAATTAAAACAACAGAAAAAAAACACAACAAATATATAAACTTGTTACGGTATAAGTTTACCTTATTCTTATAAACGATGGGATTCAACAACATAAAAGTTCTTTTGGAATCGTTAAGGGAGTCCGGTTTTATAACTTACAAACCGATCACCGAATCCGAATGGGACCAACGTTACCGAAATCGAAAAGTCTATCTGCTTATAGACATCGTGTCGGTAATCTACTCGCATCTACATGTATTCTTAAAAAAGAACGACGACCACGAAACGTACGACCGGTCGAAACTGGAAACGTTCTGTCAGAATTTTCTAGTAATGCTGTCGCGCGATTTGAAATCCGTGATGAGCAGCATAAATACGATCTATTTTGTGGCTGATGGTAGAACGCCCAACGCGAAGAAAAACGTACAGCGTCAGCGACGCTACAACGTTTCACTCGAATACAGGATACGTATAATAGACTTTGCACTGCAGCACATAATGGAAACTATGTACAGTGTAATAAATCGCGTAGACCTTAAAATACGGGTAATCAAACTGGACGTCGGCGAGGGCGAACACTGCTGCGTGATGATGGCGAAAAAAATTTGGCAAAAGGATCCGACGGCTATTTACGGTAACGACGGCGACATTATCATATACACGTTTTTCCAGAACATCGAGAACGTCGTAGCGTTAAAGATGGACAGATCCTTGCACGCCGTACACTGTATCAAACAATTGGCACCGATAAAACGTTTGTTTTATTATTTCTATATAATCATGTTCGGAAACGATTTCATACCGAAAATCTACAATAACAACAAATTGAAAATAAACAGAATGAACGTCGCCATCGAAAACACTTTGGAATCTTTGAACAAACAGAATTTCGACGAGTTAAGATGTCTTGCTGACAAGGTGTTCGTTCCGAACATCCATGATGCCGTGGTAGCGACTACCGGCGGCGAAGGTGATTCATTTCGACGCGCTTGGAGATTCATGTTCTTTTGGTTGATGTACGCCGTCTACAGAAACGTGAAACGTCGCGAGTTCGTCAAATGGTTGTCTGTGGATATAAAAAAATTTGACGACAATTTTGAAAACTGCGGTGTCGGCGGCGGCGGCGGCGGCGGCAGCGGCGACGACAGCGGAGACGCGGAACCGTTCGAGGAAGTTATCAGCGCTTATGTAAAACGTAGCGTATGGAATCTGGGTTACATTACTAACGACGCACTGATTTCCAATTATTACAATCTGCCCGGTTTCGAGATGTTGAATTTTAACACACAATTCGACGACATACATACCTTTCCAGATTTCAAATTTCCAACGATATTCGACGAAGACGAAACGACTGTTGTCACCTGTAAAAGGATGAACTACATGATAGATCGCGCGCTTAGAAAACTGATTACCGAAACAGGAACGAGGAGGGCAGCGACGGCAGCGGCAGCGGTGGTGTCGGAGACCGGAGAGAAAGATGAATAAACGGTTGTTGTTCTTTTTTTATTTTTGTTATTTTTATTTGTTTAACCCATTTTCAATTACTTCATCACAAACCACAATGAACACTCCAACAATTGGTCCAGTAAATATTTTGCCAGTCTGGATTTTATTTTAGCATTTTTTTCTGTTCGCGAGAGTAGGCCATCGGCGACGACTGTTCGCATCGTAACGTCGTTTCTGAGTTTGATCAGATATCCGGGAACGTACGACGCCATATACTCTGGCCAGGTCCCGTATACGTACACCGAATACTCTTTAAGGATACCCTCGATAAATCTCTGAAACTCCAAATCTGTTATCGTGTTCTCGAGATACTGTACGGTTTTCTCGACGACTAGATCGACCGTCCCCTCAAAAACTCTGGTCGCTACAACGTCGTGACGTTCTTCCATTGTCAGCTGCTGTCTCCTTAACGATCGATCGTTTTTTGCTCTCTTACCGTTTCTATCGTTTTTTTTTCAATGATAGAAAGATAAGACTCTCGAGTCGTTTGTTTGTTTATTTATTTAATTAATTCATCACAGGCAAGTAAACAAACAAGAGCGTGATGGGGAAACAAAAATCAGATCCTGCAGATCGGGAACGAGTATATCCTCCGTTCTATGTGGACGAAGAGGACACTATTCCCGAGGGAACGTACAAAAATTTCAATAAATATTATTCTTGGAAAGTGGTAAACAGAAAAGACTCGATTGGCAACGACTGTTATTATTGTAATGTACACGACGCTTCTTCAAAAGAGGTGATAAATATAAAAATCAATCATTCTCCGACCGAAGAAGGTTATCCGACAGCGACAGAGAAACACGTATATCCGTACGGATCGTTTCTGTCGTCGATACATTTGCCGTCATCACAAAGAGTACGATGGTTTACAATCTATGAACATGAAAAGGAACCGGACAAAGACAGATTAGAAAATGTAACTTGGATAACTGGGAACGCTTTGGACATGCAAGTGTACGGTAACGCGGTGATTTGGGGCATTTTTCCCGCGTTTTATTGTAGACGAAACCTACCCCACGGATTTCCATTGTTCGATCATACCGGCGAAACGTTGGTCGGTTTTGTGGGTGGCAGATTGACAAACAATCTTTACAGCGCGCTCGTCGCGCCGATTCAACAGTATATCCACCCGTGCGAAGGTCTTCCCAGTATAAATATCGATCATTGGAACAACATACGCCATACTAAAGTGTACGGTAATGATTTCAAGAATGTGTCGACCGCAGAATTCTTCAAACATATAACCACTCCAAGTCCGAAAACCGATGAAACTGATCAAAATCTGAATAGTAGTATCAAACGTTTAAATTTTATTATATTTAATAATCAGTTGGTTGTCGAAGGTACCGACAAGGATAGCGTGGAGGGGAATGAACGAACGTTGTTGCATATAAAAGTGACGTTTAAACCCAATCGTCCGATATTCACTTACAAAAAATCCATGCCGCATCTCGCGTCGACAAACGTAGAATCTAAAACCGCTGCGGAAGGAGAGACCACTACAGAAGGTGGTGAGGGTAAAAAATCGAAAGGCATTTTATCGTCATTGCTACCAAAAAGTAAGGAAAAGTCGGATCAGTAGAGGGGATCGCGTTCACTACCACCAGCAGCAGCACCGCCAGCCAGCCAGATAGATAGTAAACAAAATGTGCGACGACGGCGACGACAGTGATATGTTCGTGTTGGATTGTAGGATCGATAAAGGTGGTTCATTTTCTAAAGAGAATTACACGTGGACGTATCTCGATAAAAAATTAAACACACACACCGCGTCGTTCAGAGAATACAATCACCATCTGTATTTGTGTTTGATATACGATCCCAAAATAGACGGCGGTACCGACGCTGCGATCGCCGCCTGTATAGAACGCAAAGCGCGTCGCTTAGAGACGGTGTTGGAAGTCTCGTTTTACGGTTACGCATTCAAGGTGGAAACGGTGGGATTACGTTTTTACGTTCTGAACAAGAATCCTAACGCGTATTTTTTAAACAAACACCAGTCAGCACACTATTCTTACGGCGTTCTGGTTCGCGTCTCTGCTCTACGGAAAATATATCAAAATAAAACAAAATATATTCTGTCCAAAGACGTGTCGTGGAACGAATATCGCGACGTTTATAGATTTTTGTACGTCAACGCAGACGCCCAGTCACATTTCTACGCAGTGCATCCCGTATTCTCGTTCGAATTAAATCTGATGTACGACGGCGTCTGGAATCGTCGTGTCAGTCGCGGAGCTTTTCTTCGTTTGGAAGAAGAATACGCCTACGATCCGTTGAAAACACACAGACTGGACGAGGGTGATGTGATTCAACTGGGCGATTGGTTAAAGCGCGCGACGACCGATTCCAAATCTTCGTGGACGTTAAGGAATGTCGAACAACACGAAAACGTGGTGCGCGAGATGCCGCTCAACAACGTGCCGGTGGTATCTTTCGATTTGGAAACTGTGGCCGAATCGATGGAAAGTGTGCCGATGGGAACTACGCCGGACGAAAAAATAGTCAACATAACAATGAGTATCGATTTTACACGTAACAAAAACGATCCACAGTTTCTAGTGTTTTCCTATGTACTGTTGCCGAACACCAGATTCACCGAGGACCACCGTCGATACGCGAGCAACGAGAATCGATCTTCCGTATCTGTTGATTTCAACGTCGATTCTTTCAGGGAGAACGTTTACAGTAATCTGGCCAAACATCCGGTGTACAAGAAATGTATCAAAAACGAAAACGTGTTTGTGTTCGTTTTCGACGACGAACTGTCGTTATTAAAACGTTTCCTGGACGACTATTCCAACAGTCGGATATTCGACACCATATTCGATTCGGCCGACGCCGACCTTAAACGGATACACTTTCTTAGCGGCTATAATATAGATTTCTACGACATACCGTTTATAATCAGGCGCATGGTTTTCTACGGACTGTACGACGAGATCAATAAATACGTAACGTACTGCGCGAAAACGGAACGTTTCAATTTACACACCAACGCCATACTGTTGGACATGTTCCCGGTGATCAACGAGGTATTCTCCTACGGGCTACCAGACATGAAATTGAAAACTGTGAGCAAGCGTTATCTCGGCCCAGAATCGGCCAAACTCGAAATGGACGCCGTGGACATTCGACGTATCTATTATGCGATATCGTCTCTTTTAAATAATGACAACAACAGTGACGACGACGAGTTGGACAACGACAACAATAAAAACACCATCGAAGAATTTTTTACAGAACGAGACAACGTTTCTGTCACAAACGAGAGTCTGATGGAAAGACTGAACGTCGATCGACGACGTACCAAATACGTGTTGGGTGCCAATCCGGACCAGTGTTTACCGACGTTAACGCACGCCCTGGTCTACAACATAGTGGATTGTCTCGTCGTCAATCTGATGTGGATCTCGCTCAACGTGGACTCTTTAGTGTCCGAATTTTCTAATTTCTTTTTCGTATTCGCCGGACGCATGTTCAATCCTAACGACAAGGACGAACGATTCGCCAAAGCACTCATAGTTGATCTACTCAAGTACGGTCGTTTCCTGGGACGGCCGTTCGATCGTACACAGTTCGACGATTCTCTCGGCGAGCGCGTCGACGCCTTGGAGATGATTGGTCGTGAAGAGAAGAAAGGTTTTCACGGCGCCTACAATTACGCCAGAGCCGGATTCTTCGAGTCCGGCAATTCTATGGATTTTGAATCGTTTTACGGCAATACCTTCCGACAGTACGGCATATCCTTCGAGAACGTTTTTGTAAACACCGCCAAACAGATTCTCGAATTTTGTCGTCGCGACGAACACAACCGACAAGTCTTCGTGACGACCAGGGGTATAGACGAAGCAGTGAAACGTCTTGATACGAACGACGAGGAAACGCGCGCTCACGCACTGGAACGTTTCGATCAAGAAGGTCGTTTCGACGATGAGCGCGTGAAAATGTTCTGTCTGGAGACGCCGAGACGACTGTACGACAAAGATATCGGTGAGAAGGATCGTTTTGACACCGTGTTGGACGCGCTGGCCAAAAGGGTCTACGACCCGGAATTTCTGAAAGAGCCCACGCCTATCGGAGACTGTGTGGCGGCCGAGCGAATAGTTTCGTTGCGCGAACTCGAACGTCTGCCGCCCGAATCGCGAGTCATAGGAACGTTGGGTATATCGCCAGTCTTGGGTCACTATTTCACACGACTGCTGACCGAACGTAAAGTGTGGAAGGACAAAGAGAAAAATGCCGAAAACGATTTCCAAAGGATCGTGGCGGAAATGAAACAACGCCTGGTCAAATTCATGATAAACTCCTCGTACGGACGTTTCGGTAGTCGAGGCTCGGTCGTGTGTCCGCAACTCTGCGCGGCCATCACTATGTTGGCCAGACGTAACATAATTCTAGCCTCGGCGTATATCCGCCTCTATCACGACGATTTGTTCAGAATCGTCTACATCGACACCGACGGAATTATCGTGACAAAGCGCCGCCGTTCCGAAGAGGAGGATCAATCGGAGAACGACAAAAAGTCCGACGTTCCGATAGACGGTAAGTTCGTCGTGAAACGTCTGAACGAGTTTTTCCTGCGTCAAGGCTTGCAGCACATTCGATTGGCCGAAGAAGGTAAATTCGATCGCGTCTGTATTCTCAGCAAAAAGAAATACATCATATACTACAACGCGGCCGCTACGCTGGCCGACCCCAGTTTCGATCCGTCACCCATGAAGATGAAGATCATCGGCTTCGTGCGCGGCTACAACGCTTTGACCAGAGCGGCCGTCAGATACTGCGGATACTCCGTACTCTATCAGTTCGAACAACAACACTTCACTTCGAATCTCGCTGCCGCCACCGACCAGAATGTCGAACTCGTTTGTAAACGAGCGCTGCGACAATACATTTTCGATTTCCTCGAATTTGCAGACTCTCTGAACGATCCGCGCGAATGGCTTTTCACGGTGCCGCTGAACGTACGCAAGACGAACGGCGAACAGGACGTATACATCAGGGATATTTTGAAAAATCACAATGGTGTTGAGAAGAGCAGACATCCGACGTTCAGGGTGATACCGGATCCGCGGAAGATACGTGCGGCGCTCGGACACGCCGTCGACGACGAGACAGCAGGAATAAAAGCCCTGTTGGCGTTGGTGCAAACCGGTAAACGGTATATCAACGGATACGAAGGTATCGATCCGGACAGGTACCATCAATATCATTTACATCACATCAAGAATTTTACCAATCTCATCATTCGAGCGTTTCTGGTGGCGATCGGCGAACCGAGACCCGACAAACGTCTGATAAAGTCTATGAAGGAACACATAGACATCGTCTTCTGTGAATATTTATACAAAACGAAGATAGCGAAGAATACAACAACAACTACTACAACTTCTGCGGATACAGCAGTCATAACGTCTTCATTGTCGTCGACAAACGAGAACGACCATCACCACGAAAACCGATTGTTGAGATACAAAGAGTATTTTTTCAAATAGTTAGGCCTATGTAATGTAATGTACACAGGAGATAAAATAATAATCGTTTTTCTGTTTTGTACCCATTTGTACTTTCTTCATGAAGTGTTTAATATTTAGTGAATCACCACTGTACGGACGTTCTGTCAATTGACGGACGTTCGCCACATTCACTACACTTTTCAAAAGTTTTATGTTGCGAGGCCAGGATTTTTTCTTTGTGGCTGGATAAAATAAAAACAATTTGTGTGAGACCAAGACTGGTTAACTTTGTGAATCACCATTGTACGGACGTTCTGTCAAGTGAGGGACGTTCGCCAAACTCACTTTTATGTTATAAATGTGTGAGACCAAGAAGAGACTGGTGATCAGAAAAGTTTTTTGTTTATTATAAAAATAAAAAAATATTTTATTACAATTTTTATTTACATAACACATATAACTCTACGACCGTCTCAGAATGACGAATTTAACCCTTTCATATTTATATTGTAACGTCGTTTTTTGTTCGCCAGCCGTATGTATTCGTTCTTGAACTGGTCGAACAGCTCGTTGATGTTGACTTTCATGCTGTGTTGGTTCATTTCCGAGAACTCTTTGATGCTGGCGAAAACGTCTTCTTCGGCGACGAGGTAACGTTCGTTGTCGTCCTCTTCGATTTCGTAGGTGTGTTTCCATATCGTGTAGGCGTTGGTGTAGTTTAGTAACGACTCCTTGTTACGTCGAATCTGTACGGGCAGATCTTTTTCCGTGATGGCGACCGGTATCTTGAGGTTCTGAAAGTATTCGAACCAAGAGAAGTATAGCGTCACCACGGTCCACCCGCGTACGATATGGTTTGTTAACAGCTGCGCGTTCGAATAGGTTTTCGTCTTTTTCTCGTAATAGAGAAAAGGTATACACTCGCGCTGGTTGCTCAGGTTTTCGCGTTCGCGTTCCACGATCTCCTCGCTCAATCGCGTTTTCAAAAGTTCCAACAGTGATTCTTTCGAATACTTTGATAACCAGTCGTAAGCTGCCGAAATAGATGACTTGACCTTTGTAACGACCTGTTGTGTATTGATGATGATCGCTCGCTTGAATATGGCCACACAGTCTTTGATGGCGGGTCGCGCGTTGGCCGTTAGAAAGAGTTTCGCCATAGCCGCCACTGTCGACGGTGAATTGCTGTACTTGCGCACGTACGTTATTGACGACGGTGACACGATCTGTTTGATGATGCCCGGTATTTTTGTGATCTCCTGATTTATACAAACGAACGTCTCCGCTAGCGTGGCGAGTTCTACGCGATGCTTCGAGCTGTTGTCTTCGATCTCACCGATCGTCTTCGAATTGGAAGCGTAATCACTGAACAACTCGGTGAAAACGGACTTACCGGCGTTGGAAAGTCCTATTATCAGAAAGAAGACTTTGGCCCATTCGCCGGGATACTCGCACGACAAAAGCACTTTTAAATAGAATATCAACATTTCCATATCGAAACCGGCGAAATACAGTAGATATTGTATAGATATCGTGAGGTCGTCCAGATGCGTATGATCGTTCTTTTTTCTCATTCGTTTGATATAACGCTGCACGAACGGTGATCCGTTTTTATAGATAAAATCTATAAAGTTCTTTTCCTTGTACTGGTTCTCTTCGCCGTTGTAACCGTCGCCTGTCAACGGGTTGAAAGCGTCCGCGATCGTCTCCAGTCGTCGGCCGTACTGTTCACTTTTCTTCCACAACTTTTTCATCACGGACAGAGGAAAATACTGAATGTCGGTGGTGTTGTCGTCTCCGCCGACACCACCGCTGCCGGTAGAATCGTCGTCGCCGCCGACAGAGTCGTATTCGACACAATCTGCTAGCGACTCGAATTCGCCGTCTTTCAACAAGTGCAAGACCGTACAATAGATTTTCACCAGGAGTCTTTTGTTGATTCGAGCGTACGACGTTTTCAGATCGTACCAGTTGTCTGCGCGACGCCTGTAATCGGTGTTCTGGTATCGTTTTCGTTTTTTCCATTGTGTCTGTAGAAAAGTCAACGTGGTAGAGCGTGACGTTCGTTTCAAGTTGCTGTCCGAGGCGGCGAACGTCAGCGTGTCGTTGACTTCTCGTAACGTTTCGTACCTTTTACTTTTATCGTTCACCATTTTTAACGATTCTATTATATCGTTAGTGGCCTCGCGTTGCTCGTCCCTTTCGTTTTCCGAGTCTCCTTCATCGTCGTGTTTCGTTTCCACCAACACGAGGTCGTTGCGCCGCTCGCGGATTTCCTGGATGGTTTTGTTCTTGTTGAAGACTAACTCGAGCTGCGAGCTCGTCTTTATAATTTTCTCCAATTCCGCTTCGAAAGCGGCATCCTCTTTACCGGCGGCAGTCGTTCCCTGTTTAGCTGCCGTCGCCGTGTTTGTGATCGGCATAAAGACGCCGTCACTACCGCCTTTCGAATGCGACGACGCCGCCGACGATGCTGATGAGTGTGAGGGCGGTGGATGTTCCCCAGTTTTTCTTTTCACGTGATGTTTTTTCTTGTTACCCTGATTGCCGGTCAGTTTCAATTCGTGTTGTAGTTTATTCACCGTGTACGATTCGCTGTACAGGGATTTTACGATTTCGTTAGTTTTGATGTAGGCCGGATTTATTTTTTCGTTTTTCACCAGATCCAAAACACCGTCGTAGAAAAAGTGCATAAGATTTCCGATGACGCGCGCCAACTCGGCGTCGTTCGCTTCGCCTTCGCTACCGACGACGTCGTCGTCACAGGTGAACGTGCCGTAGAGATAGCAGCTGAGAATCACGCGCCTGTAGAATTCGTCGGGCGCGTCTTCCAAAAAGTATTGGTAATCGTTTTTGTTGAGCGCGTGTAGTTCCCACCAGTCGAACGGTGCCAGCTTGGATTCTCGTGAAGGGTTTTCGTATTTCTGCGGATTCAGCAAGGGCGCAGCGCAGATCGTACGTTTTCTGTGCACTATCGAGACTATGGAAGCGTCGATCGCTTTCAAATAGGCCGGCAGTATCGAGTCCATCAGCTCCTTGACGAACCTGTAAGCGTTCAAATTGGCGCGCTTTATGTCCAGCCGCGCGCTCGTCCGTGACGAGGATACTTTCTTGTTGGTCAACATGATCTTGTAGTTTCGGATCAGTCGCGTCTGCAGACATCCGTACGTGGATTCGAAGCATTTTGTCACCGTGTTGCAGATCAACGAATCCTTCAGCGAGCCGCCGACGTTCGTGTAGTAGAAATACTGTTGCATGTGTCTGTTCACCTGCAACTGTTTGGTGAGATTCTGTAGACGACCGATGTTGCCGCCGTACTCTTGTAAACAGTTTTGCGTACGATCGACGGACTCGTAACAGGTGCCCGTGTAATAGAAAGTCGTATCGTTGTGTAAATAGGGTTTGAAATGTAGCCGAAACAGTTTACTCATTATCTCGTAATCTATTTCCGGTGTTTTTTTACCGTTGTTTTTATAAATCAACGGCCTGTACAGTCGCATGACGGCCGCCAGCGAATCCTGCATGGTGTACGTGGAGATGCCCAGCGCCTCGCGTTGCGTGTTGTCGTATTCCAGAGCCAATTGAAACAGAAACGACCACATGGCGTTGTTGGTGCCGAATTCTTCGACTACGTTATCCAACTCGTCGTCGGTCACGCGTTTCAAATAGAAACCCAGAATCTCCAGCGAGACTTTGACGTTGTTGTAATGTCCGACTTTGAGATGGTTTATCCGTTCCATTATGAAACAGGTGAATTTGTATATCCGTTCCTTGACCGACGGACACTTTTGATTTTCGATAGACACCTTGAACGGAAACAAAGTCTGTTTTTTCTTCGCCGCCGCCGCCGCTCGTCGTGAAACGTTGTCGTCCGATTCCCAATTGCCATCACCATCGCCACCACTATCTCCGTAGTCTTCATCGCTATCGCTGTACCGGCGATGACACTCGTTTTCGTTTTCATCATTTTCTTCGTCGTCGTCGTCGTCGCCCTCACCTTCGGATTCCATGTTCATGTTCAGACGGACGTTGGTAACGTCTTGAAAGTAATCACTGTAAGCGTTACAGACGTCCGCCAGCAGTGATGTCACGCAAACGTTCCCCAACATGAGAATAAAGATTTTCGTCAACACTTCTATTTCGGTATCGTCACCGTCTACTGTGCACGCGGGCATAGAGAATTTATCTCCGATCAGATCACGATTACCGACCGTCATTTTTATTGTAGCGTCGAAGACCTCTTTGTTCTCTTGTACGTATTTTCTATAATAAAACGTCAATACTCTCGTGATTTCCGCCATATAAATATCGTCGAGACGTTCGTCACGCGACAAAGCGAATCCCGATAATCGTAATGGCATGTTGTGATTCGATTCGTAGGTTGGGTTAGATTTGAGACGTTTGGAAGGCGGCGGTTGGTTAGACAACGATTCCTCTTCCGCAAACTCGTCCTCGTCGGTTTCTTTGCGACAGCGTTTATTCGACTGGGACGCAGCAGACGATACTGTCGAAGCGGCCGAGGGCGACGACGCCCGGCTTGCGCTTCTTACGCGTTTGATAGCTCTCGCGCCGTCGTCGCCACAGTCATCACAACCTCCATCACCGTCATAATCAACGTCGTCGTCGTCGTAGTCGTCTTCGCGAAAGCGCTTGTTCGATATCGATGCGGTCGGCGATAAGGACGTCGTCGGAGTGCAAGAGTATTCCATCGGCGTTCCGCATTCGGATTCTGATGGTTGTGATGGCGGCGGCACAGGTAACAGCTCACCATCTATCGCTACTAACTCTTTGTCGGAATCGTAAACCTGAGACGGATCAATATCGCCCTTTCCATTATCATCACCGTTTCCACTTTCTACTAAAACCATCGATGAGTTACCACTCACCGATGGCGGCGGTGGCTGTTGTTGTTGCTGCTGTTGTTGTTGTGAGGAGGAGTGTACGATCGATCCCTCGTCCGATGGAAAAAGATCGGCCCTGATGGACAGAGCTTTCACGCCAACGTTTCTCATTCTGTTCACGAATTGTCGATAATTTGCGTACGAACTGCCGGTCGTCTTGAGCGCTCTGAGCGTTTTCAGTCGAACGTCTTTGCTCTTGCATATGTCGCATCTGATGAATAACACCAGATGATAATAATAGAAATTGGCGAAATCCGTACAATCCTTGATCACGTCGAAACGTTTGATGTTTATCAAATATTTTTTTAGCGTTGTTCTTAGTCCTTTATAGGTTTCGAGTGCGGCGTCGCCGTCGCGCTCTTGGATCTCTTTGTATTCGGCATACTCGTTGTTCTTGTTGCGTTTCAACTGTAACGGCGATTTCCATTCTTTGGCGTCGAGACCTTTTTTGGTGAGCGCGTCGATCACCTCCTCTTCGCTGGCGAACAGCTTGAACCTGACCGCCACGAGCGGGAAACACCGGTGTCTGGACGGGACCGGGTAGAGTTCGTTACCGCCCAACTCCATGGTGAACGTAGATCGAAAGACGCCGTCACAGTCTATGTGATAGATCGGTTGATGTGCTCTGGCGAACGGAAAGGGTAACGCGGCCGCCTGTGTGTCGATCTCGAAAAACTGTTCACCGGTTCGCGGACATTTCATGAACTGCATGTCGTTGATCAGTTTGATGTAGAGAAACAATAAATAATTGGCGACGCGCTCCACGTACAGCTCGTAAAATATCATATGGAAACCTTCGTTACCGCCTTTTGTAACATAACAAGAGAATGCGTTTTTAGGCAGACGCTCGGCGCCGCCGATCTTTCCTTTAACTATTTCCGTTATGCATTTCCACATCTTGCGTATACAATGCACGTACATGTCCAGCGAAAGCGGTTGGTAATGAACGTTATCGCGTTTAAAAACTTTCGCCGGAATACAGTCAACGTCTATGTACAGTTTTTGTACAGGCTCTTGTGACAGGACCACAGACAATGAGGATTTTTTCTCTTCGTAACATTTCCGCATGTACATCTCGTCGTTGGTCATGTACGTTTTGATATGATCCGGTGAGACGACAGTGTGCGTCCATTCATTCGTATTATGATAGGTACGGTTCGCGTTGGTGTTAATGGTGGCCATATCGATTGTATTCTAAACAAACTTTCAAGAGAAGTGGGGTCGCGCGCTTTTTATACGTGCGTTTTATCTCTCGTCGCAACAGCGTCGTCGTCGTCGTTGGAAAGTTATAAGGATATCAGCGAGAGACAGACAATGAGCGGGCCACCACGGACGTTTATAGGGAGTTTCGTTCAGAGCAATGTGGTCGCGGAAAACGAATGGGAAGAGGGTTGGCGCGATCTACTAAACGTTTATCAAACCGCGCCCGATAAGCTCTCCTTCTATTTGTCGTTATCGTACTCGATGTTGTGTGATCTGCGCGACAGTCTCTACCTCGATTACTCCTTATCGTTCAAAGATTTTTGGCGGCACAACGTTCCCGAACACAACCTCAAAGACCTGAACGACAACATCAATTCATCGTATCTGGTCATGCTTCTAAACTATCTGAAAATTGTGCATTTTATCGCGCACGACGTGGAACGAACCACCGCCGCCACCTCCGCTGCGACGACCAAGAACAACAACGATGACTTTGATTACGCCAAAACTATGGCGACTCTGATACGAGTACAGAAACGAACGTTGTCATTTAGAGACGCGTTCGAATCGTGTGCTCTGCCCATAAAATCCGATCCTACGCCGTTTTATCCGTGTTTCCCGTTACGCATTCGCCATCCGGAATGGGTCAAAACGTCGCACGCGATATGGCTGTGGTTTCATCTTACCGCGGCCTACTTGGTTACGTCGACCGCGAACACGGCACGCGACGAAATCGACCGCCTACGAAATCTTTTTATTACGCTGGACGTTTTCATACTCTGCGAAATCTGTAAACAGCATTACCAGTCTAAAAAGAAAACGTTCGAAAACATATTGTTTAGTAGTAACGTCGGCGGTGTAGCGACGAAGATATTGATTCGCGTTTGATCACCATTCATCGTATCGTGCGTACGACACAAGACAAATCGACCAAACTTCAAAAGGAATGGGATTCGAAAGAGGGAGAACGTCGGTTTCGCAACGAGTATCGTGAATGGTGGAGAAAACCATTCTAATGTAACGTTCACTTTCTGTACTTTGTACAATATTTACATCGTATGACTGCAGCTCATAGACTCTCGATTACGACTGACGAAAATTTTTTAAAATTCCCTCAGAGTTCCCACATTTCTCTTAAAGATTCCCTTCACTGTCCAATCGGAGAACAGCATCTCATCCCTACCTTGATACCTTAAAATTTTCGGCCAATCGGAGAACGTAAATCTGAAAAAATGGTGGGAGAAGTAGCATATATACAGGTTTCTTCTCGCGCGCGACCCTTTTAGAAGCTTCGTGTTGGAAACAGAGAAGGTAAGAACCTTCTAAGAGGAAACCCTACACTCCGCTTCTAAAAAAAAAAAAAAACCTAACCTAAAAATATAATATATAATAAAGAAATCCTAACCTCAAAATATTCCTCGAGAAAAGTTTTCTTTCGTCGTTATTGGATCGAGAAAAGTTTTGTGTTGTGAGACCAGAGAGCTAGAGAAACGTTTGGTAAACAAATTGGAATTGTTGGCGCTAAACGGAAACAATTTTGTTAATCAGACTGCGATAACGAGACAGACGGCGTCGAGCCAGCGTTGTTGTTGCCGTAGCGAGGTCACAAAACAGATGTGCGAGAGTGAGACGCGGTGCGAGTGAGACGGTTGCTCACTGCCGCTCTACGCTCTCTCTTTCTCTGTTATCGCACGCACAGCAGTCAGTCGGCCAGCGCAGACATTACGTCTCCTCGCTGCCTTCACACTCCGTCATAAGCTTGAAAGGGATAAAGGGTTAAAGATTTAAAATAAAATTTCTTCAAACACAGTATTGTATTTTAGTACAAAAATAAAATATTTTATTTTCATGATACAGGTACATGATAACCGCGTTCTATGAGAACGTTTTTGTCGAAAAGATTTTTATATTTTATAAATAAACGACGCGACTCTTCTGTTGTAATAACGAATCTACGAGACACCACTTCCCAATCCACCCAGTCTTTGCAATCGGTGTAGAGGCGTTCGTCCTGAAGTATCTCGGAGTGATATTTTACAACGGACCACTCTATATGAATTTTGAATTGTAATAAAAACCACATCGGCCACTCTTGTGATGAACTCAAGACGTGCCAGTCGATTTTCTCTTTATTGGCCAATAAAAATCTAGACGTTAAACGACGATTGTAGGTGAATCGTTTCATGTAAAACTGATTTCTAAACCGCTCTAGAAACCAACACTCCTGTCGCATCTGGAAACAGATGTGCGACCAAATCTCTCTGTCTCTGGTAACGTCTACATTCTTCAAATAGTATTCTTGCAGTTCTTTCGACATCTCCCGAAAATGTGAACACATAAACGTCCAATCTATTCTATTGTGAAATCGTCGCAGCAGTTCTTTTGTAGGCGACAAGACGCACGACGCTTGATTCCAGTTCAGATATTTGCGCAGCGCCCACAACTCGTCGTATGTAAATATGAGTAGAATTTTTGACGACGACACAGTGTTCCAATTCAATCGGTCTTTGTAAAGAAAATAATATTCTTTATGAAACATCTGTCGGTGACTGTAAACATGCCAGTCTATCTCTTTTTCCAATTCCGGATACCTGTATGCGTCCTTCGTCTCGCGCCCATAATCCACCTTTATCTCTTTGTCTCTGGTACGGTTCGATTGCGAGAGTAACCAATCTATGGAGACGTAATCGCGCAATCCTTCCTTGAAAACGTTTTCTTCCTTTATTCTGTAGTTATACGCTACCGATATCGCCCTTTCGTCGAGCGTCTTGAGTTTGTTCCAGCGACGACGGCGGCGAATGCTGGGTTTGTTGAAACGACAACGGTCCGGGTCGAGTACGGTGGAGAATCTTTCGTCGACGAACACGCTGCCTGGCAGATAGTCGTAGTCTATTACGTCCCATTTGATGTAGTCTTGGAATTCCAATAGAAAACTCTTGTCGAACGGCACTGTAGCGCAAGAAAGCAACGTCCAATTTATAAAGTTTTTCAATTCTCTGTACATCGCCAGATCGGTGCTCGACCACAGTATCAGGTTGTAGTCGATCGACCGCCAACACAGATACTCTTTGAAATCCAACAACGTCTGAGCGGTCAGTACCATGTATTTCGTGTACTTGCGCCAGTTTATTTTCTTCACAAGCGAACGATGGTGGTGCAGGTTGGGCGGCACGTGATTGTAACTCATGTTTTCCCAGTCCAGATAGTCGACGTACTTCAGAAAGAAATCTTCCGTCTTCTGTAGACTCGAGCACGTTGACAGATGTGACCAGTCGACGGTGTCTTTGATCTCGTCCAAAAGCGTTTCGTCGTTCAAAATTATCTCCGGATTTATCCAGTTGAAGTTTATGTAGTCTTTGTATAAACGTAAATATGCTTCGTCGGAAATGCAGGCGCTGTAATAACTTTCGTCGTGCCATGGAAAAAATTCCGCCAACACGTCCAGTCGGGTTGTGTCCAGAATGTACGTGAACCAGAATTCACGATACAGAATGTCCAGTCGTTTGCTGTTCTTCCGTTTCCGTTTCAAATATTTTTTAAAAAACTCGTCGTCATATTGCGGCGTCGTTTTCCTAGTGGCAATATGAAATTTATAAATGTCCTCTGGACTGTTTACTAACACGTCCAACAAAGACGTTATCAGTACGTAATTGTTTAAAACGTCAACAATTGATGGAGCCATTGCTGTCGGAATGTCCGCAAGACAAGGCGATGCACAGTATTTATATACATTATAAGTAGCTGTTATCGAACATCCGTTCTAGCGGTGAGGATGTTTATTTATCGGACATCCCTTTTAGCGAAAAGCTTTTACTGACTATCGTAACAGATTTCATTCTCGTCTCGTCGAGAGGGCATAGCGTGATCGGTAAATCGACCAGTCTATTACAGATTGCAGTATGCCCTATTTTTTTCTTCTTTGTAAACGGTAAACTGTTTAAGACGCATTAAATGCTGCTTCTTTTCAAATCGCACCATAGCTGATTCGGTATGTAGTAACGTTTTCTCGCGATCATTACTTCCGAATCTTCTGTGGTCCGCTTTTAATCGTTAGTTCGCGTCCGTTCGGGGGTATTTGGGATTTTTTTCATTTGAATTAAATCGGAAAAAACATATAATTTACTCGTTTTTATTTCAATAAATCGTACATAATTTACACAGCAGCAATGTTGTTTGCCAGCTCGTGGGCCTCGTTCTCTTCGTGAATCGCTCGCTCGAAGGTGGCGATCATCTCTTCGTTCGTCACGAGTGTTCTGTCGTCAGCGTTCGCCGGGCGGATGAAGTTGCCGCGAGCGTCCCAACGCAGTCGGTTTCGGTAGTGTTTCTTGACCAAATTCCCGATATCCACGGCGTGTGCGACGTCTTCCCAGGCGCATAGTTTCGTGGCCATCGGGTACTTGTGGAATATCCTTCTTTCACCCTCGTTAACACTCTCTAGTTGGCGGCGCATTATGTACCACATGTTCTGTGATACTTTGTACAAGGCCAGACAGCGAGTTTTACTTTTGTTTATCGGATTCGGTGACATTTTCTTGGCGATCACGTTTCGAAGTCGGTCTACGCCGTACGCAAGTTTTGACTGCAACAATCTGTTTCTTTCTTCAGCCCGCTGACGTTCTTCCTCGGCCCGACGACGTTCTTCCTCGGCCCGACGACGTTCTTCTTCTGCTCGTTTTTCGCGTTCCTCAGCCCGACGACGTTCTTCTTCTGCTCGTTTTTCGCGTTCCTCAGCCCGCTGACGTTCTTCTTCCATAATTGAATGTAGATTACCCATTTGTGCGGTCAACATGTTGTTTTGGGCACTTATGAATTCCTTTAGACGTTCTTCGTACAGTTTTTCATACTCTCTGTATTTTACGACGATTTCTTTCATGATGGCGTACAGTTCCCGTAATTCGATCGCTTTCGGTGTTCGCAATTGCATCAACAACGAGGCAAGATCTATCCCACTCAAAACATAATATTTTTTCTGTGGATTGTATTCATCGGGAATTTCCGAATACTTAATGTAATCATTCTTCTTCAATAATCGTTTTATCAAAGTTTTCTGATTGATATATTTTCCACTGTATCCGAGCCAATTCAACAATTCATCTGTGATTTTTACTTTATCCTGAATTGTAAAATTCCAAAAGAATTTGTTTTTTGTATCATTTTCAATATCTATTCCAAATTTTTGACAAACTTGAGTTACTGACAATTTTGTTACATTCTGTGCTATCAATTCATCGGGTGATAGACTTTTTACTCGGAGCACAAGCTCCCTATTATTCGGTGTGACCATGACGCTCGTCTACGGTATACTGAAATCTAACCCTTTCAAATATAGGTATATATTACTACGTGTCGCGCTTCCACGACAGGTTTTGGGCGAGAGGAGTGAACGTACACGGAACAGACGTTACTGGATACTATTTCAGTAATTTGTAGCGTCCGTTCTGTGTACGTTCGCAGCCAACCTGTTGGACGAGAAGACTGTCGATCAGCAGTGCACCTGTTGGTCGAGAAGGGCGAACGTACACGGAACAGACGTTACTGGATACTATTTCAGTAATTTGTAGCGTCCGTTCTGTGTACGTTCGCAGCCAACCTGTTGGACGAGAAGACTGTCGATCAGCAGTGCACCTGTTGGTCGAGAAGGGCGAACGTACACGGAACAGACGTTACTGGATACTATTTCAGTAATTTGTAGCGTCCGTTCTGTGTACGTTCGCAGCCAACCTGTTGGACGAGAAGACTGTCGATCAGCAGTGCACCTGTTGGTCGAGAAGGGCGAACGTACACGGAACAGACGTTACTGGATACTATTTCAGTAATTTGTAGCGTCCGTTCTGTGTACGTTCGCAGCCAACCTGTTGGACGAGAAGACTGTCGATCAGCAGTGCACCTGTTGGTCGAGAAGGGCGAACGTACACGGAACAGACGTTACTGGATACTATTTCAGTAATTTGTAGCGTCCGTTCTGTGTACGTTCGCAGCCAACCTGTTGGACGAGAAGACTGTCGATCAGCAGTGCACCTGTTGGTCGAGAAGGGCGAACGTACACGGAACAGACGTTACTGGATACTATTTCAGTAATTTGTAGCGTCCGTTCTGTGTACGTTCGCAGCCAACCTGTTGGTCGAGAAGGGCGAACGTACACGGAACAGACGTTACTGGATACTATGTCAGTAATTTGTAGCGTCCGTTCTGTGTACGTTCACAGCCAACCTGTTGGTCGAGAAAACTACTGATCAGCAGTGCACCTGTTGGTCGAGAGGGCTATCTCCGACAGGTTCGGTGTGAACGTACACAGAACAGACGTTACTGGATACTATTTCAGTAATTTGTAGTGTCCGTTTTGTGTACGTTCGCAGCCAACCTGTTGGTCGAGAGGGCTGCCGATCAGCAGTGAACCTGTTGGGCGAGAGGGGTGAACGTACACGGAACAGACACTACAAATTACTGAAATAGTATCCAGTAACGTCTGTTCTGTGTACGTTCACACCGAACCTGTCGGAGATAGCCCTCTCGACCAACTCGGTGGTTTTTTTGTAAAGCTCTGCTGTGATCTCTGTTCTACCTAGATTCATTTGTACGTTTTTCTCATCATATGACCGCTCCGGCTGAACTCTCTCGTACGACTGAAGAAAATTTTATAAAATTCCCTCGGATTTCCCTTTTTTCCCTCAAAGATTCCCTCCACTGTCCAATCAGAATGTAGAGTTTCATCCCCACCATTCTACCTCAACTTTGTCGACCAATCAGAGAGCGTACATCCGAAAAAGTAGTGGGAGAAGTAGCATATATACAGGTTTCTTCTCGCGCGCGACCCTTTTAGAAGCTTCGTGTTGGAAACAGAGAAGGTAAGAACCTTCTAAGAGGAAACCCTACACTCCGCTTCTAAAAAAAAAAAAACCTAACCTAAAAATACCAGTATATATAATAAAGAAATCCTAACCTCAAAATATTCCTCGAGAAAAGTTTTCTTTTGTTTGATGATATGTGTGAGACCAAGACTGGTTTCTTCATGAAGTGTTTAGTGTTTAGTGAATCACCATTTTACGGACGTTCTGTCGATTGATGAACGTTCGCCACACTCACTACAGTTTCCAAAAGTTTTATGTTGTGAGGCCAGGCTGGATAAAATATTTTTTATTGTGTGGGACCAAGACCGGTTTCTTCATGAATGGTGTAGTATTTTGTGAATCACCATTTTATGAACGTTCTGTCGACTGACGGACGTTCACCATACTCACTGCAGTTTCAAAAGTTTTATGTTGCAAGGCCAGGCTGGATCGGATAAAATATTTTTTTTTGTGTGAGACCAAGACTGGTTTCTTCATGAAGTGTTTAGTGTTTAGTGAATCACCATGTTACGGACGTTCTGTCGATTGATGAACGTTCGCCACACTCACTACAGTTTCCAAAAGTTTTATGTTGTGAGACCAGGCTGGATAAAATATTTTTTATTGTGTGAGACCAAAACTATTTTCTTCATGAAGGGTTTAGTATTTTGTGAATCACCATGTTTAGGGACGTTCTGTCGACTGACGGACGTTCACCATTCTGACTGCAGTTTCAAAAGTTTTATTGTGTGAGACCAGGCTGGATCGGATAAAATATTTTTATTGTGTGAGACCAAGACTGGTTTTGTTGTTGTTGCCGTAAAGTGGTAAGAAGGTTTGGAAAAAAATCGTGAACGATGGTGCGTATAGAAAACTACGACATTTTAAATCATTACAAAGTTATAGAAGAGGGTCGCGAGAAAATAAAACGAATCGCTCTAAAACAACAAAACGAATTACATAGTAATAATAACAACAACAACACAGACAAAGAAGAGGATGCCGATTCGAGTGGTGGTCGCGGTCGCGGCAATATTCAACTGCAAGAATATCTGACCGGATTGAAAGCTCATAAAACAACTCTATCGGCCGAACAAAGCCTCGACAATGAAAGCTCGTCGTTGTCGTCGATAGTCGTACCGTCTCTCGTAGGTACGATTTTGGGCGCCGTCTGTATAGGTATATTCACGGGATAGTATGTATGTTGTTGTTGTAAGATGATAAGAAGTTGTCAATACAACGCTGTACAAAATGAAGATGGAAATATCCGATCCCCGTCTGGACGACCAACATTTCAATAAACAGTTTTTAAAAATGACCAACGCGGTGTTGTCGCAGTATTTCGACGATTCACCGGTTCGCATAAGGTACGATCCCACTCGGACGGGACGCGACGCTATAACGATAGAAGTGCCTCTGTACACCGGCACGTTGATTAAAACAAAGCCGGAGGATCAAAAGAATTTCAATCTGTGCCTTCAGCCGAATTTCTTGTCGTCGTTCTATACAAATCAGGGTACGTATTTTCTTCCCAGCGGCATATACGATCGTCTCGACGGTTTTAAACTGGTAGTAACCGGAGCGTTGAGCAACACCGCCGACCCTAAATATTTGGCAAGAGTGTTATTCGGTGAGACACAATTCGAAGGGCGACGCATCGATATCCCCGCACAGACCGAAGATGATTTCAGTCAGGTATTTAAAATGATAAACACGTCCCACCGCCGCGGTCTATTTTACGACAATATGAATTTGTACAATTGGAAGGGTGGATGCAATCCGCAAGAGGTCACTTCTATGACAATGGCTTCGGTATAACTACAAAAAAGGGTTGATAATGTAAGTGTATCGTATCGCAAATGGAACAACATTACCGAGTCTCGGAGTCTCCGATCGACAGTCGGTTGGACGTTTTCAACGCCGTATGGTTGGGATGTCGTGGATGTATAAATTACGACGTGGCGTTCGATCCGTCAAACGTTGATCGCGTGGACGAAATCAAACAAAAGACAACGGACCGTTTGTTTCTGAAACGTTTAGAAGAAAAGGGTTTTACGTACGACGCCGACGATTACTTGATGTGGTATTGTGTAAAGACCAATGCGTTGCACAGAAAGACGATCAACTACTCGCGCCAAGAAGAGACCTTCCTGATCAGTTCGTTACCGAAATGGCTGACGGCCAAAATAATAGAAACCGTACTACTGAACTGTGGATTGATTTTCGAAGATGATGTTTATTTTTTCGGCTACGACAAGATATACGAAAACATCTGCGATCCGTTCGATGTGGATTATCAGAATTTGAGTACGGCGTCGTCTAGAGTTCGTACCGTCACTACCAATCTTAACGCGTTGTTTCCTTACGAGCTGACGATACGCAATAACAGTTATGTGAATTCTTTAGTGGCGATCGTTTTAAACGTTATAGATAACACGGATTTCTTCTGCGCCCTGTCCGTGCCTACGAATATACACCGCGAATTCCAGTTGTTGGAAGCGAAAGAATATTATGAATCGAACCGTGGTATTGACAATTATGCCACGAAATTCGTTTACGATTTCGTCACGTCGCTTTCCAAAGGCGGTGAAACCGAACGCGCCAAGTTAATGAAGATCGTTCGCAATCTGTATTCGTCCGTTCCGTTCGAGTTCAATCGCCGTATCGCGTTGCGCGTGTTCGACGAAAAACTTTCACCGTATTACGTCAACGTCTGCACGGGGTTTCTGTTGAAGATCAACAACGATTTCGCCGTTCACATGACAGACACCTACGATGGCTTGGCAATTTTCTTGAACCTGGGTCAGTTACAAACGTCGAACGGAATTCAATATCTGAACGGAATAATCGTCAAAATGGAGGAAAACGTAGACGACGTGTATATAGCAGCAGACGTACTGGAAGCATTGAAGACGGTCTTGTTGAAACGACACAAAACCGTGTTTACTCTGGAACACGAGATGAACGACGGCGACAACGACAACGCCAGCAGCGGTAAACTGGTCACTCTGAATTTCAACGAGAAAGATTCGGAGGGCATCGACGAACGTTCGTTTTCGATAATATTTTTAATTCGCGGAGGAATAGGTGCCGATAGAAGAGCGGTTATGAACGAATCAACGATGGAGAATATTATGGAAGAAGAAGAGGATGAGGGGGACGACGGACAGAGTTACATGGAAGATCGTATCGACGGGGATTACAACCGTCTGACTTTCGACGACGAGTACGCGTAAAACGACTATAAAATAAGCAGGCACGATGAAGATCGTTCACGTGTGTGTACTCGTCATGTTAGTCGGTAAATTAGTTTGTGCGGTGGAAGAAAATCCTAAAGTAGACACAAACGTAGCGGAGATCCCGACAAATATGGATACATTAGAAAAAAGTACGACATCACCGCCGAGCCTTACAAGTGGGGTACGTTCACAGAAACAAAAACAAAAACGTAACAATGAAGGATCCATGCAAGCCGTACAGTATACACTTCCCTGAGCTTGAAAGGGTTATAAGGAAGCTGTAATGATGAAGATCGTTCACGCATCATGTGTACTCTTTCTGTTAATCAGTACAGTAGTGTATGCGTCGGATGACGATCACGATATACTTCAGAGGCTTTCCTCTACCACAACAACTCCGTCGTCTCTGTTAAATTTGTTTAAACAGTTTTTTTCACCCTCACCGCCGGCAGTGACGACGCCGACGACGAGTGAAATTCCCGTAATAGTGACAAACACGACAGATGTTCCTATTGGAACCGTTACGAATGACGAACCCGTAGCAGTAGTCGCAAATACTACGACTATTACGGATTCGAATACGAACACGACAGAGGTTCCAACAACAGCAGCAGCAGAAGCAACAACAACAACAGACACTATTACTGATGATACGACATTACAAATAAACGAGACCACACCAACTAGTAGTAATAATAATACTATTAGTAGTATAACAAATACGACCGATTATGGTGATACCGAAACTACCACGGCAGCTGCTATTACCGATAGAATTACGGATAATACGACATTAAAAATAAACGACACCACGGCAGCTGATATTACCGATAGAATTACGGACGATACGATCTCGACCACGGCAGCTACTATTACGGATGATGGTGGTAATAGTGAAACCCCGACAACTATTACTAGTACTACAACTACAACTACAACTACAACAGAGAAAGAGACCGCTTCTACCACTAACGCTACAAGCTCAGAGGTTCACGTTACAGAATCGCTCACGAGCAACTCAGCAACAGTAGCAGCAGAAAATACGACAATGGTCCCGACAATAGTAGCGGTATATAAAAACGAAACCAATAACAAAGTTTTGATCGACGTTCCGATCATAACAACTCCCGTAGTGGTGGTAGTAAATAACAATAATATAAATCTGCCGGATCTATACGATCCCAGAGTCGAAGAGGACAGAAAATCCGTAATACCGTCTCCACCGCAGGTGCTCTGGAACGTCTTCTTCTATCTTATGGGAAAACATCCACCACAAACGGAACGAGAACGGTGGGGAAGTAGATTTTTGTCGTACGGTCACAGCGAACGAAATATTTTCTGCGATAATTCGAATTATTATTGTAACGTTTCTCAGTCGCCCCTAGACGACTACCCGCACGTCTATATAGTGGTGAAAGAAATCGCAGTCAAAGAAGTGTACAGTTTCATGATGTGCGAACGTGCGGACGATCCCGATGATGTAAAACGAACTTTTATGAGTTTTGCGTACATGAAACCGTCGGATCTGTCCCAACGAAGGTTGTTGGTCGGCGAATACCACGAATACATTAACGATCAACGCGCGTGTCCGTTGAGTGGAAAAAAATATCGACGCGTGTTCGCCTTCTTTACGCCTTCGTCGGTCGCCGAAACAGAATTCTACTACTGCGACAAGGAGAGAGAGAATTGCACGGATCGAACCGGTGCGAATAACGTTTCCTTGTACGAGATAAAGACCACCGGACGAATGCTCATTGAATTATTTACCTCAAACGAAAAATCCAACAAATTCGGTTATCACGTGCGACTGAACGTCTCGTTAAAATGTAATTTCTCGGATGACGATGTCGACGACAACGATATATGTGTCCACGGCGGCGAGGAAATACCGATCCTCGATGTCGAATTTTCAGACTACGACTATCACAACATGATGTCGTTCGTGGTACACTTGTTGGTGGCCACTTTCATGATAACCTGGGTCGTCACAATATTACATATCATCGCATGTTGTTTGGAACGACGACTGTTGGTGAAAGCAAAAAGAAACGCGAATCGCTTTTGTAATTTCAAACCGTACAGAGGAGGAGGCGGCGGCGGCGTCGGCGAAGAAGATAGTCTAGTCGATTACAAAGAGCTAGAACTCTATCCGATGGAAAAGGGACGCTATATAAATTCAAAACTCAAGTTGACTGTGAACAACGTGCCGTGAGAATCGATGAACGCGACGACCTCTAAATGAGCGATTACTGCTCGGCATCGTACGCGTGGACGCGTTTCGTATCCGGTGGCGTAGACTATCAGCGGATATTCGACGGCGAACAGTCACTCTTCTGGAACATGGAAACCGTTTATTCTAAAAACGACAAAAGTAAAAACATGCCCGTACGAGTCGTATTCTTGCATTCAGCGATGAGCGGTTTCGATTACGGGCCGGCGCGCCTGATGTCGGAATTAAAAAACCGCGGCATATTTCACGCGCTTTACAGATGCGTACCGAAATCGAATTGTGAATCCAGCGCGGTACTGGTGGCCGTAAATATAAAATTCAGTTCCGACTTCATAATAGAACCTCTGAAAGAAATCAAAAACAGAAACAACGCTCTGATGGTAGTGGTGGATACTGGTAATAGCGGTGGAAATTCGGATCGTTCGTTAAAGCGTTTAAAGACGACCTTCAATTGTGTAACTGGAAATAAAAGGAAACTTTATGACGCTATCGTTATGACACAAACGTTGAATAACGATCCCACGACGAACCCACATCCCGTCAGCGGCACCAGTGGTGGGAACGTAAGAGGATAAATAAATACAATGTTTGTAACGCTGATAGCATTCACAGTGTGGTTGGTGGTGGTACTGTGCTTGTACGTTTACGAACTGTTGAATTTTACCAAACAAACTAGATTAGACAAACTACTGTTGCGGTCGTTGATTCATTCCAACACTAATATTCATATGTTTTTCATTTCAAACGATTGACCATGGAAGACGGTGATTACAAGACGGCGGCTGAAGCGGCGATGATGTCTATAAATTTTTTACACTTATCCGACGAAGAAGAGGGCGGCGGTGACGGCGACGACGACAAGAACAACAACAATGAAAAGGGGGCCGTTGGAATGTGTAGTAACGACAACAGACAAACGGATTTTGTTATCGAAGATCCGATGATAACCTGCAGACGAGCTCACGAGCTTGATAGAGATAATTTTGAAAAAATTATTTCGACGGTAAACGCCAATAACGACACTCTGGAATGGTTGAGACGTGCTGCTTCCAATCATCTGTCCATCTACAGACGTTTGGAACAGATCGGCGTGTTTACAAAACAATTTTTAAAACTGGTAATCGCAGAACCTGCTATGGCCAACGGGTCAACGCGATTAGCCTCTTTCGATAGCTACAACAATCCAGGATGCAACGGGCTCGCCGTCGGCGAAGGCAACAGCTTCTATTATGCTACTAAAAACTTTTACAGATACGAATTCGCTGCGACCGGATTGTACTACTGCAAGGAGGAAAATTCTTTAAAATGTTTTTTCTGTGGTTTGAAACTACCCTACGATAAGTACACTATCACCGCTTTTCTACTGCACGACAATCATGGCATAGTTCAAGACACGAATTGTACGTTCGTCAAATTGAAAGGATTCTATCAGCGGTCGTCCGTTTCGTCTGTCTGCAAAGTATGCAAAGAATCAAGTAATTCTATCGATCGCGTCTTGCCTTGTGGACATCAATCACAATGCTTGGAATGTTCACTGACATTAGACAAATGTTGTGTCTGTAATAAAAATGTATTGGCTGTAGAGATATCTGAAGTGAGAAAAGGTTATTTGATATAGGTCAATAAAGAAACAAAACCAAATATGTACAAACGTGTTTTCATTCATTACCGTACTAACATTCCATTCGTACACCGCACACTTCTCTTGATATGACGTAAGCGCCAGATGCGCGATAAAAACAAAATATTTTTTATCGCGTCTGGCGCGTGTACCACACGCGACAGGATGTCTGGCTTGTTCGTTCATTCATTCACATAATACTGGTTTATAAAGAAATTTAAACCTTCGTCCATTGTGGGCAAACCGGTACAGTGGTAACGTCTCCGACTCATAATCGGAGCGTTGCTGTACTGCCGAGTTGTTGTGGGATCGAGTCCGGGTCGTGACTGGATCTGTTTGTTCACCCGCGCGTACGCGGGCAAACAATACGTACGTCTTTTCGAGTGACAGTCCCGAGCTCGAAAAGTAACAAGGGACAGCCTACATCACACGCTTTCGGTTCCGGGTTACCAAAACTTATTAACGGAAGCGAAAAATCCGCGTGTGATGGTTGTACAAAACTGTGACCGGTCGTCATTCGTCGACCGGTCAAGGAACGTCGCCGTAAGGTCGACGTTCGTATCCCTTCAGTTCCCGTCTTGGGTCTGAAAGGGTTAAAGAAACCAAATGTGTACAAACGTGTTTCATTCATTGATAACATTCCATTCGCACACCGCACACTTCTCTTGATATGACGTATGCGCCAGATATTTTTATCGCGGCGCGTGTGGCACACGCGACAGGATGTCTGGCGCGTGTGGTACACATGACAGAATGTCTGGTCTGTTTGTTCATTCATTCTCATAACACTGGTTTTTACGACAAACTACACATGATTGGTGATCGCAAGTTTTTTATTTTAACATTACGGTCTACATTTCTTTGTTGATGGTCAAAACAAAACGTCAAATGGGTTATTGAATGTTTAGCAATTTGTTGATTGTCATCAACTCGTGTGCACAACTGTTCGAATCGTTGATAAACACTCGGATCACATTTTTACGAATGTCTGTTGTCCTAGGATCGTCGTTGTTTTTCTTTTTCATGACGATCTGCTTTAGAAGGTAGCGAGACTTTCCGGTTTTGCCGGTAACGCTCTTGACGACGTTGTTTATTTGATTTTTACAGAGTCGGATTTCTCTTGTGCTGGGTCGTTCACGCTTCTTTTGTGCCCACAGAGTGAAAACGTAATAATGAGTATTCCTCTTCCAAACCTCCAAATGATTCTTTCTCCACCGACCACACTTTGGCCTATGAACACAAACGTCGTCCGCCTCGATGTTATAGAAATTTCGGACGTTGATCGGGCAAATGATATCTTCTGATTCCCGATTGAAACAGTAGTCTTTGAAATCCTTTTCCCGTCCGTAAGAGTGGAGATACTTGGAACCACTGATGAATGTCAATAGAAAAGTATAGACGAATGTCGTTTTGAAAGAAGATCTGAAATCGATCACAAAATATTCATCGTGTGCCAGTGGTACGTAAATCGATCGTCCGATTCCACTCCAATTGGACAATTGTGTATCCAGAATATCCCAATCGTATGTGAATGTCTTGTGCAGATTCGGATGTAGAACAGTAGATGTAATGGGTGGCGGTATTCGTCTCGTTTCTGTAAACGGTAGCGACTTCTTTCTTTCTGTAGGAGTGAACGGAGTCGTCGGGCTGTGAGTTGTATTTGTTTTAGCAGGAGAACAGCTCGTTCCTGTTGACGATGACTTTTTTCTTTCTGTACGAGTGAACATCGTTTGCAGAGTCGTCGGACTGTGAGTTGTAGTTGTTTTAGCAGGATAACCGGTCGGTGACTTTTTTCTTTCTGTACGAGTGAACATCGTTTGCAGAGTCGTCGGACTGTAAGTTGTAGTTGTTTTAACAGGAGAACCGGTCGTTCCTATTGACGGTGACTTTTTTCTTTCTGTAGACACGGTCGTTTCTGTTGACTGCGACGACTTTTGTCTTTCCGTAGACAAAGTCGTTTCAGACGATGTTGTATTCAAAACAGTTGTGGGCGTGACAGTAACGATGTCCATCTGGTTATATCCGACTCTTGCCTGAATATAGGATTTGTCTTCGATGTGTGAATTCTTCGACAAATATTTGAAACCGCCGCATATCGCGACAAGTGTTAGTATACTTATCGAAATCGATAAACGAGTTCGTGAACATTTCGTGATATTTTTCAATTCAGTAGATCCGGTCAAAGATTCTTCTTCGCACACGTTATACGTTCGTCTGAACATTGTTGCTATGTATCCCTTCGTCAGTAATATTCGCTATTTATTCGTTTCGGAATGAAAGATAACACGGCAGATAAGGCCCCGCATCGATCTACATCACGATGTGATAAGAATGGCAGTACAACATATAGCAAATGAGGTGTCTCGCGATAACCCCTTCTTGGAGTTTTTCAAAGAGATGCCGTCGTTCGTAAGATGTTTTAGCGTTATAGACCAACGCAAAAGAACGATTATGCCGAAAGAATATTTAAAGAAGTACATGAGATGGTTCGATTTAATAAAAAGCAGATACATGAACGAAGGGAGTTGTATGTTTCCACCGTGCAAAAACATCAGCGGAATCAAAGATCATCTCGTCGTTATGATAATAAAAATACAGCGATACTCCAACATAGAAAGTGAAGAAAAACTGAAGGACGGCGATTACAAAATCCTCTGGTTAATATATTATCTGTTGAACATATACCAACGCGTTTTAGAAAAATGTAATCAACAACGTCTAAAAGCCATCTCTATAATGACCAATTTTATAGAGGTAAAATTGTAAACGTTCCTCCTCTCTGTACTTTCCGCTTCTCTCTTGTTGCACCTTGTACGTTTTCTTCACTCTACGACCACTCGGGTCGAACTCTTTCGCACGAATGATAAAAATTTTATAGAATTCCCTCAGATTTCCCACATTTCCCTCAAAGATTCCCTTAACTGTCCAATCAGCATGTAGAGTTTCATCCCTACCTTTACACTGTAAAATTTTCGGCCAATCGGAGAGCGTAAATCAGAAAAAGTAGTGGGAGAAGTAGCATATATACAGGTTTCTTCTCGCGCGCGACCCTTTTAGAAGCTTCGTGTTGGAAACAGAGAAGGTAAGAACCTTCTAAGAGGAAACCCTACACTCCGCTTCTAAAAAAAAAAAAAACCTAACCTAAAAATATAATATATTATATATTGTCGACGACGGACGGTTTAGTTTCTATCTTTATTTTTTTTTCTTGTTTGTAATTCCGATTCACGATGGAAAGATTTGTGCGTCGGAGTTTGAGGGTCTTCGAATTAAAATTTCCGAAGCACACGCAGTTGGACAGAAAGAATATGAAATATCTGCTGTGCGCCTATTGGACGATGTCCGGAAGAGAGACTCGTTTCAACGGGGATCCGTATTCCACCGACGTCATCTCACCATTGAATTCATTACAACTCGCTTGTCTGGCAAACGTCGGACGGCAAACGATACCCTATCCGGGCTTCCCTTTCGGTATAGCGATGAGCATAGCGTTCTACTCGTCGGCGCAAGAGATGAACTTGAAAGCGAAACGACCGACCGTGTATAGAAAAAACGAAAAGACTTCTGAATGCAGTAGTGGCGGTAGTGGAACGGCGACAGACAAGGGGCGAAAAAAGTCTATCGATCGCCTTCTTCCCGGCGCACTTTACTATTACAGATCCAAACAGCAGTTGGACATGGTGGAGAAATTTCTAAACAACGTTCCCACCGATTATATTTTTTCCATAAACACGAACAGAAAACTAGTGTATAGCGTCGTTCGTCTCAACGATTTACTGAACGATGTCAATACGGGCGATTGGCGGCGGCGTGTGATCGCGTTTCTCGATCGACTCGCGATCGACTGTCTGGTGATCAAGATACACGAAGTTTGGGACGACTACGTGATATTTTCAGCGTTCGTTTTGAAAAAAGAAAATGTCGATATGTTTGTCACGCTACATACAGGCTGCGACGAACACAGACTGGAGCCGCGATTGGTTTTTACTTCGGCCGTTGAAATGTTTACCGACGCGCCCAAGGTGTACGTCGCCAATCTGACGCTTTTCCTATACTGCTACATAACGAAAAACTATTTACCTCACGTCACCGACGTCGAAGAGGAATTCAAATTTAAATTCATAAAGATGTTGGCGATTCTGTCGACGAAAACGAATTACAAAAGCATAAAGAATCTGTCGCGCCATAACTGGGGTCCGTTGTCGAGTATAGTTTTCGAAGCCGGCATAATAATGACACAGAAATACATAAAAAATCTCGGCTCGGGCCACGTATATCCGACCGACGGTATGTTCAGTGATATGTTTCTAAACAAACCGGTCGATGTAGCGTCGCTGAATCCTCGTTTCGCGATAATGCCCAACCCCACCACTATATAACACGGCTCGTGTTTCGTCGGTCGGTCTCAATAAGAACGAGATAGCAACCGGTCTAGGTTCGTAAGGATGTCTGCAGTAGCACCGAATCTGATGTCGATGTGGTTACAACAGAACAATGTTTCTGTTGCGACGACGTCTTTGAAAAAAAAACAAAATAACACCATCGCCCGCGAAAAAAGCTAAAACTAGAAATGTTGGTGCTGCGGCCGCCGCCGCCGCCGGTACTACCAATAGTAAAAAGAAAAGAAACGACAGCCAAAGTGTGTTGACTGTAAGCAGAAACCAACGCCTGACACTGGAAAACGTGTCTCGCGAGAAACTCGTACACGAATTGATCGAACGACACAAGAAATATGTACTGCCTTCTTCGAAGAAATACGAATCTCTCTTGCCCAAAGACAACGACGACGACGACACGGCATGGTACAAATCGTTTAGTGGTTTAGACGATATCAGTGATGAAGATGAATACGAAGAAAATTGTTTCGGTGACAACAGCAGGAGCAACAGCAACAATAACGACAACGGTGAAAATAGTGAAGATGATCCGACGACGTTTTTGAATTTCTCGACCAGGAAGAACATGAAGTGCTCGAGGAATTCAGACGAATGGAACAACGAAAGAAACAGCGACAGCACAACGATTGTAGTTTTTTAACGTTTCAAGACTTTCAACGCGCCGCCTTCATAATAAACACGTACGTGACCAAAAATGTTGATGCGTTGAAAACGTTGAAAGATAACCTGTGTCTCGACGACGCCGATCCACTATACCGTGAACTCGTCTTCATCTTGGCTCTGTTCGATTATCCCGTGAAGGGATTGTACGAGCCGGTCACGATGCCGAACATGATATCCTTTCAAAAGGACTACGACGTGGTATTTGTCCACGCCAATTATTCATCGACAAAATCGACCGAACACGCTTTTGAAAATGTGTTCGGTCCGGACGCGACCGGCGACGACGAGGAGAACGCCGCCGGTCGGAACAAGGGGAAGAAAAGATTCAGACAACAATTTAGAAAAAACCAGTCGACTAACGTAAAAACTAAAACGATATTAAAAATGAACAGCGGAGAGACACTTCGCGTATGCAACATGTGTGTTTACGCGCCGGCCAAGGAGAAATTGCCGCGCGTTTTTTCTATACAGTTGGTGACTTTGCTGGTTAGAATTCTGAGCGAGTGGATCGAGAAGTCTAAACAATTTAAACGGGACATCGAAAACGAACAAATAGTTACGATTATTAGCTGCGGCTACGATCGCGCCTTCGAACAAGGCTTTCTCTGCTATAAAAATCCTCACGCTTATGTCGTTACTCATCGCCACGGATGTATATTTTCCAGTAAAACAAAGTGTATTGCATGATGATAATAAAATTTTTTTAAAAATATTATTTATTATTACATTTATTTTTTTATTTAACATTACATATCTCAGGAAATTTTTATTATCAGTAATGGCGGCGACTGCGACGTTGAAGTGGGCGCCTGCGAATAGTCGTACGCCGTTTGTCCTGTCCATTCCACAGATGTAAATTTAAAGATACGGCCGACGTGTCTGTAAATATATCTGGAATTTTTTTTGAAAATACTTTTGGTCGTTTCACGCTAGTGGTGGTGGTTGTGGTGGCGACGGCAACGTCTGTAGCTGTCAGCCGCTGTGTCGTTTCATTTGTTTCAGTGCCAACAATAACCATGTTCTGATCCGTGTCGTTTCTATCTACATTTGTGTTAATCGATTGCGATTGTGATGTTGATGATGATGATACAGTTACGTCTTCTTCCAACCATTCACAATCTGAATCTATATTTATACAATCGTCACCACTACCATTATTGGTGTTTGCGACAGCGGCGTCGTCGCCGCCTGTCCGCTCTTTAATAAACTCGTCCCAATCGTCCGTCGTGAAACTTTCCCATCCGGCGTCGTCACCAGCCGCCGGTACAGTGATAATCTTATCTATGGGTGTTTTTTCACTCGTCGTCGTCACTACGACGACATCCGAGTCCTTATCATCGGTGTTGTGGTTTTCATCACTAATATATATGGGGCTTTCGACGTTTTCCGGACATTCATTAGCAGCACGTTCAAGTTCTTCTAATTCAATCTCTTCTATCCAGGAACACATGTTGAATCGGTATAATGACCCGTGGTGAGAACGAGAATATTTATGAAGTTATAAATGTAACTGGTGGTGGGGATGGGCGCCGCTGTCGTGCTAACACCACGACAACGGGGATTATAAACAAAAGGAAAAACGTTTACAATAAACTTTCCATAACTTGTTTTGTCTGTAACGTGTCGATTTTTGTGACGATTGTCGTCCTGATTTTTGCATTAAAATATTCACGAATATTATTCTCCTTACAACATAAGAACCAGGACGGCAGTGGTGGTGTCGGCGACGAAAATAACGGATACAACGCTTCTTCGTCGAACGTATTCACAAGAAACGAATACGACGTAGATCCACCGGACAGAGATGAATATGCAGACGAATTCTGTGACGACGAGAACGGGTACACGTTATTGGATTTACGAATGTCACTCTCTAAAAGTGGATCGATCTTTCAGTCGCACATTTATCAAATAAAATATTGGAAAATGATAAAGTGTACAAAGAAGAAAATAAACGAATACGTCGAAGCTCGAGCCTATTGCAATCATCCACAAGTACGTACCGTGCGATGTCCTAGGGAACTGGTAGAAGGTTTTTCAATCGACGAAGGGCGAGAAGTGTGCATCGTCCGTCCGTTATGTAACAATTCTCTCACGTACAGAAATAACGACGCTCGTTATACGCACTACGAGATTTGGCAAAAGGATTCAAACATGGGCGTACTGTTCGTGTACGTCTACGAAGAGACAAATAATTACGAAACGGACGATCAGATAGGCAAGAAAAAAACTTTTATTGTTCCGAGGGACGTACAGGAAGCTTGCAATGAAAACGTTGCAGTATTTCTAGAATCCGTTGTCGGATACAAAAACATCGACAGATTCTTGCTGGTGGTAGAGATATTTTCCATACAAGCGAACATAAACACTGCTGCCACCGCCTTTTCTCGTGAAACGGACGACCCGAGATACTCGACTTTGTATTTTGGTAATTACGGCTATATAGTGATATCCGAAGGAGCGGGATACGATCGAGTCTTGCTACGCACCAACGTATGTGCTCACGAACTTGTACACGTCATGGGTTTGAGTACAACGCGCGTGGGAAAGAATCTACGCCCTATCGTTTACAACAGTACTACAAAACAATATTATTTTAACGGCTACTATAGCACCAACATCGTGGGTAGAGTAGATTTACCGATGAGCGATCCAGGTCACCTGGCGTATCGGTACGACGGCTTCAGGATGATCGCTCGTCCCAACAACGAGGCGGATTCTCATTTTTACGAACCGTCATCGCTAATGAAAGCTATGCTCGCCGATTTGGGTTGGGTATTGGATGCATCATCACAACTGGAACTGGGCATGCAATTCAACAAATAAATAGATACTCATAAAAAATCTTTTGTCTTCATCCCAATCCCAATCCCACCTCTCACAACATAAAACTTTTGAAAACTGTAGTGAGTGTGGCGAACGTCCATTAGTCGACGGAACGTTCATAAAATGGTGATTCACAAAGGTTTTGGTCTCATACAATAAAAATATTTTATCCAGTCACAAAGAAAAAATCCTAGATAAAACTTTTGAAAACTACCGAGACCGAGACCGAGTTCAACTTTGTGAATCACCATTTTATAGAACGTCCATCAATTAATGGAACGTCCGTAAAATGTTGATTCACAAAGTTAACCAGTCTTGGATCCAGACACGAAGAAAAAATCCTGGCCTCACAACATAAAACTTTTGAAAACTGCACCGAGACCAAGACTATTTGCTTCATGAAGCGTTTTAACCCTGTGAATCACCGTTGTATGGACGTTCCGTCAAATGATGGACGTTCCGTAAAATGTTGATTCACAAAGTTAACCAGTCTTGGATCCAGACACAAAGAAAAAATTCTGGTCTCACAGATAAAACTTTTGAAAACTGCACCGAGACCAAGACTATTTGCTTCATGAAGCGTTTTCAACCGTGTGAATCACCATTTTACGGAACGTCCATCAATTAACAGAACGTCCCTACAATGGTGATTCACACGGTTTGGTCTCGTACAATAAAAATATTTTATCCAGTCAAGAAGAAAAATCCTGGCCTCACAACATAAAACTTTTGAAAAGTGTACCGAGACCAAGACTATTACCCTGTGAATCACCGTTGTATGGACGTTCCGTCAAATGATGGACGTTCCGTAAAATGGTGATTCACACAGTTTGTACAATAAAAATATTTTATCCAGTCAAGAAGAAAAATCCTGGCCTCACAACATAAAACTTTTGAAAACTGCACCGAGACCAAGACTATTTGCTTCATGAAGCGTTTTAACCGTGTGAATCACCATTTTACGGAACGTCCACCATTTGACAGAACGTCCCTACAATGGTGATTCACATGGTTTGGTCTCGTACAATAAAAATATTTTATCCAGGCAAGAAGAAAAAATCCAAGATAAAACTTTTGAAAACTGCACCGAGACCAAGACTATTTGCTTCATGAAGCGTTTTAACTGTGTGAATCGCCACTTTACGGAACGTCCATACAACGGTGATTCACAAAGTTAACCAGTCTTGGATCCAGACACGAAGAAAAAATCCTGGCCTCACAACATAAAACTTTTGAAAACTGCACCGAGACCAAGGCGTTTTAACCGTGTGAATCACCATTTTACAGAACGTCCATCATTTGACGGAACGTCCATACAACGGTGATTCACAAAGTTAACCAGTCTTGGATCCAGACACAAAGAAAAAATTCTGGTCTCACAGATAAAACTTTTGAAAACTGCACCGAGACCAAGACTATTTGCTTCATGAAGCGTTTTAACTGTGTGAATCACCATTTTACGAACGTTCTATCAATTGATGACAAATCCTGGTCTCACAACATAAACTTTTGAAACCGTCCTTGGTCTCACACATATCATCAAACAAAACTTTTCTCGAGGAAGATTTTGAGGTTAGGATTTCTTTATTATATATTATATTTTTAGGTTAGGTTTTTTTTTAGAAGCGGAGTGTAGGGTTTCCTCTTAGAAGGTTCTTACCTTCTCTGTTTCCAACACGAAGCTTCTAAAAGGGTCGCGCGCGAAAAGAAACCTGTATATATGCTACTTCTCCCACCACTTTTTCAGATTTACGCTCTCTGATTGGCCGAAAGTGTTAAGGCATAATGGTGGGGATGCAATTCCGAGTTCTGATTGGATGATGAAGGGAATCTTTGAGGGAAATGTGGGAAATTCGAGGGAATTTTATAAAATTTTCTGCAGTCGGATGAGAGACATTGACCGGAGCGGTCATAGGGTGAGAAAAACTGTACAAATGGTTACAAAACAGAAAACGATTATTTTACTTTACTTTTACACTATCAAGTACGTTAACATAATCGTTTATTTTCTTACGATCGCCGCCTTTAGGAAATATCGGTGGGAAGCGCATCACGTACAACACTTCCGTGTTGTATTTGATGCAAGTGGTTATTGTTGCTGATATCAACCATTGTCGGTAGTAATCGGACAGTTGTAGCTTTTCGATGTCGCACAAAACACTCCTCATTTTGGTGGCGATTTCTCCGTTCACATAATCTTCATACTGTTTGTAGAATCTGGCGGCTTTATCGAAACACGTCCAAAAACAGTATTCCTTGTCGTTGTTGAAAGAAACCAGCGACGACGCAACATTTCCTTTCTGCAAGAATTTAAAATACATGTTCGAAAAACTCTTGAACGCCTGCTCGAACTGTCTGGTCTTTGTGTGCAAGCGACGTCTGAACGCCAATTCCTCCAATCCTATGTACACTGGCCTGAGTTCGTCTCTCATCGCCGTTAAAATTGTTGCGTTGTATTCCATGATTTCGATTATGATATCGTGGAACCACGGATGCAGATCGTGGACGATCTGGTCCCTTTGCGTGCAAACGTTAAGTTTCGAATGTAACGTCGTTACAATCGAGTCTATTTGCGCGCTGTCCATATTGTCAACGTCCAACAAATGAACGTCGCCGATTATAGCGTTAAAGACCTTCTCTTCGACTGTTGTAGACATTGCAATGAATGAAGTGATGTAGTGTATTGTGTGCGTGGTGTTTATATAGGGAAAGCCAACAAATTAAACGTTATTACAAAGCGTGTACGTTATCACAGGTCTGTGAAAGCGTGTACGTTATCACACGTTATCGCACAAGGAGGAAATAACAGACAAGCGCTGACAATTCAATTACAGAGAGTATGCGGTTTGTTTATTTATTTAAATATTATGATTACAAATCTGCATCGCTATCCTGAACGGGATAGACTTCTTTAACATAAAAGGTTAAATTCAGACGTCTGTTTTCACGATTGATTTTCAAACATATGTTGGATCCAACGCAGAATCCTTTGAAAGATTTTAAACCGACAGTTTCTTTGCGGCCAAAAGTCTTGTCGAAAGTCACCTCTTCCATGTTTTTCGTTTGTACCGGATACAAGGTTCCGATGTCGTAGTCGTCGTCGATTAACTTTTTTTCTATGAGTTTTTGTTTGCATCGCTTAAGAATGGCGGTGATGAACTGTTCAAAACTTTTCGAGCGATGTCCCAGTATACTCAACGACATGAAGGAATTATTTTGATATTTCTTTGATTCACAAAGTAGACACAACAGTATCGGTATGTAGCCGATACGCATCGGTGGGTTGTCGCTACTGCCGCCGCTGCGTTGTTTTCCAAATTTCTGAGAATTGACCGTCGACGTTCCACTATCATCGTTGAACTTCTGCGGTTCGATTCCGCTCAGAAACGACATGGGTATGTATCGTTCTTCCCAGTTAGTAACGATGTTCAGTGAGGATTGTCCGCGTATAATATGTTTAAAAAGTATAGTTTTAACTTTGGTAGGGTCCAAAACGGTGCCATCACTTGTCGTGAATTTACAGTCTTCTTCGTTCAAAGCTTTCAATCGTAGCTGTACTTCGGAAAACCATTTGTTGTTTTTCTGCGCCTTTGTACATCCGGCTATCTTGGTAAGAAGATAGTCGATAGCCTGATTTTCATCGTTAATGTTTGTCAACGCCAATTTTAGATTGCCGTATTTTCCACCGACAATCGTGATGTCCATGTCTTCTTCAAAAACAGCAGCTCCTCCATCGTTGTTGTATTCGACGAGGTCATCTTCACCATCACCACAATCTTCTATACTGTGAGTACCGCATTCGCTTGTGTTGGAGGTTTTACGTCGTTTTACATTGTTGTTGTTGTTCTCATTTTCACAGGCGTTTTCGGTTTCGTTTCCCAATTCTGAAAGACGGCGATTGCGTTTTATTTGTTGGAGATATTTTTCAACCACTTCCGATGAGACACCGGTTTCGTTGACGCTGTTCTCGTCAAGAGTGACGTCCTCCTCCCAGTTGTTTTGCGATAGCATTTTTCTTATTAATAAGTTTCCTGCTAGCTGTGCACGCGTTTAAATATATATAGCGCTATGCTTTGGTGTAGTGGGGGATAGAATGAATGCTTCGGCGTGTTGGTTTTTCTACTTGCCGACGTTCGCCATTACGCTGATAATTATATTCGTTATCTTCGAGGTAGCGTTTTTGAAGAGTAATTGGGGGTTTTTCAATTGGTCGAGCGCGCATCGGGAATCCATCGCGCTCGACGGAACGCTGAAAACACGCCTAAACTCGATACTGGCCGACGTCGCTTCGGAGAGCATTCGTTCGAGTGGCGTCGTCTATTTGCCGCTCGTCGCGGCGATCTCCGATTATCCGAGAATCACCGTTGATGTTTATTCTTACAAGCGGGAAAACGATTCGTCAGTCGACTACATCAAATCTTCCGAGTTGGATTTTTCCCTTGTAGAAAACGACCGACGCTACGTGTTCGATTACGGTTCGGGCGAATTCTACGTGACTGACAGGTTCGATTTGCACGACGTCTCTAAAGACGACGAAGATGACAGAGTCATATATTTGAACTTTACAAAATCCGGCGACGGCGACGACACCGCCATTGTCTCAAATGACACGCCGCCGCCGTCGTCGTCGTCAATAACGTTACGGCGCGTACGCCTCGAATACCCGCGACGTTTCATAGGGCAGGACATGATCTCGTACGATGACGAGGATGCGGCCGCGACGGCGCTGTGTTCGGATCCTATGGTGGCGGTGCGCTTCGTGGAAGATCCGTCGCTGCAAGAACTGTATACGCCGGTAAACGCTAACTTGGACCGCTTCAAATATTCGATTCTCGCCGACGACGAAGCGCGTTTGTCAGCTATAACCGATCCGGCAGAAAAAATGCGTTTTTATTTCGACAATTACGGAGAGTTGTTTCCGTCCTCTTTTTACGTTTGTCGTCGCCCGACGAGCGCGAGAAAGAAACCGTCGCGCGCCACCAACGAACGTAGATCACTTCTGATGCACAACGTCCCGGGCGCCGAATCGACGGGCATCTCCGGTAAAAAAATACGATGTTTAACGGGTGAATGGTACGGTGGCGGCGGCGATTGTTTCGAGGCACTAAACGAACTCGAGGTCTGTTACTACCGGGGGATGCCGAAAGATTACGCGTGGAGCGACGCGTTTAACCTGTCACACTATTACCAATGTACCGGTGACAAATGGCCGTATTTGCAGAGCATCTCGTGTGGAGAAGATCAGATGTTCGACGGCAAGGGGTGTAGATCGTTGTCGTCTGCCGACAACCCTTGTCGCAAAGAAAACGACTACGTATGTCTGCCGATAAAGGATTCGAGCGCTGAATATTACGGAGTCGGCTACTTGCAATGTCTGAAGCATCAAACGTATCACGTGTTATGCAATCGTTTCGACGGAGACAGGTTGTTGGACGACAGGATCTCCTGTCTGGATCCACTGTGTCTGAAGAACGAGAACTCGACCGTACGCCTCTCTACGGATACTTCGTCGTATCCGAATCTGGTGAGCTCGATTGCGACCGGCTATAGGAAATGTGAAAAGGGCAAAATAGTGGATTCACTGGCACCGGCCAAGATAGTACGTTTCGACTTTCCACTGGTGCCGGCTAGCGCGCGACCCGTCACTCAGTGGAGCAGTCTGAAAGCGCAAGTCGCTGATCTCGACGAAACGATTGTCAGACAACAGGACGATCACAGAAACTGGAGCGTCTGTTTCTACTATCCGGAGTATTATTTGAAAGACGACGGAAGCGGCGGCGTGGTTCACGTGAAAAGTCCCGCCGATCTGAATATAAAACACTTTTCAGTCTCGAAACTGAGGATATACTCGAAGATGTACACGGAAGAAGGCGTCTTGCAATTCATTCGATATTCCCTGTACGTCGACGTTTCGGAATGTATAACGGCCTACAGCAAGGGGCAGATTATCTATCCTTTCTGCAGCGAAACGACCGGCGATCCCATGATTCTTATGCCCGGTGAGACCGACCGAATAAACGTGTACATTGTGGAAAGCGGCGCAAAAGAATTCTACACGTCCAGTTGGCAGAAGAAGAAATCTTTGTACGTTTACGACTCGGCCCACAGGACGTTCGTAGAGACCGATCCGACTTCGATCAAGCTGGTCAAAATCACGCAACCGTTGCAAGCGGTATACGCGCATACCAACGTTTTTGCACTGTTCACTTCGTTCATAGACATCACGTCCAAGTGGTTAACACAGCGGACGGAATATTTTCCAAATTATTTTGACAAAGACATGGACGGATCCGTTGCCGGTTATATTTTCGAAACCGTCAGAACGACCAAAGTACCGATCGCCGACTATCCAGCGTACGACGACGATTGTAAAAATATTTCGAGCGAATACTTGCCGGACGTGTACGTTGTCACGAGTCACAAAGAGACGTTGGATAGTTTGAAAACGAATTTTATACACAGGATGATCGGTATCACCAAACATAAAGATACACAGGCGGCGGCGGCGACAAAAACACCGACAACGGAGACAGTGGTGAGCAATAGTCGAGCTTGTCTGAACGGCAAGAGTATGGGCGACGAAAACGTCTTGCCGTGCGCGACACTGTTGAAATTCACACCGGAACCCTTGATAAACAATTGCTTAGAATTGGGTACGCCGGCCTGGGGCGTCTACGACAACGCCAGCAAACGCGTAGTAGTAAAACCTACGACCGACAAAACCAAATACGAGGTGATATCCGTAAACGCTGTCGCCGGTAAGAATTCCAGCATAATCGTTTGGCCGAAAACCGACTAACCTCCTACTCCTACACCATCTCAATGCCTTCATCACCGGCGGCGGCCGCCAAACGAATAAAATAACTCAAGATGTCGTCTGGAGCGGACCGAAAATCTATCGATTTGGACGGCATAATAAAAGAGGTCGTCCTGAAGTATAACAAAAAACAGAAAGAGTCACAGATGAGCGAAGCGATAAACATTTTAAAAAAGAATAACGACGTGATCGCAAATCTGAGACGCCGCTTCGACGGACTCCGCAGTCTGATCGATAAATACAACGGTGACGCTGCAAATGATTCGAGGTCGCGTGAACGTATGCACGAGAAATTGAACGATTTAGAAAACTACGTAGAGATGATAATGTCCCAACGAGGGCGAGGGAACGGAGGAAGCAAGTAATCACTAGTCTATAAGTTAGCTGCTATTTTTAGTATTTCTCGTTGAACCTTCGTGGCGACAACAACACCATGAACGCTGCTACTAACCGCCAACAACAACAACCACAACAACCAGCACAACCGCTGGACGATTCCAAATCTGTAGTAATAATAGTAGATGAAACAAACAAAAATGTTGAAACAGCATCCGATTCACGGCCGCTGCCGCTGCCGCCGCCGCCACCACCACCGATGATAGCGCAGTTGCCGCACGTAAAACACCTGACCAAAGATCAATCGCTGTGTTTTAATAAAGTCAGACGACAGATAGTAAACGGCGACGACGGCATGTTGTCTTTTGTGTCGGGCGGCGCCGGTTCAGGAAAATCCACTTTACTGATACGAATAGTGGAGGAATTGAAATTGTACAAACGTTCGTATAAAGTGGTCTCCTATACCGGCCTCGGCGCTTCCATAGTCAATGGTAGCACGATTCACTCCACTTTCCATTTGAAACGCAATTTTTCTGAAGACGACCTGGAGTACACGCGGCGATTCTCCTTGGACCGAGCCACCATGTCTTTGGAATGGCTCATCATCGACGAAATATCCATGGTGCCGTACATCGTATTGGAATATATAAACAAATATTTCCAATATGCCAGACACAACTCGAAACGCCCGTTCGGTGGTCTGAACGTACTACTATTCGGAGATCTCCTGCAGCTGTTACCTATACCTTCGAAAAAGGACGGCGGCACACAACCCTACTGTTTTGTTAATCGACACGGCGACAACGATCTGTGGCGCGCGTTCACGTTTTTCGAACTGACAGAAAACAAACGTCAACGAGATCCCGTGTACTTGGACCTGTTAAACTCGTTACGAGAAGGAAAAATTAATGAAAAACATCTGGAAATGTTACAATCACGACTGATTCCAGCGGAAGGCAAATTCCTGGCCGACAGCACGGTACATCTGATGGGCACGAACAAACAGGTGGTCAGATTCAACAACAAGATGCTGGAACGAACGGCCGAAAAGAAAAACGTACAGATATACAGTATTCTGGCGGAGGATTTGTTCGACGATCCCGAGCTCGCCGACAAACCCGTTCAAAGCGAGAACCTGCCATTTTCGTTCGACGATACCGGTAACTCGACCGGCGGCCTACTCAACGAGTTGAAACTTTGCATAGGTGCACGCGTCATGTTGAAAATAAACGAAGACGTTTCCAATCATTTGGTCAACGGCTCACTTGGAACGGTGACGAACATCGTTTGGGACACCGATAAAAAGAAGAGAATACTTTACGACAAATTACCGAACGCGGTCATGGTCAGATTCGACAATAGAAAAATTAAAACGAAGACGAGTACCGGCGACGTAGCAATCACTCGGTGTCAAATCGAATTCGACGGTTTTCCGAATCGCGTTCGCATTCTGAGACGACAGATACCTTTGGCGCCGGCGTTCGCGATCACCATTCACAAATCCCAAGGCATGACGATTGAGAACGCCGTCATCGACGCTAGTCTAGGAATATTTTGTAAAGGGCAACTCTATACCGCTCTCAGCCGAGTACCGGCTCTCGATAACCTCGTGCTTACCGGCATCGACGTGGAAAAATTCATACGGATACCCTACGATACGATGTCTTTGAAAGAATTGCGCTATTTACAAAAATCGAATAGACAACACCGTCTCGATGAAGATGATGACAATGACAATAATAGCAGTAGCGGCAGCAGCAGTAGTAAAATCAACAACAATAACAATAACGAGAACAATGTAAACAAAAGGCGAAAGACATAATAAAGATAAACGTCTGTTCAAAGCGCTTTGTGTTTTGTTGTTTTATAATGTTTGTCTTTGACATACAATGTATGTGTGTCACATCCCGCTCTGTTTAGATACAATACTGTAACTTCATTTGAACAGTATACGCCTACGCCGCCAGCCGCGATTTGATTGAGATGAAAATCCTGCTGCTGAAATCGCTCGCTATGGGCTTAGCGGCGGCCACTATTTTGTATACCTACATCGTTTTTACGGATGAAGCGCTTTTTGTCGTCGCTCGATCGACCGATCAAAAATTCTGGGTCGAAGAAAACGTCTCGCACGAGAAATCGTCTTGGTCGACGCACCTTTACTTGTCCAGAGTGTTGTTCATTCGCGCTATATGTTTGATGATAATTTTCGTGTTGTTCATGATATGACGTATCCTGCTAACCGCAAATCGCTGAGATAAAGATATCCACGACTATTTATATGGCGGCCAGTTTGAAAATGCGTATTCATCGACAGAAACAAGGCTCGTCAACAACAACAAGCTTCATCATCATCAACAAGAACAACAAGAACAACAGAAACAGAAACAGCATCGACAATGTTACGCAAAATCGCTATGGTGGGTCTTCTGTGCTTTATGCTATCCATTTATCTAAACACGACGTTCCACGAAGGGATATATCTCATCGTATCCGGGACGTCAAACACAACAACAGTGAACTTCGATAATAATACTGCCCGCACGATCACAAAGTACGCCTTCAATGGCTCTACCAATGTAAATCTGTACATCTACCATGTCATTCTATCAATGTGTATCATGTATGTCGCTTTTTTGCTCTTGGAACAATTCGTATGTGAACTAATTCGTATGTAATTTTTTTTCATTTGTAATTAAACAAATTTTTGTACTGTATTCTGGTCGTACTGACATTTCTACTTTTTATCCCTACCACTCCTTTCCTAAGATAACTCTTTCAAGCTTGTGAGTGGTGAGTGGGTCAGTTGAAAACATGCTGTCGGAAGAGGAGGACGTCGTTGTCGATGCCCTGTATTCGCGGTTCGTCGCCGCTCGCCCCCGATCGGTGATCTCGCATCTTGAATGTGTCGATTATTATTTCGACAAGAGTGGAGAATTTCACGCGGGCATAAACGGTCGCTGCGAAGCCACGATCTGCAACGGATCGAAACTCTATCAATCCATATACCAAGAATTGAATTCCAAACGTGTAGATGTTATAAACGGTAATAGCGGCGGCGGCGGTGACTTCAACATTGTGCGCGACGACGACGATCCTGTTCTTTTTTCTATAGTGATACGACCAACAACCACCACCACTGCGCCGACAACCAAACGAATAAATCTGCTCGAATCGTTGGTGTACAACAACGGTTATCTGATCTCGTGTGTCAATGAAAGTGACCACCAACGTCGCCATGTTTGTAACGTTTTTCTGGTGCCGCTGGGTTCAAAATTGTCTTACCGATTGTTGTACCGCTTGCGACGACTGTTTGAGAAAGAGAAGATGACGACGACGACAAACGAGTTTACCAGACTAGATTTTTACCTGGACACCAGAGTCTGGTCCATGTTACTTGGCACGTATTTGGCGAACGGCGTTTTCTATTACACCAGCATGCGCGACTTCAACAACAACACTTTTTGTCATTCGAATTATCGACTCGCGAAAACCAGCATTTACTATTACGACGAATGCTTGCGCGGACGAATGATATGCACCGAAAACGACGGAGACGTCGTTCGGGATTCGTTAAAATTTCGTGACAAAAACGGTAAAACTTTCAATCTGACTTTTGACGATCTCGGCCGACGACTGTTAGAAAACGTTTTCCAAGAATGTTTGATACGGGAAGGCACCGACACCGGCGCCGGCGAAGAGGAAATATACGATCCCTCGCCGCGCCTATTACACGATTTTCTAACGGCAGTCTTCCGATCAAAACTCGACATCGACGATCTCAAGAACAAAGTTATAATAAACTACCCGCAAGCCGTGCAACTGTTGTTACAGCGTGTGAACGTTTTCGATACAACTTCCATCACGTCTTGGACGACGGCTATAATTACTGGAGAAGTGGCTTATGCGTATTCGCAGAAACTCGTTTTCGAGCGTACGAAAAGTCAGACCCATAGATCGCTTTTGAAAACCATAAACAAGTCAAAATCCAAGCCGAACAAAATAATTTCCTTTAATAAAAACTATTCCTCGGCGTCATCGGCGACGACCGCCACTGCTGCTACCACCACCGTAACTCGAACGACGCCGACGACGACGAGAAAGAAGACGAATGACAACAACAATCAGGCGTTCGCGTCATCGTCAGCGTCGTCATCGTCGTCGTCCAACAAAGACGGTTCAAGTTATCTGACGCAAATAAACTATTTTCATCTGGACAAAATAGCCGAATTCTATCAAACGCTGCACCGTTTACGAGCGGCCAATGTGCGGCAGCAGGGCCTGATGTTTCGGCCCGACATGAAAGGTTACGTCTGTTGTCTCGTCCTAGGTAATATCGGATCGGCCGGCAAAAACGTTAGCCTGGTGGACGGCGTAGAGTGTTCGTTTTTAGACAAACGAAAAGTGATACCTCGGCTATTGCGGTTGTTACGAGAACGCGAATATCCGAACGTGTCCAATCGCGACACGCGTTATCGAATAGTGATAAACAACGGGCCGACGCGTTACGGCGTCAACGATCTGCAGGATATCGTAACGCTAGCCGGCAGATGTAAGGAGATCAACCCTTTCGTTGAGACTTTTATTATCGGCGATCGTTTCGTCTGTATAAACGCCTCTTTCGGACTGCCCATGAAGCCGATAAAGTTGGCGGCGTTTCCACAAGAATTGATGTTGTCGCGACGCGAACTGGAAACGTTCGCCACCGCCCAAGAGTTGGCGGCACACGATTCGGCGCTACACATGAGTATGTTCGCAAAACGATGCGATCGCTACACTCTGTATACGGATTGCAAGAAACGCAGCGTCGCCGTGCTCGCTTTCAAATCGTCGCTACCGTCCGCCGATTATTACGTGCCGTACATATCCAAGACCACTATGATCTACGTGAACGGAACGAAAGAAAATAATAAAGACAACACTTACGAAATGACGCTGGCGTTCGGCGAGTTCCAGGGTTTCAACGAAGGCGACGGCTATGTGGTCCGCGACGACTACGATTTCGATCTGATATTTCACGATCGATATTCGCTGCACGCCAAATCGAAAGGATCCATAGCCGTGAAGACGAACGCCCTCGAATGGATGTTTGTACCGGTCCTGTACAACGAGGAAGGACTCGTTACCAGCGTGGCCGTCAATTTCGGCACACTCTACTCTGTGGACGGTGTTCACGATATTTCCGTTTACGATTACCAATCCGTTTGTACGGACGTTTCCGAATCACCAGCGAAAAATTTCTCACTGAAAGTGCCGCCCAGGAAAAATAAAACCTTTAAAATGTCCGTACTGAAGACCGACGACGCTTTCATAGAGATTTTCAGACGAGGAGCGAACAAAAGAGAAGAAGATGATGAGTTTAGTCTTAACGAATATCTGCGGTCGCGTATCACGGTCGAAATAAAAACACGTAAATACTATCAACGATACGACAAACACGCAAAAAACTGGATTCCCTGCGACATGTCACATTATACACTGCCGCGTGTTTTTAGCAACAACAAACATAATAGTTTTCAAGAAGCCGCCGCCGACAGACGCTATAACTGTTCGCGCGCCGATGTCGACGACGTCTACGAATGGGTACAGATCAACGCGGTGATCACGTATCGTGCCGCCTTCTATTCTGGACTCAAGTTGGTCAACGCTTTCGGACAGAAAGGTCTGGTCACGAAGAAAGACATCTCACGTCTATACACCGTAGATCCTCGCACCGGCGACAAACGACCGCTCGACGTGATCGCCAATCTGCCAAGTTTTTTGGGACGATCGGCGCGCGGTCAATGGGAAGAGATGCGAGAGAACGGACTACTCGACGTTTACGACGGCGACAAGAAAGTCGGCGCTGCCGTCTCTGGATCAACAACAACTACAGCAACAAGGTGGCGTCGTTCAATCCTATACGCCACGATCGTCTTAGTCGACCCAACATCGTCACCAACGAAAACCCGTTGACGGCCAACGTGCAGCAGAGTTCGAAAGACGTTTTCAACCCTTCCGGACGTTTCCTGCCACCCAACTCACAATACATAATCAACATGTACAAATGTTTAAAATTGGACGTTCGCTTCGACAGACAAGATTTTCAACGTCGTCGCCCTCGAGAAACTGTCGGCGGCGATGATGACGGCGACGACGACGGGGAAGATAAACTCTTCGACTACTTTCATCCGATCGGCACTGAACACACAGCGCATCTGGACAACAGATTTACCACTCGAAAAGATTACACAAGAATGGTGGAGATGTTTGAAAACACGCATCAATTGATTAAAAAAAGAAAAAAACGAACACTATGTGATAATAAAAAAAAATAAAATACATGAATATACATATTTATTTTACTTTTTTCTTTTCATACATCAACCAACGGTCACTCATATTCCTCATCCTCCCACCACATCAGTTTCCCTCGCACCTTTTCAATTTTCAACGTATCTTCATCGTTGAAATCCTGTGGGTACAGATGTCGAACGTACGAAGGTATCGTCCGTTGACCATATATCATCGTGTTGACATTTGGCGCTGAGGTCCGCTTTCCGTACACGATTTTGTTGTAGATGCTAGCAAGTGTCGTAACGTCCAATTCTTCAATTCGCATAGGCGGATATTCGATCAACTCTGTAGCCAACGCCTCGAAATCGATGTTGGGAATCGTGTCGCCGGCCATGCGTCGTTCATTCAGTTCTCGTTGCAACGTTTCTACGTCGATGGCACGCTCTTCTTGTCCCCACAAACACTTCAGAATCGGTCTGTGTTCACATTCTTCATTGTTCTCATCGAACGTGTTCCACGGACTTTCTCGTTGTTGAATCCGAGGCAATGGAACGATCAAATGATCCTGCGGTGTGCCGATATAATGATACGGAACATGAGAGCCGATGTATGGATTCCGTGTCTTCTTCCAAAGAGCCAGATTCTGGAACATTCTGATATTGTTCATGTTGTCTGGTTCTGTAAACTCAACTCGATAGAATGACAATAGTGAGTGATGTCCACCATTATATACACAGAGTGTTATCTTTTGAGTGGTGAACAATCATTATCTACGCTATCTTTTGAGTGGTGAACGACCACATCATCTACGTTATCTTTCGAGTAAAAAAAATCCGACAAGCAGAAAATTATTTTGAAAACTGCAGTGAGTGTGTGGTGAACGTCCACCATTTGACAGAACGTTCATAAAATGGTGATTCACAAAGTTAAGCAGTTGATGAAGAAAATAGTCTTGGTCTCACAACATAAAACTTTTGGAAACTGCATTGAGTGTGGTGACCGTCAGTGAGTGCGGTGAACGTTCATCATTTGACAGAACGTCCATAATGTTTAAAATTGGACGTTCGCTTCGACAGGCAAGATTTTCAACGTCGCCGCACAAAAATGGTGGAGATTTGCATCAATTGATTAAAAAAAAATCATATAAGTGAATATACATATTTATTTTATTTTTTTCTTTTCATACATCAACCAACAGTCACATCATTCATATTCCTCAATCAAATCGTCACCCATATTCTTCAAATCACTCATATAGAGTATCGCTTGCACCTTTCCAATTTTCAACATATCATCGTCGAAATCCTGTGGGTATAGATTTCGAACGTACGACGGTATCTTCTCTTGTCCGTATATCATCGTGTTGACGTTTGGCGCCGAGATCCGCTTTCCGTACACGATTTTGTTGTAGATGTTAGCAAGAGTTACAACGTCCAATTCTTCAATTTGCATCGGCGGATATGCAATCAATTCTGTAGCCAACGCCTCAAAATCGATGTTGGGGATTGTCTCGCCGGCCATGCGTCGTTCATCCAGTTCTCGTTGCAACGTTTCTACGTCGATGGCGCGTTTTTCTTGTCCCCACAAACACTTCAAAATCGGTCTGTGTTCGGACTCGTCATTGAGTACGTTCCACAGGTTTTCTCGTATCCACGGATTTTCTGGCGGTGGCGGTGGAATGAGTACGTTCCACGGGTTTTCTCGTATCCACGGATTTTCTGGTTGTTGTCTTCGAGGCAGTGGAACGATCAAATGATCTTGGTGTCTTCGAGGCAGTGGAACGATCAAATGATCTTCTGGCGTGCCGATATAATGATATGGAACGTGAAAGCTGATGTATGGATTCCGTGTCTTCTTCCAAAGAGCCAGATTCTGGAACATTCTGATTCTCTCCATGTTGTCTGGTTCTGTAAACTCAACTCGATAGAATGACAATAGTGAGCGATGTCCTCCGTTATATACCCAGAGCGTTATCTTTCGAGTGGTGAACGACCACATCATCTACGTTATCTTTCGAGTAAAAAAAATCCGACAAGCAGAAAATAAAACTTTTGAAAACTGCAGTGAGTGTGTGGTGAACGTCCACCATTTGACAGAACGTCAGTATAATGGTGATTCACAAAAAATGTGAAGCAAATAGTCTTGGTCTCACATACACAAAATGTTTTTATTTTATCCAGACACGAAGAAAAAACTCTTGGTCTCACAACATAAAACTTTTGGAAACTGCATTGAGTGTGGTGACCGTCAGTGAGTGTGGTGACCGTCAGTGAGTGCGGTGAACGTCCATCATTTGACAGAACGTCCATACAATGGTGATTCACAAGGTTAAGCACTTTCTGAAGCAAATAGTCTTGGTCTCCTCACACGATACAAACTTTTTATCCAGCCCGGTCTCACAACATAAAACTTTTGGAAACTGCAGTGAGTGTGGTGAACGTCCACCATTTGACAGAACGTCCGTAAACATGGTGATTCACAAAGTTAAACCCTTCATGAAGCAAATAGTCTTGGTCCCATACAATAAAAATATTTTATCCAGCCACGAAGAAAATAATCTTGGTCCAACATAAAACTTTTGGAAACTGCAGTGAGTGTGGTGAACGTCCACCATTTGACAGAACGTCTGTAAACGTGGTGATTCACAAAGTTAAACCCTTCATGAAGCAAATAGTCTTGGTCCCATACAATTTATCCAGCCACGAAGAAAAATAATCTTGGTCTTAACACAAAACTTTTGGAAACTGCAGTGAGTGTGGTGAACGTCCGTCATTTGACAGAACGTCTGTAAACATGGTGATTCACAAAGTTAAACATTTCATGAAGAAACCAGTCTTGGTCCCATAAAAATTATCCAGCCACGAAGAAAATAATCTTGGTCCAACATAAAACTTTTGGAACTGCAGTGAGTGTGGTGAACGTCCACCATTTGACAGAACGTCTGTAAACATGGTGATTCACAAAGTTAAACACTTCGTGAAGAAACCAGTCTTGGTCCCATAAAAATATTTTATCCAGCCACGAAGAAAATAATCTTGGTCCAACATAAAACTTTTGGAAACTGTAGTGAGTGTGGTGAACGTCCACCATTTGACAGAACGTTCATAAAATGGTGATTCACAAGGTTAAGCACTGTCTGAAGCAAATAGTCTTGGTCTCCTCACACGATACAAACTTTTTATCCAGCCCGGTCTCACAACATAAAACTTTTGGAAACTGCAGTGAGTGTGGCGAACGTTCCAGCAATTGACAGAACGTCAGTATAATGGTGATTCGCAAAATATTAAACACTTCGTGAAGCAAACAGTCTTGGTCTCTTTTATTTTATCCAGCCACGAAGAAAATAATCTTGGTCCAACATAAAACTTTTGGAAACTGCAGTGAGTGTGGTGAACGTCCACCATTTGACAGAACGTCCATAAAATGGTGATTCACAAAATACTAAACATTTCATGAAGAAACCAGTCGTGGTCCCATACAATAAAAATATTTTATGCCACGAAGAAAAAAATCCTGGTCTCA